>VZTY01032972.1:499-48006 GCA_013400935.1 Turnix velox
CATGAGGGTGGTGAGACACTGGCCCAGAGGCCCCATCCCTCGAGACATCCAAGGCCAGGCCTGCTGAGGCTCCGAGCAACCTGATGTAGCGCAGGATGTCCCTGCTTACTGCAGGGGGTTGGACTGGACGGCCTCGGGAGGTCCCTTCCAGCTCTGCGATTCCATTATTCTCCGGTAAGGGCTGCCCACACCCATCATGGCGGCAGCGGCGGCCTCGCGGACACGCCCCAAGCACGTGACACCGGCCCCGAGGGTGCCGCGAGCCCGGCGTTGCCGTGGTTACGCGGCGACGGTTCTTACGGGTGCTTTAGGCTTCGGGTTCGCGTCCCATCGCCGCCGCCTCCGGTGAGAGGAGGGTGAGAGGCACCGGCCGCAGGGTGAGGAGGGAGGGAGCCGCTGGCCTGGGCGCGGCCGCTGAACCCCCACAGCCTGTCCGGAGTGACTGGAGCTGAGGGGCGCCGGCGTTTCTCCGAGGAGGAGGGTTTGTGTTTGGGGGCTGCGGTGATGGATAGACCCGGGGCGTGTGTGTGGGGGCCATGGAGGGCTCTTGTTCCTGTAAAACAAGAAGAGCGACCAGAGCCGTACATGGCGCTGGGGGTGATCCCACCTGTGGTGAGGTGGGATTAAGCTTGCAGAGCACCATAATTTTTAGGTGATATCCCCCCATCTCTTCTCACAAGAGATTTGTCAATGACAGACGCTTTCAGTAGTGTTTTGGCAGCCAAGCCCAGAATAATCCCTCGGGCGGTGATGGTTCCCCTGTACTGGGCACACCTCAATAGTTGTGTCTAGTTTTGGGCCCCTCATCACAGAAAAGCCTTTGAGGGGGTGCAGAGAAGGGCAGCAGAGCTGGTGAGGGGTCTGGAGACCAAAGAGAAGGGTCTGGAGATGTTGTGAGGGAGCTGGGGGGTGTTCAGCTGGAGAAAAGAAGGCTGAGAGGAGACCTTCTTGCTCTCTTCAACTTCCTGAAAGGAAGGTATTAGTCAGGGGAACTCTCCTCCCAAGGAACATCCCATGGGACAAAAGGAAACAGCCTCAAGTGGCATCATGGGAGGGTTAGGATGGATATTAGGAAAGATTTTGACACCAAAAGGCTCATCAAGCACTGGAAGAGGCTGCCCAGAGCAGGGCTTGAAGCACCATCCCTGGAGGCATTTAATAGCCATGGTGCTGAGTGGTATGAATTAGGGGTGTACTTGTCAGTAGGCTTGATCTGAAAAGTCCCTTCCAACCTGCTGCTGTGTCTCACAGACGTTTCTGGGAGAGGAACATGGCAGTTTCTTGTTTCTTTTCTTTCTCCTACAGAGCCATGGAGCATTCTGCAGGGCTGGCTGCCAAAGAGAAGGCTTCTGCAGCACTTCCCAGTGAGACAGATCCCACAGCAGCAACATCAGTACAAATCACTGTCCTGACAGCACAGGAGCTGGTAAAGTTCTGAAAGAGTCTCTGCTGGTTTACTCAATGAGGCCAGAGTGATTTTGAAGCCAACTGGGCAGCTCTAGTTTTAAAAAGGCAGTGGCTCCACTGGAGTTACAGGGTAGGAGTGTAAGATGCTTCCCACTAAACCATGATTACTGTGATATCCACAAGCAGCATTATACACCCAGGTGTCCTCAAAGCCCTTTGGAGGGGCTGGAATTTAGGAGGGAATGCAGAGGAGAAGCTCAGCTATTGCTGTGAGCAGAAAAAAAATCCTTGGTCCTGTTCTAGCAGCTGACAAAACAAACAAACAAACAAAAAAAACCAACCAAAAAAAATCCAAACCAAAAGCATCTGCTTGTTTGGGGGTTAATGTTGAGATTTTTATGTGTCAGTACTTGAGTATTTCTCATGGCAATAGATTCAGCAAACAGCATCTCAGGTGAGAAGCAGGAGGTAAGAGGAGGTAAAATAATGCTGAAAATAATAGCTTAGGGGACTGACTGCATCCAGAAGGTTACTTTGTAGGCCTGATTGCTCCATCTTAGAAAAGGCTGTTGCAAATGGGCTACACAATGGCAATAATAAGAACAACTTTATGAAAAAGATTCCCGCTGTAAGAAGAGTGGAATCTGCTTAATTAGAGGTGATGCAGAGCAGAATGAGAGAGGACTCTAGGATAATTAATGGTACGGAGAAAGGTTAATTGGATTCTTCTATTGAGCCATTCATAGAATGGAGAGGTTCAAGGCCAGGCTTGCTGAGGCTCTGAGCAAGATGTCCCTGCTCACTGCAGGGGTTGGGTCTTTGGAGATCCCTTCCAACTCTGTGATTCTATGATCACAGCATGGTGGAGCAGGAAATTTCCCTCCTAAAGATGGGAAAGGGTGAGGCTTCAGCATGATGACACTCTGCTCCTCTTCCCCTAGTGGAGCAGCCAGAGAGCCCCATCAGAGTCCTCTGTCCCACCACTGAACTGAGCTGCCTCCCAGAGCTGCAGCTTTGATCCTGGGTCTGGTGCTGCTGAGCAGCTGCTCAGTGTGCTATTTCTTTGGCAGAAATCTCTCAAAGGTGATGTGTCAGCTACTTTGGTGTACGTGGAGTACAATGGAGTGATCCTGGGAGAGTCTTCCAAGACTGATGTCTTGCCAGATGGGACAGCAAGCTACAATTTCACAACCAGCTTTGAGTACAGCCCTGATGGGCCAAACTCCTTGGTTGTCATTGCCCAGAAACCTGTGATCTGTAAGTACCTGGTGCTGAGTCTCCCTTGGAGGAGGTGACTAGTGTAATCTGCTCCCTTCTGCCTGCCTCTCGTGGGAGTCACTCCTTCAAGAATAGCCCTTCAGCAGCAGTGATGGAGGGGAGCCAGAACACTTTTCTTCCCATGGCTGCCAGCTGGAAGAATCCCCTTTCATGCTGGCCTGTGCTCCTTGGCTTTACTGTTATTGGGAGGTGAAGTAGGACACCATGTGCCAGAGCTCACACAGACCCGTTGCAGCCCACAACTGCTGGTCTGTAGCTGCCTGAGAAACTGCCAGCTCCTTTCCATTTTTCTCTCTAGTGACAGTGGTAGAAGTTCTGCAAAAGGAGAAGGAACAGGAACAGAAGACCATGCCTCTTGGCCAAGCTGTGGTGGACCTTCTGCTTCTGCTGCAAGGTGCAATATTGACTTCTGCAGCTTCTGTAACCACATATTACCCCCTAACACTTTTTGATCTTTATTTTTGGACCCCACTGTAGCTTCCCTTCTTTTGTTAAAATGCCCTTCATGGCATCTGTAGAAGGCTGGACCCAGAGAAGGAGTGGGTGGCATCAGTAGCTCAGCATTAGTAGTCAAGCCATAGTTTCTCCACAGAAGATCTCACTTTATGTTGTTCTCATTCCTGTTTTTTCCCCAGGACAGTGTTCATTTAAGGTCTCAGCTCCTTTGTATGCGGTGCCTCCTTCTTCATTAGAGACCATTGACCTGGAGGCCAAGGTAAGAGGAATTTAGAACTGTTCCTTTGCTCATTCACATCTCTGCTGCTTTTTAATGGGAAGGTGAGCATGACCTGGCTCTTCTCAATGATGTTACAGGCCTGAAAGCTACAGTCTTTTTTCTGTGATGTCTGGGAGTAAGATGATATCATCCATTCTGACTTTACATTTCTTCCAGCTTCTGCCTCAAGAGCAAGGGAGTTATCACTGTCTAGTAATTGTCTTCTTTATCCTTGTCTCACAGGGTGGCCTGGAAGTGATGGTGTGCACCAAAGAGCCCCTGCTTTCTGCAGCCCAGCTCTCAAATGGCAACCTCCTGAGCATCACACTGGAGGCAGCTTATTCTGTCCCTGAAGCATTACCTCCTGATAGACCCCCCCACAACTACATGGCTTGCTTGCAAGTACCAACAGCTGGAAAGGTGTGGATTGGTCCAGGGATGGTGAGAGGGGTTTTGGCTCCTAGAAAGTGGGTTGTTCTGCCACATCATGCCCATGGGATGTACAGCTCCTGAGCTTTTGCCTTTGTTATGTGTGCTGAGACTCTCTATGTTCCTTTAACACAAACCAAGGGCTGCTCATCAAGGTTTGGACTGAAGTGGCAGGGTTTTTTCTGCTTGGCTATTTATTTTTTCTCCATTCTTTATATGTGTGTGACAGAGTGGGTCTTCCAAGCCAGGTCACTGCACTGCTGTTTGGCTCTGTTAGACCAGCTCACAGCAGCCAGCATTGCTTCTGCTCACATTGGAAATGCAAGTCCTTCCTTTCTTGTGTCTCTTTAGAAGGAACTCCCCTTGCTCTTCAAGAATGGCATCCTAAAGCCTGCTGGGGAACAAGAGCCATTACCCCGGCCCAAAAAATGGCCCCTTGCTAACATCATGGCTCCTGGTGCTCTGAACATGCCCGATTCCTTCATTTTTGGTGGTCCCTATGAGGAAGAGGATGGAGAGATCAACAGAAGGGAGGTGAGGAAGGACTGGCAGTGTCATGACTGGAAGAGAACCAGCAGGTGTCAATGAGGGGACTGGGAAAGACTTGCAGAGAGGAGGAAAGTGAGTGGTCAGTCCTCTGTACTGTGTCCAGATGTGGAGATGGTTGCCCTGGGACACCAGTCGTGCCAAATCACTGCAGAAGGGTCCCCTAAGGAGCATGTGGAAGGTCTGGTCACTAGGAAGCTACCCACTCCTGAGCTGCTGGCCTGGGGGTTGTATTATCTCCTTGGGAGCCATATTTTAATGTCAGTGGCTCTGGTGTCTGCAGGGAGGGTGCTGGCTGTCTCTGCAAGTGTGGCTTAGGCCTGGCAAGTTGGACACCTCTACATCTGAACCATGTTCTCTCCAATGGGGTATTCTCAGGGAATGATCTGGAGATGGTAGAGGTTGCTGTCCTGGCTTTGATCACGTGCTGTTTCCTACAGGACAGGGAGTTTAGGATCCAAGCAGAAAGCACGAAGAGAATCATGTGGGACACAGAAAAGCGCTGTTACCTGGATCCCGCTGCAGTAGTCATGTAAGGGACCTGAGAACTTCCCTTCCAGCATGGATTAGTGGGGAGAAACCAGCCTAGAATACACTCAGCTGAGTGACCTACTTCAGTCAGATGCTTTCAGACCCTTGGACCTCTGACAGGGTTGAACCATAGCTGCTATGGCTTTCTGTTGGCTAAACATGCTCACAGGGGCAAGAGAGTAGCTAATTGGATTTAATTTATGGTGAGGGTGGTGAAACACTGGAACAGGTTGCCCAGAGAGGTTGTGGATGCCCCCTCTCTGGACGTGTTTAAGGCCAGGCTGGATGAGGCACTGAGCAACCTGGTCTAGTGGGAGGTGTCCCTACCCATAGCAGGGGGTTGGAACTTGATGATCTTTAAGGTCCCTTGGAACCCAAACCATTCTATGCGTCTGTGAGTTATGGCAAGCAGAGATGGAGCCTGTGTCCCACACAACTCTCTGAACTGTTAATTATGTTTTGCTAAATTCCCACTCCATGTTCTTAGCTTCAACTATGTTGTGGCTGTGAGTTTCACAACCAGATAACTTTCTGTGTCTGGAAATACTCCCTTCTACCTGGTTTGATTTTGAAATCCCCTCGTGTCCCAGCCTGTCTGCTTGTTTCAGAGTTACCAGGCCCATCAAATGGAAGCTCAGGGTCTGCCTGCTCTATGCAGCTCAGGATTTATACCGAAGTAAATCGTGTTCCTTCTGATTTTCTTAATTTCTGAAGTAAGCAGGGGAAAGTGAAAACACAGCCATTAGGTTTGTGTAGCCATTAGGCTCACATAATTGTTTTAGAGCTGGTTGTGCCATAAATGCTCACAATGGTGGATGGAGAAGAAAGTACCAGGTACCAAGTCTGAGCCAAATCACACACTTCCAGGTCCTTTCTGTAGGACTATGGATTGGAGCAAACCCAAGGCAGGTGGATATTTTGGGGCTTCTGGGGCAGAAAGGGAGGGCAGTGTGACTCTTGTGAATCTTCTCAGTGCCCTCCTTCCTATTCAGCCTGCAGGAGCGCATTGCCAAGTGTCAGTACTTGCCTGTGGAGATCTGCAGGATGGCCCCAGAGAGTGAATGGGACAACACTGATGAGGTAAAAGTGGGGAGGGATGTGTTGTTCTGGCTGTGGAGCCCTGTGGTGTTATTGAGCATTGTCATTTCAATGTCTTTGTAATACTAAACTCAGACTTGAACCAGCCACAGCAAGTCAGAGGCTTTCAAGGCTAGGTTTGCTGAGGATCTGAGCAACCTGATATAATGCAGGATATCCCTGCTCACAGCAGGGGATTGGACTAGATAGCCTTTGAAGGTCCAAATCTATGATTGTATGATAATCAGCCTCATAGAGCTGTTCAATAGACAAAGGATGATATTCCTTCATTAGAGAACACAGACAGCCCTCTTGCTGACAGCCTCTGGTAGCTCAGTGAAAAGGGGCCAGGGAGATGGAACTTTTTGAGAATTGAGGAAATTCACTTAGTTTATGTTCAGCCAATGGATTTTTTGAGCATTTTGAAGAAATTAATATTTCCTTTCTCAGGATGTAAATCAGTTATGCTGTAGCACATAAACTGGGGTTGTATAAAGAAAGAGCCAGCCCCTTTAGCTAACACTTCTTTTCCTGGTGGTGTCAGAGCTCCTAATCTGTTCCTGGGAAAAGTCATAGAAGTTGTGAGAAAACCCTTTTGGCACTGACTGCTGCCAGGATTTTGCAGCTCTTTCTCCCTCATCCTCATTGCTCTGCTACTAGCCCAGACTCTCAGACCTCCTTAGCTACCTGAAGTCACCAGAGGAGGGTCATTTTGCAGCTCTGCTTTGAAAAGGTTGTCCTGAGGGGCAGCACGGTGTGGGCACTATAGAGAAAAGCTGCCCTGCAGGGATTGGGTTAAAAGTAATACCCTACACATAGAATGACTCTAGTGTTTTCTTCACTGGCTCATCAGGTGCATCACTTTGCTGTGAGGCCTCTCCTTATTGGTCTTTTTCCTTCCAGAGAGTAACAGCCTGTTCAGTACCTCTGTCCTTTGGTCTGTGTTTCCAGGGAGATTGTGACAAGCAGGTTTTCTTCCATGGCGTGGCTTTTGTCAACATGATGCCTTTGCTGTGTCCTGGTGTGAAGCAGATCCGAGGTGCTTTTCCTGTCTTTAACTACCAAGACAGTGAGGTGCTTGAGAAGGTGAGATCCAGGCTCCACTCCAGCTCTGCAGTTTGTGCAGAGCAGAGTTGGGAGTAGGCAGTGAGGGCAGCATGGCACTCAAAGGATGGCTCTGAAACTTCCCACCTCTTCTGGTGGTGGAGAAAATAACAAAGCAAGCTTTTGGGTACAGACTTCTCAAGGGCAAGGGGAGTGTGTGTGTGTGTGAGAGAGAGAGAGAGAGAGAGAAAGAGAGAGAGCATGTTTAGGGGCTGATGAGTTTTTTGAATCTCACTGTTCTTGTTTCTCTGCTAGCAGGTGAGTGGGTAGAACTGTAACAAATGCTTCTCCCCCCAGTTTGGAGCATGGGTGAATAATCTGTGTTGCTGGGAAGAGCAACACAGGATAGCATTACTCCAGGCAACATCCAAAAAAGCTGTCACTGGAGCTCTTTCAACTCACTGAGTTTTTTTTGTCTTTGTATTTCTTCTCCCTGTGTTACCAAGAGTGACAGTTATGTCTCCATTTTCCCACAGCCCTCTCGAACAGACCTGAGCTTGTATCAGGAGGGCAGATGCACAGACTGGTTTTCCAGCCCACATTCCCTGTAGTGCCATGGGTCAGAGCTGGCTAAATTCCATCCCTTCTCCCTCCTTCCATACTCCATGTGGCCCTTTGCAGAGCAGGGACAGGCACATGGCAGTTTGCAGGTCTCCACCACCATGAATAAAAATCTGTTCCCTGCAATTCACTGACATGTAGCAGGGAAGCTGCTCCACACCAGAGGGTGAGCCAGGCTGGCAAGGGGTACCCAATAAATTACAGAGCAGACTTTGTGAGGGCAGCCAGATTCATCTCCCAGTCCATATCAGCAGGCAAGTACAGGATCAAGCAAGGAAAATTCAGGCCGGTGGCTCAGGACTGGGACAGCATGGGGCTGGGCTGCAGCATATAGACTACAGAGCTCTGGTGAAATCAAGCAGAAATGCAGCTCTTGAGAGAAGGCATGGAGAGGCCACTGAGGCTTTCTCCAGCATCTTGTTTCATAAGCTGTCCTGAAGCTTCCCAGCTGTCAAGTATCAGAGCACCTTGAGCACCAGCAGCTCAACTCCTTGGAGGAGAAGATGAGGTTGCAGAGCTTCTGAATGTGTTCCACAATGCAAGAGGTTAAGGCAAAGGGGTGGGGAAGCCTGCTTTGTCCCTTGAGTCCCTCTGTTCTCTCTTTTCCAGACTCAATGTCAGCAGAGTATTTTCCGGGATCTGAGGAGGGAGCTCAGTCTGACCAAGGAAGGGCCAGCAATCGGTGCTCCTGGAAGCAAAACTTTTGGCAAGGCTCAGAAGAAAGATAAAAAGAAAATCAGCAAAGAGAAGGGCTCCAACAGAAGGGTAAGGGCTACAGAGGTGTGTTGCAACATGGTCACTTTGTTTCCAAGTGAGAAATAGAAGGTTCTATGATTTTATGTTTTCCCTTCTCTTCAACAGACATCCAGCATACACAAAATACGATTGTCGGATGGATCTCTAGATGTAGAAAATCTCACAAATTTCAGCCTTGATGGACAGGTATTTATATGTCTCCAAAGAGAAGGTAAGACTGCTGTACCCTTGCTGATCCACTGTCTCACACTTCTCACTCAAATTGTTCAAGAGTGAATTGGCTGATAGATGTTCTGTGTAAATGCCTTTGTGGAGTACTTCCAGTGCCATCCAGCTGGAGGGCAGCCTGGCTTCAGGCTTAGAAGGTCTCTGTAAATAACTCAGCCTTTATTTAGGAGGCTTCCTTCATGTTTTGCCTTCTTCCTCAAAATGTCTCAAATACACATTCAATCTGCAAGAAGATTGATTATCTGATCTTTCTCCTTTTCCCTTGTCTGGTTTCTTGAGATGGATTTTGTTGCTGTAAGTCATTCTGTGGACAGGTTATGAAGCAAGCTGTGTCTCAGCAGTTCAAAGGGGATTTGCTGAAGATCTGTAGCTCTATGCTCAGTTTTCCTTCATGCCAGCAATGACTCTAGACAGTACAACACTGAGAAAACAATGTATCTTCACAGCAATACACTGAAGCGAGAACATTCCTGATGCTGGAGATAAAGCTGGACAAAGCCTTGGTACCAAAGCCATTGCAGAAGGACCTCACCAAAAGGTGTGTAAGGATGTACTGTAGCTCTGGGGCCAACTGCTCATCTCTGCAGGACAGAAACACTGAGCCACCCCCTTGGGAACAAGATGAGGGGCTGAGCCAAAGCCCTCTGGAATCAGGGGAAACTTTGGCCAGACTGCTTCAAAGTTGTCTGGGGAAAACACTTGCATTCACCAACTGGTATCTCCCTGCTGTTCCTCTCCAAAAGAGAGACAGAGGAGCAGCACCATAGTGTCTGCCCTCCTCTCTGGGCTTTGTTTCCCATTGATCCCTGCGTGTTTGCTTCCTGCAAGTGATGTTTAGCTGCTTGATCAGGTCTGGCCACCAGCAGGGACCAGGGAAGGCTCCTGAGCTGTGCTTCTGGGGTAGTTTTTGTGTGATAGGTCAGTCAAACCCCATAAAAATAACAACTAAATACATCTCTAATCTCCATGGAGTGTAACTGTCTCTGGGTAGTGAGGCAGCAGCTAGTTGTCTCAACACACACTGATGAACTACAAGCATTGAAATTGGGCCTGGTTTACAGTTCCTTCTTGGTCTGAGACTCCAGCTCCATGTCCTGGACTCCTGTGTGGTGTCTCAAGGACACAGTGACAGACTGTAACCCTCACACTACAGGCTGCCTGTGGCCAAGATGAGCCAATGTTTCTTGTGGTGTATCTGTCTGATCTCTTCTGTCTCCTTGATAGGCTCAAGCAAATGATTCCTCCTCGCCCTCTGCTGCCTCCTCGGACAGAAGGAGCCAAGAAGGTATGGGCAAAAGCCTTGCCACCACTCTGCCACCTTGTCCTTCCCTCCTCCCTCTCATACAGGAGAATCTTCATTCTTGATCCAAGCCCCACAGCAACACATAGATGAGGTTTGAAGTGGAAATGCACAGAAAAGTAAACTTCTGGATGTGTTGTCATTGTGATAGCATGCCTTGAGATGTCATTCCTGGACTGCATTGCTAATGTTTGCAGCTCAGATGGAGGAGAGAGATGCAGAAAGGCCGAAGGTGTGGGGTGTTTGGAAGGAAATGTGATGCTGGGGAAAGAGGCTGCCAGAACTTTACGTTTATTTACCCTGGGCAGTGCCAGCAGTTTCTTGTCTCACTACCAGCTCTTGTGGTTCATCAGAGCCAAACAAATGTCAGTCAGCCCCTAGCACTCTCAGGTCACCCAGAATTTTTGAGGGTTTTTGTGTCCTCAGAAAATGGTCTGGGAGGGCTGGCTCATCTTCCATGGGTGCAGTGTGGCTGTCAGGGGAGAGTTCCTTGGGTAGCCTCTGGCTGATGGTAAATCCAAGAGACAGTGGGGTGAGAAGAAGCACTTCAATAGCTGAACCCAGTGCTGCTGCAGAGCTGATTTGTGCTGGACTCTCTGGAGTACACAGAGAGATTCCTTTTGATTAGCATGGGGTGTGCAAGCTTCTGCCACCAACCTTATGGAGATCACAGTCTGTTCAAGAGGACTGTGCCATGGGTTTAAAAAACTCCCAGCAAATGAGATAAATTTTACTTGCAGCCAATTATACTGCTATAAATGAGGCCCAGAGGATGGCTGAAGTACTGGGTTGTGACTGAAAAATACAGCAGGAGCAATATCTGACTGTGAAAGAACCCTTTTATATTTACATGGAGATATTTTCACAGCCCTGGGGCGTGGATGGGAATGGGTGTGGGACAGACTGACTGAGACTTGAGTCAGGTGGAGTTTGTGGAAGGCGTGGGCTCTGTCAAATAAAATAGACTCATGCCTGAAGTGACTTGTGAAGTTTTATTTATTTATTTCCTAGGCTGTGGAAGATTATCACAGCTCTGTCAAGAGTATTGCTGGTGCCATCCTAAATGAATGCCATGAGCTCTTTGGGAAACAGCTGCCAGACCAGGAAGACCCTCGCACCCTGGAGGAACAGAAGCTTCAGCTTAACTTTGAACTCAATAAATCTGGAAAATATTTTGCTTTTAAGGAACAGCTAAAGGTAAAGAGTCCATCATGCTTTTCTCTTCCCTTCTTGTTTTGTCCTGGCAGTGTCTCAGTGGGGATCTGCAGCTTTGTGGTGGTAACTCAAGGTGAAGAGTTGCTCCAGAATCTCTCCTGCCACTTGGGGTTGCTGCAGTGGGCACAGGGAGGGACAAGTTTGCCCTTTAACAGGGCAGGCACCAGGAGAACCACTGCTGGTAAAGAGAAGAGACTCCAAAGCTGGCACCATCTATTTATACCATGATCATGGCCTGAAGAAGGCCAAGTGACTGCTCTTGCACGCTCACAGTCAGTGCTGGCAGAAAGTGGGGTTCCCCTCTCTCATCTGGTCATCCTTGGCCGTGCTCTGCCTGAGACCCTCTCTTGTGCCGAAAGGACTAGCCTTCCACCATGCTGTCCCTAAAGTTGTGTCAGGAAAGGTCAGGTCTGGGAGGTGGGAAAGGAATTCACCCTGCTTGTTTGTGTGTTACTTTCATCAGTGCTGGGCTAGAATTTCTTCCTCAGAACTAAGTTGGAGCTTCAGGCAAAATGGGTGTCTTCTGGCTCTGTATGATTGTGGAGTTGGTGGGGAGTACAGGGAACACACATTGTCGTGTGTCTACATAGTATGCAGTTGTGAAGATTGTGAGGGAGAAATACCTCAAGACTACAGCATTTGAGACCCAGGAGGAGCTCCAGGCATTTCTGAGTGAACTCTATTTGTACCTCATGGACCAGATGCACATTGCCCTGAACCAGGTAGGGAGACACCCTGCCATGTGTCTGCTCCCCTGGGATGGGTGGTGGGATGTGGCTTTGTTGTGGATACAGGGCTGAACCTGTGAAGGTGGGGGGAGTTTTACCTTCAAGACAGAGCAAGCTCATGATTTCATTTACTGCAGTTCTCTTGTGTAGGCCATGAGCCACACTCAGGGGCAGGAACTAGTGCATCTGTATCCCACTGTTGCAAAATCCTAATGGTGGGATTTGTGTGAGACTCCAAGCAGTAAAAGCTGATGTAGCTCTTTGGTGGGGAGGGTGACTGGGCCTGTGCCATCTGCACTCACTCAGGCAGAGTTCAGGCTTTCCAGAGTGAGTAGGGCTCATCAGTGGTACCACAGAGAAATTTTCAAATGGTCTTGAAGCAGGGAATGTTTCTTACTTTGTCATAGAGGCCATAGGGAGTGATAGGAAAGCATCCCACCACAAAGAGGAGCTGGGACTCCTTGCCCAGCCCCAGTCATACCAGGCTGTACTCAGGGATCATGTGAACCATTTTTATATTCCCTGGGACTAATGCTCTGTCTCTCTCCCTACCAGCAACTGTTTGAGGAAGCTGCTTTCCCTGCCCCCGTGTCCTACAAAACTGAAGAGCAGCTCTGGCTCTTTGCTTGTGAAGCTGAAGCCAACAAGGACTATGAGCTTGCATCTATGTACCACCAGCAGGTAAAGGAGCCCCTGTTCTTCCCTCCCCATCTCTTGTGTACCTGGGCTGGCAGCCAGTGTGCTGTGGCAGCAGCATGAGGCCCATGAGGTGATGAGGTGGACACAGGGATGCTCGGGATGAATGTGAGGGATTTTCTAGGGAGATGCTGCTCTCTGGAGGATGTGAGACAGAGCTTGGCCTGTCACTGAAGACTTCAGCCTTGAGGCCAGGGGAGATGGGCTAGTCCAAGAGGCATGCTGGGTTGGCTCTGGGGACACTGGGCCTGCTAAAAGGAGGCAAGGAGGAGAGCAGCTAAAGCTGGAGGACTTGTCTTAGGTGAAGGAGGCTTAGAAGAAGCCCTGCATATTCCAGTTCAGGGACACCCTCGCACATCACAGACAAGAATTTGATTGTTACTGAACTGGTGGGCAGAGGAAAGCTGTGATATTTCAGTCTTGTCTCCTCAGTTTCTTGTGTGTGTTGAGCATGACTGCAGCAATGCTGACTTCTTTTGTCTAGAGGTTAGATCAAGACCAGTGCAACATCCAGCACTGGCTGGACTATGGGGCATTCTACCTCCTGCAAGAGGAAACAGCCAAAGCCCAGCAGTGCTTCCGGCAGGCTCTTTCTCTGGACCTCCATCACATCCAAAGGTGCTGCATGCTCTGGGTGGGATGGTGGGGGGATGTCCTACCAAGCTAACCTGTCCCACTGTCCTCAGCTTGCTGCTCTGTGGGATTGTGGCTGTCCTGCTGCAGCACTATGATGAAGCAGAGATTTTCTTTGAGAGTGCCTGCTGCTTGGAGCCATCCAACATTGCAGCCTGGACACTGTCAGGTACAACAAAGGCAGCCACTGAGCTCATGGTGTTCCTGTAGAGCCCAGCATTTCTTCTACCCCTCTTCTGTTCAGCCTGGAGAAGGCTGTGGGGAGACCTCAGAGTGGCCTCCCAGCACCTGAAGGGGCTACAGGAAAGCTGGGGAGGGGCTGTTTGCCAGGGCATGGAGTGACAGGACGAGGGGTTTGAAACTAGAGCAGGGCAGGGTTAAATGAGACATGCGGAAGAAGCTCTTCCCATTGAGGGTGATGAGACACTGGCTCAGGTTGCCCAGGGAGCTGGTGGAGGCCCCATGAAGCCTGGAGCCATTCAAGGCCAGGCTTGCTGAGGCTCTGAGCAACCTGATGTAGCACAGGATGTCCCTGCAGGGGGCTGATGGCCTTTGAAGGTCCCTTCCAACTCTGTGAATCCTTTTCTCCCTGCTCTAATCTAAGGATGTCAGATTACAGCTAAGGGATGGATAACTGTTCATGCAACTCTTTCTGTCTCTCATAGGTTTGTTTTATGAGCTGCAGAATAATAATATTCAGACACAAATGGCCTTCCGTGAAGCTAAGAAACTGCTGAGAGCACAGCTCACCAAGGAGAGGAGCATCCCACAGGCTGCTGAGGAGGATGGAGAGCAAAAGCAAATTTCTGCTACATCTGTGAGGTCTCCCAGCCCTGGCCCTGAAAAGTCCTTGCCAGGTAACTCTGGGCAAAAAGCCAGTGCCCAAGCACCATCAGTTTGTGGCAAACTCATTGCTTGTACCTCATGGCCGTTGGGGATTTCATTCCAGATGGCTCAGCTGAGAAGGTGCCCGAGGTGGAGGAGCCTGTCCCGGCCTGCACCACACCCCAGGATGATGGAACTGCATCAGAAACAGCCCTACAAGGTGAGGAGATGGGGTCCTGGCATGAAAGGAAGACCCTAGTACTGGGAGATGGGTGTAACTGGGGAGCACTGAGCTATGGCCATCATTACGCCCAGGATGGACACAGAGGCTTGTTCTCTCTCCCTGACTCTTCAGCAAAGCAGGTCTGTCCCAAACCTCAGAGGTCCAAGCTCTCCATCTGGAGATCCAGCAGGGGAATGCAGCTCTCTCCCTGCATGCCCCTACACCCAGAAGCCATGTCCAAGCTTGGATGTCTCCCTTCTGAAGTGCCTGCTCTGAAACTGCTCCTGCAGATCACTTCTTGCTTGTGCTGTGTGATTTGCCTTCTCTACAGCTCCACTCTCCAATGGGAGGCAAAGAGGTGTCAGCACTGGCTGCTGCAGGCCCTGTGGGGTTGGGCTGGGGTCTCACTGTAGGTAATTCTGACAAGTTTCAATTCTAAATTCCTACCTTCTCTTCCTCTGAGTTTGGAGTGGAAAATTAGTGGGTCAAGTGCATGGTTTCTTCTCACATCTCTTACAAAAAGCCTTTCAGAAAGAAATGCTGCTCAAGCATTTCTGCTTCAGGGATTCAGTTGATCTCTGCCACCTCCTGGATTTTACTCCACGTTGCTGGGATTCCTTTGTCCCCACCAGGGTCTCAGCCCCTGCTCTTGCTTCAGAAATAAGAAGCCCAGTGTGGGACTGATGGAGACGTTTCTTGCAGACTCATCTCCTGCTTCAGAACTCAGCCCACCTCCCTGCACAATCTTCATGAAGACAGTGGAATTTCTCATGAAATACAATGCTTTTCAGGTCAGCTCAGTGTGGAGGAGTGGGAAGGGAGGTTTGGTCTCATTCTTGAAGCTTGAACATGGGAAGTTCCACCTAAACGTGAGAAGGAGCAGCTTTTCTTTGAGGGTGGCAGATCTGTGGCACAGGCTGCCTGAAGGTGGTACAGTATCCATCTCTGGAGACATTCCCAACCCACCTGGGCACAGGTGACCCATATCTGTTGGGGGCCAGATGGATGGGCTCCAAAGGTCCCTTCCAACCCTGGCTAGTGTGGGATTCTCCAATTCTGGGCATTACCAAAGAGTTGGTGGCAAGTTCCAATCAGAGAACAAGCCCCAGCTGCCCTGTGCAAGAGGAGGGGAAACCACCACTGCCCCAAAATGCAAAAACTGAGGCCAGGCTGAATGTTGAGACCCAAATGCTGGTTGGGACACTGTGACCTCAGGCTGCCCAGGGGAAGAGCTGGTTCAGACTTGGGGCAGAGCTGCTTTTCCCTGTACATTCAAAGCTATGGGATAGGAGATCTTTGAAGGTCCTTTCCAACTCTATGATTCTATGATAAGACATGTTATTGTAATGCTTCCAAGACACCAGCACTCCTTGCTTGTTTCAGATGCTTGTGTATGACAGAGTCATTTTTGTGTCACCTTTGGCATATCTCTGTCCCACTCAGTCATCTCCGTAGGATCTCTCCCACTGCCACACTGAGCTTCTGCCTCCCTTTTACATGGCAGAAAGACTTCCTTAAACTAAAACAGAACTAAAAAGTAAGAAGGGAGATATTCAACAGAGGGAGGAAAAAGGATCTCCTGATTTTTTTTCTGTGTGCAGAAGTGAATGAGGTGCAAGTCAGTCCTCCTGTTGTGGCTTTTTGGGGTGCTTGGGGTTTGCCTGCTCTCCTCACCATTGCCACTCTGCTCTTCCTTCCCAGTTTGCCCACATGGTGCTTGCCCATGAGTTGCTGAACCTGGAGGGAGGTCCCTCCTGTACCTACTACCTGGTGTTGGGCCGGGCTTGCTTGCTGCAGGAAGATTTCTCCAAATGCCAAGATTGTCTCTGTGAGGCCATTAGGATTGATCCCATGGTAATTCTCTGCGTGTTCCTGGGGTGCAGTCTGGTGTCTCCAAGCAGGACACTGGCCAAATGCCTGTGTTTTTGCTTTGTGTGATCCTAGAGCCTGTGCTCCACTTCCACTGGAGCAGTTCTAATGGCAACCTGCAGCAATTTCTGCAGAGCAGGTTCATCAGAGCTGATGAAGCTCAGCAGACTGTGGCTGCTGCAGCACTGCTAGCTTACCTTCTGCCATCTCCTTAGCACACAGGCAGCATTTCTGAGTGGACCCCACAATCTGTAACATCTGCCTTCCTCTTCCCCTTGATCTTGTATCCTGATCCTCTTTCCCTTTTCTGGAGAATCAGGCTCCATTTTGTGAGATACAAGACTGTTCTTCAGCAAAGAAAGAAAGAGGGAAGGTAGCTTTGGAGAGCAAGGTGGAAGGGAAGGCGTAGAAGGCTGGGAAGTTGACATGTCCTGGTGCTCACCATGCCTGGGGAGCCCTGCATGGACCAGGACTGGGCAAAGAAAGGCTGGAGAAGGGGTCCCTACCCCCTCTCTCAGGTCTCTGTCTCTCCCATCTCCCAGCCATGTCTCAATCCTGCCTTTCTCTGCACAGAATCCAAATGTCTGGGCCTTGAAAGGGCACCTGTGCTACCTGAAGAGGGACTTTGATCGGGCAAAGGAGTGCTATGAGCGAGCCATCAGTTTTGAGGAGGATCCTGCAGATCTGCACTTCGTCTACTTGCGCCTGGGCTCCACCTACCTGGAAGAGAAAGAGGTGAGGAGCCGGCATTAGGGAAAAGCCCAGCTCCTTCCCTTTAAACCTGCGGGTTGAACTGGATGCTGTGGCATGGACAAGAGGAATCTTGAAGGTGTGGTGGGGTGGGGGGGGACCATGGCTGCAGAGAGTGAGAATAAGATGAGATAAAGGGAAGTATTTTTTGCTGTGAGGTGAGTGAGCCCTGTCTGTGGCTGCCCTGGAGGGGTTCAAGGCCAGGCTGGACAGGGCTTGGAGCAACCCGGGCTGGTGGGAGATGTCCCTGCCCAGGGCAGGAGTGGCACTGGGTGGACTTTGAGGTCTAAACCATTCTATGATTCTCTGGCTGCTTTACTAGCACCTGCCAGCACCAAGATGGGGGCTGTGTGAGCGCTCTCCATCCCCCAGCAGTGAGGAGGAGGGGACACTGGGTGTTTGAGGAATTCCTGAGGAGCAGGGGGTCTGTCTGTAGGGAGGCACTTGATGCAGAAAGAAAGCTGCCCCTTTCTCTCCTGGCAGTATGGCCGTGCCAAGCAGATCTATCTGCTCGCCTGTGAGAACTCAGCCTCCTGCCTCACCTGGCTGGGAGTGGGAATCGCCTGCTACAGGGTAAGTGCAGTCCCTGTTACAGTGAGTGTGGGCTCTGTGGCAGGAACTGTGGTGCTTTTGTATGATCCCCTTTGTGAAGGTAAAGCTCAGCTGCCTGTGGAAGCCATGCTTCTGGCTGAGCTGCAGCCGAAGTCCCATAGTGGCACCCCAGGCTGCTGGTGTGGGACATGTCAGGGACTGTCGCCCTCAGCAGCTGCTCTGGGATCACTTCACGTCCCTCTTTGCCCCATGGCCAGTACTTCCCACCCAGGGCAAGCCCCTTATCTGGGCTTGGGCTTTCCTTACATTTGGGACTGAATAGGGAATACCCTGTGTGCTCCATGAGGGTTGGGAGGCAGCAAGGAGGGTTGTGCTCCAGACTGAAGAGCTGGGGTCTGACGTGGAGGATAGCAACTTTGCATCCCTATCAGGGAAACCCTGCCAAGACACTTCTCTTACATCAGTTTCTCTGGCTGCTGGAGCAAATCTCCATTGGGTTTTGCAGCCCTTGCTGCTGGTTGTTTGCCTTTTGCTCACACCACTGCTGCTTTCTCTCCAGCTGGAAGAGATGGAGGAAGCAGAGGATGCCCTCTCTGAAGCCAATGCCCTGGAAAACACCAACGCTGAAGTGTGGGGGTATCTCACCCTCATCTGCCTACAGGTGAGTACCAGCCAGGCTTTTACTGACCCTGAAGAACATCTTGTAGATCTCAGTGGTAAAAGCAGTTTGTGGGCTGTGCTGGGATGGCAACAGCAGCACCTTCCTTCATTGCCCAACATCTCCTGGCTCACAGCCTTTGTGCTGAGCTTCCTCAGGATCCACTGTCTACCCTGCTTCCTGCCTCTCCCCGGGGATGGTCCTTCACCTCCCTGTCTTTTCTCCCTTCTCCAGGGCAGAAGAGAGCAGGAGGCTGAGCAGTGCTACAAGTACACCCTCAAGGTATGTGTGTGGGGGTGATGGGCTGGGCACACTCACTGCCTTCCCTTTAAACGTGGTTGAACTGAAAGGTGTGCCAGAGGAGGGGAGGTGTCAAGTTGGGGGGGACCATGGCTGCAGAGGGAGAGGCAGATTCAGGTAAGAGAATGTGAGTGTCAGGAGGATGGAGCCAGGCTCTTCTTGGTGACCTCCAATGATAGCACAAAGGGAAATGGGTACAAGCTGGAACATAGAAGGTTCCAGAGAAATGTAAGAAAAAGGTTTTTCATAGTGAGGGTGACAGAACACTGGAACAGACTGCCCAGAGAGGTTGTGGGGTCTCCTTCTCTGGAGACATTCAAAATCCACCTGGATGAGATCCTGTGTGACCTGGTCTAGGTGTTATTGCTCTGGCAGGGGGATTGGACTAGATGATCTCTTGAGGTCCCCTCCAATCCCTGATATTCTGTGATTCTGTAATTGGGAAGAAACCCTTTGCTGTGATGGGGGGGTGAACCCTGTCCCAGGCTGCCCAGAGAAGCTGTGGCTGCCCCAGCCCTGGAGGGGTTCAGGGACAAGTTGGATAGGACTTGGAGGAACCTGGGCTGTTGGGAGGTGTCCCTGCCCAGGGCAGGGGCTGGCACCTGGGGCAGCTTTGAGGTCCCTCCAAGTCAAACCATTCTGTAATTGCATGAAGATCTGCCTGTTCCAGGCTCTCTCCCTTGTCTCCTCCCCTCCTGTCACCCCCCAGCTTCATGCTGGTACCAGCTAAGTGAAGGAAGATCCATATCTGTTTCCTGGGGGTGGTACCCTGCTTGGTGGGAAGGGGTGTGGGGATGCCTTGGCCTTGCCTCACTCTTCTCTGCTCTTGCCTGTAGCTGGGCCTGCAGAACATCACCTTGCTGCAGGAGATCCATGTCACCCAGCAGCACCTTGGCTTTGGCAACCCAGCTTTCTGAGCTCCCCTGGGACCAGGACCTGGCCCCACCACAGCCCTGTTACACATAAAATCCCCAACTTCCACCGAGGACTCATCTCTGTCTTTGCCACCATCACGCTCCAAACATGTGGTATCTGTCTCTGGGGAGTGGTGGGAGTGTGGGGGGGGAACTTGCATGGAACAGAAGGGACACTGGATGCAGAGGACTTGGATCATGCAGAGTCTTCAGTGAATGGTGGTGGCACCAGGCTTGAGGGGTTCAGGGCAATGGGGGTCACCACATTTGGGGATGACATTGGGGCTGGGGGGGACCAGAAGATATAGGGGGCATCACTCTGGGGTCAGGGGGGCCTCGGAGCATGGCAGGGTTGTCTCTGGAGATGGTGAGGGCTTCAGGAATCATGGAAATAATGGTGGCATCACAGTGGATGAGGGGACTGGGCATACGGGAGTACAAGCCATCACTGGGCACAAAGGATTTGGGTTATGGGTGTAACAAGAGTGTCACCAGGCTCAGTGGTAACTTACACTATGGAGATACTGGGGGCACCACTGGAGCTGGTGGGGGAACTGCAGGGGTGAACTGTGTCAGCATCCTGCTGACACATCTGGCCAGGGCAGGTGAAAAGCTGGGAAAGAGAAGTGGAAGACCATCAGGAATTGCCACTATTATCACTAGAATCCTTATTAACATCACCAGTAATGCTCACTGGAGGCAAGAGACTCCCAGGAGAGTCACAACTGGAATCACACAAATGAAGGAGACAGTGAGGGACAGAAAAGCCGAGGCTCTGCAGAATGAAGACTCTTTTATAGAAGAGAGAAGGCCATTTGCAGCTCTGGCCTCGGGCAGAGAAGGAACCAGCTCAGAAGACATCAGTGGTGCTCATCAGGGTCTTCCTTTAGGGGAGGAATCACTTCTCCTGTCTCCAAAATCCTGTCCCCCTGATAGAATGAGAGAGATGGTGAGTGTCCTCTCCCCACCCAGCCTCTCCCATCCCACAGCACAGTCCTTCACTTCAGCTTCCCGACAGAAAAAGAGATGAATAAAACCTTACTGCACATTAATCCCGACGTTCCCACCCCCCAGCATTTCCCAGGAAGCCCAAATAATGTCACAGCCAAATTATCCCACATCTGGCCTTGCTTTAACCCTTCCCTCAGCTACAGAAGAGCAGCCAAACATCTACAGCCCACCTTGCTTGTCAAATGTGGACTGGACTTCACGTTTTGTCATTTTATTTCAGATAAAAGCACAAGTAGGCAGGTGTCAGGCACAAAAAAGGTGCAACTGGCAGGAGTAACAGAGTGAAACTTCTGGGAGAAGAGCTGCCACCCACTGGCTACAGCCAGTAACGGCTCAGAGCAACCAGGAAAGACCAAACAGTGCGACAGTCTCCCATTTCATACAAAGCTCCCACTGAGGGTGGCACCACTCCCTCTCTCTGGGGACACCTGGGACCAACCCACTCAGTCCCAGCTCCTCTTGACTCCCTGATCCCTGCTCCTGTCACGTGTGACAATCCTGCTCCCAGCGAGGCACTGAGCACCCAAATTCCTCACTGAGCAGCCAGACCCCTTCCTGAGCACCCAAACTCCTCTGTGAGCAGCCAAAGCCCTCACTGAGCTGCCCAGTGACCAGCACCCACCTTCTTTGTCCTCAGAGAAGGGCCTTGTCCCTCTCTGGGGCAGCAGGAACAACCAGTCACAGCCTCCACCAGCACTTCCCACCCCCAGGGTCCCAACCCTTCAGCTTCCCACAGGATGGGGAGAACCAAAGAGGAACATTTCCCCAGTGCTCCGTGTCCCTTCTCTAGAGGGGAATTGCTCCAGTCACCCTGGGGGATCCCATAAGGGCTCGGGACTGGAAGGCTTCCACTCCAGAGGGAGATACCTCCCAAACAGGACCATCTGCTCCAGGGGGAAATGGAAACTGCTGCCAAGGCAGCCCCAAAGCTTTGACAGAGCAGTGGCCCCAGGGTCAGCTCAGCCCCCCAGAAACTGCCCCTGCAGGGCAACCACCCAGCCCCCACTTCTCCCCTTTGTTCTGCCCGTTTGACCCAGCTGGGAGACACGGACTTACTGGGAATATCCGTGGGTTGGACATAACAATTCCGAGTGGATCTTTCTGGAAAGGGAAGGGATAAAGAAAAAGGAAGGTTATACAAATGGAGCCCAAAGGATTTCCACAGCAGGAAAAATGACCCTTCTGAAACACAAACTCCAGCAGCTCCTCGGGCTGGGCCCTTCTCACCAGCTACAGAATGGCCTGAGGCTGATCAGGGCCCACCTCCTTGGTGGGACAGGGCTGTAGAGGAGAAGGTCTGTCCCAGAGTCAGTGCAGGGCTTGTCCTCTGCCCCACACAAACCCAGGCTGTCCCCAGGCTGACAGGGACAGCATGGTGTGACACAGAAGAGGACACACACTGGGGTTGGGAACCACTGAGGAGGGAGAGCCTTGAGTGGCATCACGGGGTCGGTGTCACTGGGTGGTGCTGAAGGGTAAGGAGGATGGTGTGGGTGGCATCAGAGGTGGACAGAATGGTGTGACACTGGAGGGGAGTGGAATCAGAAGTGGTGTGACACTAGGGAGAAGATGCATTGAGGGTGGCATCATGGGGAGAGTGGCACTGGGTGGTGCTGAAGGGTGAGAAGCACAGTGTGATGTTGGAGGGGAAGTCAGGATCAGGAGTGGATGCCATTGGGTGGTGTTGTAGGAGTGACAGCATGGAGTGACACTGGGTGGAGACTGCTGTAGGGTGGTTGCCGTTGGGTGCTACTGTAGGGGGACACAGCAAGGGTTAAGACCCAGCTTTGTAGCTCAGGGTCACCGTCAGGAAAGGTCCCATCTAAGAGACTCGTGCCCGGCAGGGAGCGGCCACCAGGAGGTGGGGGGTCACCAGCAGACACACACCCAGCACGTTCATATGGAACAGTGGAGTGGTGACAGCTGGGTGTGATCTCAAAGCCCCCCCAGTGCCACCCCCTGCCCTGGGCAGGGACATCTCCCACCGGCCCAGCTTCCTCCAAGCCCCGTCCAACCTGGCCTCGAACCCCTCCAGGGCTGGGGCAGCCACAGCTCCTCTGGGCAGCCCGGGGCAGGGCTCACCCCCCCCCACAGCAAAGGGTTTCTCCCGCAGATGAGACCCCTCCGGACACCGCTGTGGAACCAGCCCCCAGGGACGGCGTTTCTCCCAGGGCGGGTCCCCGCGGGAGATCCTTTCCCCCGGCCCCCCTCTCCCGCCGGTCACCGGTACCATGCAGTGGTACTTCATCCAGTAGTGGACAATCCAGGCGGGGATAAGGACCCGTAGGAAGACGAAGCCGCCGGCCCGGCAACCCTTGTACACCTGCGGGGTGCAGAAGGAGACGCGTCAGGCCTGGGAGGGACCCGGTCCCGTCCCCCCCCGCCCGGTGCCGCCGCCTCCTCACCTGCTGCCGCCAGAGCCCCCCGGGCCGCAGGAAGCGCTCCCAGAAAGCGGCCACGGGCCCCGGCTGCCGCTGCGGCAGGACGGGCTCCCGCTCGCTCAGCTCCTGGTCCCGCAGCCAGCGCCGCCGCAGAGCGCGGAGCTGCTGCAGCCGCAGCCGCTCGTCCGGGCTGTACCCGCTCCCCACCCCGCTCCCGCCGCCTTCGCNTGGCCGCCGGGCCGTGTGACAATGGACCAACCGGACCTAGGGACCCTCTTCCAGCGCCGCTTCCTGGCGGCCCGGCAGCTCGGCTCCTTCCCCTGGCCGGTGCGGTGTGGGACAGTGCGGGGGGTGTGCGGGGGTCCTCGGGAGCCTCAGCTTTATTTCACCTTTTTTAGGAGCTGGAACAAAACCTGCGGATGGCGCCGGACTCCTCCCTGCTCCTGGACATCCTGCACAAGGTGAGGGGCGATGGCCGGCTGTCACGGTGGGGCCTGTCCCGGAGAAATGATTGTGCCCGGTTTTCCATGGTGCCTGGCGGAAGAGCAGGTTCCCTTTTGCCGATTCCTATTTGCCTGTGCTTTGCTTCAAACTCCTGCTCCGTTCGCTTTAAAGAGCCCCAGAGCGAGTCAGCCCCGCTCCAAGGGGACATCCCACTGGATGTCATGGGCAGGCGCCGGCCCTCACCTTGACACGGGGACGGGAGAGAACAGACGAGGCTTTGAATCAAACAGGAGACAGAGAAACCCAAAGCAAACCTGAGCCAGTTGGGCTTTTTACCCCCAGGGTTTTGCTTTTTCCTCACCACAGAGCTGAAAAGCTGAGAAGCCCTCACGTGGGCACCTTCAGGGCCTGGCCCAACACCTCTGCTTTCAGCCCCAGCCACATGTTTTTAATGTCACCCAGCATCAATTAACACTCCCCCTGCTCTCTAAACCCTTCCCATGTTAACAGCTGTCCCTTCTTGTGATTGCTTTAGACTGTTCTGCACCCGCTGTGTGTGAGATACCCCCCTCCTGCCCACTACAGAAGGCGTTTTCTGACTGAACTCATCAAAAAGGTAGCACTTACTTATTCCTTCTTAATTTTTTTAAATTGAAAATGGTTCACACGATGAATTATTTGTATTAAAGAAAAGGAGAACACAGGGGAAAGTGCTATCATAGAATTAGAGTTGGAAGGGACTTTCAAAGGTCATTTAGTCCAACCTCTCTGCAGTGAGCAGGGATAAAAGGATGGCCAAGGATGTGTTAGAGTGATGTGTAATGTGTGTCTGTGCTGTGTTGGACAAGAGCTCAACTGTCCCCATTTGCTCTCACACAGCACGAGTCCACAGCTGCCGAGCCCCTGGATGAGCTCTATGACTCACTGGCTGAGATTTTAAATGGAGAAGAATCCACTTGCTGCTACAGAAACTACTTACTGGTAAGAACTGAGGCTGCACTAATGTAAGTCACAGAATCACGGAGTTGGAAGGGATCTTCAGGGGCCACCTAGTCCAACCCCCTGCAGTGAGCATGGGCATCCTGAACTAAATCAGGTTGCTCAGAGTCTCAGCAAACCTGGACTTGAATGTCTCCAGGGATGGGGCCTCCTCTGTCTCTCTGGGCAGCCTGGGTCAGTGTCTCATCACCCTCTTGATGAAGAACTTCATCCTAATGTCTCACTCAACACTGCCCTGCTCTAGTTTAAAACCATTGCCCTTTATCCTATCACTCCATGACCTGACTCAGTCTCTCCCCAGCTTTCCTGTAGGGCCTCTTCTGAACTTAAAAAGAATTGGGATTAAAAGCCCCCCTCTCCCCAGCCCAAATCCCAGAGTGCTTCCTGCCTTCCTCACATGGTGTCTGCAAACAGCACAACCTCTCTATCCTGTCATCTGTGTCCCCTCCAGCCCTCAGGAGAGTCTGTCACCCTCTCTGAGAACGAGGCCATCATCTCTGGAGGAACCACAGGGCTGGTCACCTGGGACGCGGCGCTGCAGCTGGGCCTGTGGGCGATGGAGAACAGAGGTGTTTTTGAGGGCAGGTAACAAGAGCAGCACAGACAGAAAGGCTGGAGAGAAGGATCTGCATACAGTGAATGAGATTCCTCACTATAGCCCCATTATATATATATATATATTTCCCCACAAATAATGGAAATCACTAAAAGTTATTGACTTTGTAGTTATTTCAAGATGAGTTTGAAGATCAGAACCATTACACCCTGCAGCCTCACCTGCTCTGTAAAGCAGCTGTGACATTTCAGCCACTGCAGCATCCAGCTGGTGGCTGCACTCACTGCCCTTCACTCCATGATCTGGGCCATGGAGGTGTGAGGTCTTGAGCCCTTGCTGTGAATGGGGTCTGAGAAAGTTTGGTGGGTTCAGCCTGGAGAAGAGAAAGCTGCAGGGATACCTAAGAGCCCCCTCCAGGGTCTCAAGGAAAGATGGGGAGGGGAAGGATGGGATGACACTGAAATAGGAGAGACTTAGATGAGATCTGAGGGAGAAATTCTTTGCTGTGAGGGGGAAGCTGTGGCTGCCCCATCCTTGGAGGATTTCAAGGCCAGGTTGGACTGGGCTTGGAGCAACCTGGGCTGGTGGGAGGTGTCCCTGCCCAGGGCAGGAGGTGGCATGGGGTGGGCTTTAAGGTCCCTTCCAACTAAAACCATTCTGTGATGTGATCCATCTCACCTGGCTGGATGGTCCATGCACAGTTCTGCATGTGTGACCTCAACCTCTGGATTTTTCCTGTCAGCACTGGAGAGGAAAAAGCACTTCTGTGCAAAGATCCAGCTCAGTTAATTTAAATTATCAACCTTGCATGGACATAATGCTGCTGCTGAAGCCTCACTTTCTCTCCAGCAACTGTGAAAAGAGATGGACAATGAGCTTAGGTGGAGAAACTGGTGCTGTAGAAATCTCAAAGCAGGAGATAAGGTTTTTCATCCCCGCTTTGTACTACACACAAACCCAGAACTATTTGGATGTATTCAGTTTTATGCTCATAATTGCAGTTTCAATGGTCACCAACTCTCCCAGTTATTAGATACAAAGATCAGATTGTAGGTGGTTTACTCCAAAATAACCTGTAACTGCTTGTACCTTTAGATTAGCTTGAAATGTTTTGATTTCATAACTCAATGTAGTTTAATTAATAGGACCTTTTACTCCACTGCCCTTTAGGACCATCTTGGAACTGGGAAGTGGGTCTGGCTTCACTGGAATTGCCATTTGTAAAACCTGCCATCCCAAGGCATACATGTTCAGTGATGGCCACCCCACAGTTCTGCAGCAGCTGGTGGAGAACATCCGCTTGAATGGCTTTGTCTTGGAGCCCAGAATGAACCAGAGAAGCCAAATAGAGCCTCAGAACCAGGGGAAAGAAGCAACAAATGACCAAAACCCTAAAGTAATCGTTGCAGAACTGGACTGGGGCTCAGTTACAGAAAAGCAACTGGTGGATCTTCAGCCTGATGTTGTCATCGCAGCAGGTATTTCTCTGGTCTTCTGTCTTTTCCTAATATTCAGCAGTTGTGGATGTGAACACCAAGAACCAAATTATTTTTTCCTTCTGCATCATTTTAAAATCCAGAAACAGAAGATGATGAACCTGTCACTCTTAAGAACTTCATCAAATCACAAGAGGCAGTTCTGGCAGCATCCTGAGGAGGAACATATTGAAAAAAACAAACTTGGAAACAACAGGTCTTTGGTGGAAGTGGCCTATGTACAAATCTGGAGGAAGTTTTTAAAATAAGTCTAATAATGGAGAAATGTAGCAATAGTAGAATCTCTTGGCTGTAGCCTGTATCAGGACTTTACTCCCTGATATGGGCTTTGCTAAGCCAAAATTACTTGAGGCTTCAAGGGAAAAATGATAAAACAGGCTGCCTTTGTAATCAGAGATGTCCCATAGTAGCCTGAACAGGCAAATTCTATAAAATGATGTCACAGTCTGTTACCTGAGGCCAAGGACACTGTTCAGAGAATACACAGACCAGCAGCGGTTAGACTCAGGAAGGAAAAGTGATTCAAATGCCAAGTAATTTCTGAATCTCTCCATTTGCTGTTCCCAGTAATACTTCAGCACCTGTCAGATGTCAGCAGAAGTGTGCCCCTGACGAGGATGTGGAACAAACACCCTCCTCTTGGCCATCAGTCCCTAACACAGTGCTGACATGTTTAGGGATCCCAGCACTAATTAGGAAAGCTGATACTTTGTGCCCCTCCAAGCTATTGCTGCTGCAATTAGTCTTTTGCAACCCCCAAAAAAATACAAGGGGCCTTCAAGCGTCTTCTAGTCCAACTCCCCTGCAGTAAGCAGGGATATTTTTGACCAATGCCCATTGGTTCTGCCAAGGACAGGTGTTAACAGAGAGAACCAGAGTAGAGTGGTTTCGGTGTCTCCCTTAGAGGGGAAATTCCAAGTGCCTAAAATCAGCTCTTAATCTCTGAATACAAAACCCACCAGAAAATACTGTATATTTTCGTGTTGCAGTTTCCCTCCTGCTTTTTTGCTTAATTCTTAATAAATACTAGACCACTGGGCAGCCTGGTCTAGTGGGAGGTGTCCCTGCCTATGGCAGGGGGGTTGGAACTCGATGATCTTTAAGGTCCCTTCCAACCCAAACTATTCTATGATTCTATTTCTCTTTTCTATGTAGATGTGGTGTATGACCCAGAGATAATTTCAGCCCTTATCAGTGTGCTACAGAAACTCTCTGTGTGCAGAGCAGACAGAAAACCTCCTGAGGTCTACATTGCTTCCATCATCCGGAACCAGGAGACACATCGCTTCTTCCAGGCTGAACTGGGTAGGTGCCTTTTCCATCAAGTCTTCTCAGTCCTTGTGTGGCCTTTTATCCTATTATTTAATCTGTAGCAAACATGCCCAGGACATTTTTTGATGGATGGTATTGTCCAATAGTGAGATTCTAATCCTGCAAGCTGGATTTAAAAGCATTCTGCCTAAAAGATATCTTTTCCCCATGAATTTAGGCAGCAGGGTTTGAGCCTTTTGCTCTGTCCTGTCTGTTGCAGCTCCCATGGGTTAGTGTTGGCTGGAGACAAACTGAGGAAAGAAGGAAAACCACAGAATCATAGAATGCATTGGGTTGGAAGAGCCCTCCCAAGGCCACATAGTCCCATCCCCTGCAGTGAGCAGGGACATCCTGCACTACATCAGGTTGCTCAGAGCCTCAGCAAGCTTGGCCTTGAACATCTCCAGGGATGAGGCCTCCTCCACCTCTCTGGGCATCCTGGGCTAGTCTCTCACCACTCTCAAGGTGAAGAATTTCTTCCCAATGCCTCATCTAAAAGAGGATTAAAAGAACAGCTTTAATGAAAAGGGTTCCATGCTGTTGCTGCTGGAAGAGAAGCATCTCTTGTCACCCTTCCAGTTACTTACTCACAGAGGTATTTTTATCTATATGTCACTATGCAACAGATGAAAAAACAATTTTTCTATTTTTATAGGCATTTTATCCCATTCATACTTTCACTCAAAAATAAATGCAAATAATTTTATCAGTAATACAGAAAAAAATCCCTGCCAGGTCATCAAAATGACATATTCATCTGTGCTCCTGCACTGTCAGAATGATGACACTGGAGACACAGGCCAAAAGTTTTCTCCAACATGTTCTTTGAGGGATGCCAAAACCAACTAGAGATTAAATAAAATGGGAGGGATTTTGAATTTCTCTTCATACTCTCTTCCCAAGCCTGTCTCCTCCAGTCCAGCAGCTGCACAGCTGCTCTCAGCTATTAGTTTGTTCACAAAACTATGCTGAGAACACACAACAGCTTTACTGCTCAGTTTTAAAATCCTGATAAGCAGCAGGCTCAGCAGCAGGCTACAGATCTCTTCTTACAGAGTCTGATGTGCAACTTCTGCTCATCCTTTCACTCAACAGGAACAGGATTGACAATATTTCTCTTTCCAGTTAACGTTGGGATCAGATGGCAGATTATTCCAGCCCCCAGCAACAGATTTTTTCTCTCTGATGTGCAGCCAGAAGTAACTATTCTGCAGTTATTTATTTAGACTTGGCTAACAGGACATAAGGAGAAGCTTCAGATCAACAGGAACCATCTCATCCTTGCCCTGAGATTATCATAAATTCCAGATACACAGAGGAGAGGTGCTGAGGATACAACCACTCACATGAACTGCTGTCAGAGTGAGTGCTTTGTCTGCCACCCTGAAAAGTAGCTTTGACCCTCAAGCAGGAAGAAAAGAAAAAGTCCTCATCACCCTGCACATTGGTTCTGTAAGAGACAACAGAACTGAGCTGCACATGTGGGTTTTTTTTGCAGCTGTGCTTTGATTTGTAACTACTGGAGGATAACAAGATGAGGATGCCACATGGACAAGGGAAGAAAACCACACTTCACAGCAATCAAGGGATTTTAGTATTAAACCCAGCTGTAATTGTATGCCCTGTTTTTTATACTTCTCTGTGTATTCATAGAATCATAGAGTCGGAAGAGCCCTTCAAAGGCCATCTAGTCCAACCCCCTGCAGTGAGCATCCTGCACTACATCAGGTGGCTCAGAGCCTCAGCAAGCTGGCCTTGAATGCCTCCAGGGATGGAACCTCCACCACCTCTCTGGGCAGCCTGGGACAGTGTCTCACCATCCTCATGCCTGACCCACAGGAAAAGATCAAACAGTAAAGGCAGAGGGCTGCCCCAACACTTGTTCCAAGATGAGGTAGTTAAGTACAGCAATTACAGCAAATTAGAAAGTGTTTATTCACTATTTAGCAGCTCTAGGAAGGAGATTTTTTTGACACTGTTCTACCTCACGCAAGTCATTTGTTCTGCACAAGCAGTGGGAGAACAGTCTGGTCCCAGCTCTCATCCCAGCGCAGCTGCTCAGATGCCCGCAGGTTTTGTCTGAAGTTGTGAAGTTTGCCTTCCAGAGTAGGAAATCCCAGGAAAAGCATCTGTAAGTTGAAAAAAGGAAACCAAAAACACAAAAAACAAATGACCAAAACAAAAGAAATAAAAAAGCATTATTTTGTTAAGTTTTTGGCTTGTTCTGGCCTTGCCAGTCTTAACCCTCAACTCCAATGCTGCATGAAGGGAATGCTCTTTGGGTCTGGCCTTACAAATAGGAATAAAGGACAAATTTCAAGTGTTATTGTCAGCTTCAGAGTCACAATTACATACAAGTGGGGCCAGTAAAATCCACTAGGTAAAGGCACAGCTTCTGAGTGTAAAATTACCAGAGCACAGGCACCTCTGACCAGCATCAAATCCTAGAATCATAGTTGGAAGGGACCTTCAGAGGCCATCGAGTCCAACCCCTTGCAGTGAGCAGGGACTTCCTGCACTAGATCAGGCTGCCTGGCCTTGGGATCCACCACCTCTCTGGGCAACCTGGGCCAGTGTCTCATCACCCTTCATGGGGAAGAACTTCTTCCTCATGTCTCACATAGCCCTGTCCTGCTCTAGTTTCAAACCACTTCCCTTCATCCTGTCACTCCATGCCCTGGCAAACAGCCCCTCTCCAGCTTTTGTGTAGCCCCTTCAGGTACTGGGAGGCCACCAGAAGGCCTCCCCACAGCCTTCTCTTCTCTAGGCTGAACAATCCTACCTCTCTCAGCCTGTCCTCATTGCAGAGGTGCTCCAGCCCTCTGATCATTCCAGAAGTGTCCTCTGGACCCTCTCCAACAGCTCTATGTCCAGAGCTAGACACAATAACTCCAGGTGAGTTCTTTGTGGTTACAGCTCCAAGAAAAAGCAGCCAAACCTTTACCTTCAGTTGTTCTGCAAGTTCTTTTGAGTCCCTGAATATCAACCCATTTTCATCGTGTTTCACAAGTTCATGTAAACTGTAAGAGAAGATCACAAAAGGAAATGTGAGACAAAAAGCAAACCTTTCCAGCCTCACCATAAATTCTTTCTTATATCCAGCCTGAATCTCCCCTCTTCCAATTTGCATCCATTACTCCTAGTCCTACCATCCTGGACCCTATTCAAAAGTCCTACCCCTGCCCCCTTCAGGTACCAATAAGATACTGAGGTCCCCTCTGAGCTTTATTTGTATTTTATTGTATTGTATTAAAAAAAGTTATTATGGCCTAAATACTGGAATCTCATCTGATACAAAGAGTTCAACAGCTTCTGCATGTAAGAATCCTGTTTTCTCTGACCCTCTTAAAGTGCATGAGGATAAATGAGCTCTTACCATTCAAAATGTATTGCACACACAGGTAAACAGCAGCCAAACATGTCCACCACTTTCATGGGTAAATCCAAACCACTGGATGATTTATGGAGACACACCCCCAGGTCTCCTGAGCCTGAAAGGCAGCAAAACAGACCAGAAACTGAATTCTCTACAAGCAGTTCTTCTAGTTTTGCTGTAAACCTCTCCATGCAAGCTAAAAAACGCACTGTTTTCAACAGCATCCAAGACTGAAACGATTTTAAAAACTCAAAGAAAAAAAACCAACAGCAGAGAAATGTATTCAGTGACTGCTATTAGTCAGGCTTTAGAAACATACCAGCTGAGTACACATGACATTAAAGAATATTTTAAAATCTCACATATCTTATAGCAGCCTTTCTGCCTCTTTATCTGCCAAGGATGTGGAAGTGCAGAGGAAAACTCTGTCACAACCCAGACAGGATTTGCTGTGTGGCTCACCAGCAAACTCCTCTTCCAATTCAAGTGATGTCAAACCAGAACAGCATGATTTTATAGACAATATATTAATTAGTTCAAAAGCACCAAAGAAAGTGTTTCATGGCCGTATCAATTGGCAGGCTCTAACCCTGCAGAATTAGATCAAGTTGAGTATCTATTCCACTTCTTCATTAAGCCTACTCATAACTTCTGCTAATCTGCCAAGCTTTGGGCTAAGAATACTGTTCTAGAATTTCAGCCTCCCTTGGTCACTCAGCCAAATCATGAGTTTTTCTTCATGATTTCAATTACTGATACGACCCTGAAGGTAAACTGGAAGGCGCCCATGCCCCCTCTATCTCAGCATAGTCAGAAGAAACAAAGGAGACAAAGAGAAGGCCAAAACATCAGGTGCTGTGCTGGCTTCTCAGAAGAGTGAGAAACTATAGATTAGTTTAGCAGTTTTGGTGGCACAAGTGAAATCCACAAGCAGTTGATATGTACAGGGTCACTAACCAGCAATCCCATTCACCAGCTCCTAGGAAAAATCCATCTCAGCCCTCTCCCACTTTGCTGAATTGTTTTACACAGGGTCTCAGGCTAATTTCATAATCCATTATTTACCAAGCAAAAGCGGGTAATCCTCAGCTTCAAGCCATGGGGTACAGATTTGGATGTGCTTAAAGCGCAGTTTATTTATCAGACCATTGTAGTAGTCTTTTAGAGGTCCTTTACCTGTTTAAAACAGAGAAATATATATAGTCTCTTTTAACAAGATGACTGAAAATAATCTGTGCATCCCACTGCACAACTGTTGCATCAGACACATCAAAATAAAAAAAAAAAATCACACACAACTCGCAAAAATTCACTCTTGAAAACAATGTACTCAGCCTTTTTATGTACTCAGAAGATCCTGCCACTGATGTTCCCTGGCCTTGGCCTCATTTTGCTGACAGCTCTAAGATAACTCAGTAACTAATGCACCAGCATTAGATTGCACCAGCAAAACTCGAAATTGCACTAAGCTTTACTTTGCTCTTAACAAAGTTCACCAGCAGCTCTTATTCTGTCCATACAATGGTCTGAAAAAAGCTTGTTTGATGGGCAGGTCTTCTTTTTCATCACTGAATAAAAATCCTTCTGCTTCACACTACAAAGATTATGATTTTAAACGTCTTTTGCTGCAGCATCTCAACATCAAGCTTAAATCCTTCTGAAGGTGGAGTAATGTAGAGCTGTACTAGATAGGCAGGCCAAGAGCTTCTCTTCTTCACAGATGTGCCATGGGTACCTGGCTGCAACAGGCTGGCTGTAAATCTCTGCCCTTATAAACAGGCATAAAGAAAACAGTCCCTCCTGTCATTACTATCAGCAGAGAACAAAAGTGGAAATGACTCTTTTCTGTTAGGACTGAAAGGATTGTAAAACAAAGTCTTACCTGTGATCACACATACTAAAGATGGAAGCTCAGCTCCTTCATTGATGTACTGTTCATAATCTGGAGGAGATAAAATCTGCTTAGACCTGACACAGACTCCTGGTTGAAGTAAATTTAGCAATGCTAAAATTGACAAACTTCTGTAGAAATACATTATGACCTGTTTAAAATGCACTTTTCACAAAGCAGTTCTTCTCCTACACCCTATCAGTGTTTTCCTTGTAACAACTAAGCAGCTGCAAATTCTACAAAACAAGACAATGTGTAATCCCTTCTTTTCTACTATGTCTTTGGAGAGAATCATAGAACATGTTGGGTTGGAAGGAATCTCCTAAGGCCATTAGTCCCACCCCCTGCAGTGAGCAGAGACATGCACCAGATCAAGTACATGTAATAATGTTGAGATTCAGAAGAGTGCTTATGAAACAGCTTAAGAAATAGAAATGTCATTTACATCCTAGTTAGAAAATACAGTTCTCCTTGAAAACTGCTCTAACCAAATCAGGATGCTGCACTTCAACTACTACTAATTAACCAAATACACCTGCATTGTCACTTGAACATGAAGTGCTGTACTTCAGCAATCCATTCATAACTGCCCCACCATTCTCCTTCAACTAGATGAGTTAAATTCCTTCATACTGACCTTCTAAAGCTTTTAACAGGACTGAGAAGTCTTCATCCTCTGAAAGAGAAAGCTTTATCAGGGATGTTTGTATCTCTGTCATTTATAGTGAGTTACAGACTTCCAATAACAACAGTAAAGATTTTCTGTCACATGTTTTCCTATTACAAATCTGCTGCAATTATTTTCATAAATAAAAGTCTCCAAATATATGCAGCACTTATTTGCCCTCTTTGTTGACAACACGAGAGACAAACAAGCCACAGATTCTGCACATCCTTAGAACTATCAAGTTAAAGATCAAGTTAAAAATGTCCTGTTTCTAAAGCCACAGAATTAAATGGACATTATTGTGTTTGACACTGTCCTGTCTGTTTTACACTGATGGGAGAAACTGTCTGCCTGGAATCAAAGTTCAAAATAGAAGCAGGGAATCATACTTGAAACTGAGCCCCTAGATTGTAACTCTAGAATTAAAATACACCTTTAAAACCTGTTCAGTTTTAACTACTGTGTCACATGCAACTCATCCTTAATTTCTTCCAGCCAAATGAAAGAAAAAAATATCTCTGTCTCTACAGAGTGTCACGTGTGAGGAAGGATAAACAGCCTCAATTTATAATTTGTTAAGCAGAAGTTAATTATTAAAAACAGAACAATTTGTTTCCAAACCTGTCCAGCTTGTGCTGCTGATTAGAAGAGCTGGCCGTCCCCTGGATTTGACAACACGTCTGGTTTTTTCATCCATTTCTGTAAAGGCAGACCTCTCAGCATTCCCACTGATAGACTCTGTACTATGGAAACACAACTTGCTGAGTACAGGCTACACAAACACAGCCAACACACAGAGAAGGAAATACTATGCTTCACTGGCACCACTTTCCAAACACTCAGATTCAGGTTTGCTGCTCAACTTCTTCAGATTCAGTCATTGCAGCACTGAGCTGCAGAGATACCCCATCATAAAAGAGACCATTTTTCATTTTTATTATTGCTCCCAAGAGCCTCATGAGACTAAGGCTTTAGACACAATTCCATCTTCTGACCATCTTCCTGAATAAGGTGAGAAAACAGCCTCTCCTTCCAGCACCATCACATAGAAGAACACAGAGGCCAGCAGGGTATTCATGCAATTCAACTCTTTCTCCAAAGATAAACTGAGCTACATTATGGCTTTCACTTCTTTTTCAGGAATTACTTTACTTAAGTAACACCCTGCCAAAGCCATCTCCTGGAGGAAACATCCTGCACAGAGCCAGAGAGGAGCTCATGACACTTACTCCAAGATCCTGACAGCTTTTCACAGCAAGTGAAATGAAAAAATGCTCTTAATAAAACATCTAATAATGGAATCATAGAATAGTTTGGGTTGGAAGGGACCTTAAAGAACATCGAGTTCCAACCACCCTGCCATAAGCAGGGACACCTCCCACTAGATCAGGCTGCTCAGTGCCTCATCCAGCCTGGCCTTAAACACCTCCAGAGCGGGGGCATCCACAACGTCTCTAGGAAACCTGTTCCAGTGTTTCACCACCCTCACTAGCCTGAATCTACCCCTTTCCAATTTACATCCATTGTTTCTATATTCATCTGCCCAGCAGCAGCTTTAGGCTGCTTCAGGATCAGTAAAGACCCTGCTGCTGGTCAGTAACTTGTCAGCCTGGCAGAAGGCCCTCTGGTAAGTAAGCACAATCACTTTTTATCATTCAAACAAGGATTGAATGCTTCACTTACACATACCGTGGTTTAAAAGGCTCGTAATCTTTGGCAAGCTTCATGTACAAATGATGTTGCATTTCTAATGGTGTCTCCTTAAAATACGAAGCTGGCTTGTCATACAGCGTTACTGCCCTGTAAGGAAATACACAAACACAAAATAAATATAGCAAAATGTATACAGCACTGTTACAGGATACAACAATGCAATGCAGAAAGGAATTAAGTTGATCAATACAGCAAAATAATTTATTCCACATTGAAAACGCTCCGTATTCCTGCTGGAATCCACCCCAAGATGGATCCTGTAACAAAGGACCTGTCTCTTGTTGCAGATTTAAGAGGTGTAATGCAACTATAAATGCTGCAGATGCCACTGTCCTCATCTCTGAACTCACCTTCTAACTGTTTCTGAGCAACTTCAGCACCTTAAGGCCCCCTCTGACTACACAAGAAAAATCAGCAGGTAAACTAACTGTTAAAATACACTGGGAGGTTTGCCTCATCTCAACTCTAGAGGCAGCTCAGCAACAAACTTCCAGAACGCCTGGATGCCATCTTCTACTCCATAGGGTGTTAATTATGAAGGGTAATGAAGCTTCTCAACTGCCCACACACTCCACTACAGAACTGAGTTAACACATTTCAGATGGGCTCTGGAAAGCTGTTTTTTTGAGACCCCAGAGTCTTTTACTTTATTTTCCCACATATGCAAATTTATTAGAGACACGTGACTTACTTTATGTTGCAATTCATGGATAGATCTTCTCTCATGGCATCAGTGACACACAAGTTGTAGTCAGACAAACGTCCAAAAAGCTTTTCATACCTAACAAAAAAGAAATCTTAGTTAGAAGCCATGGGCAGGCAATTGCATCAGCAAATGCCCACCAGACCTAATGCTAATTTAAAGCCAAATACAACCACATGAAACCAAACTACCCTGCTGTAAATAGAATTTAATTATCAATTACTGACTCCTTAACCTGAAGCAGCATCACTGTAGGAGCAGGGGCACCTTACCCTCTAAAACCTAAGAACATTACACTCAAAAGCCTTTAAAATCTCTGCATTTGTGAATCAATCATATTCAGCAAGAAACACCCCATTAAAGGTGAGCTGAGTGTAAAGCATCACCAGTGGGGAAAAAAACAAAAAAGCCACTCTAACAAGATTAAAATCTGCATATACACATAAAAGCAACTTGCCCACTTCATCATCTCCCTTTGCATGATTCAACTATTTTACAGAATGTGCAGTTTAACTCAGGAAAATGGAGAAATCCTTCACAGACACAGACAACTATATCCATCCCACTGGCTTCCACCCTTCAGCATCACGTAAAGCTCTGTGATTTATAAAGATAAGAAAAAAATACTGCACCAACCATTTTGCAATTTGTACCAGTGGGTGATTTTTTCCGTGGTTCAGACTCATTATGGTATATCCATAGTTGTGCCAATCGATTATCAGTTTGCTCTTCCAGTAAAGACATGCTACCCAGGCAACAGCTATGCCAGGCAAGCCTGGAGGATTCTGTTTAATGAACAAAACAAAGGAAAGTAGGCTGTGATCAAATGGCAAACATTCTGCAGCTACTGAAAAAGAAAACTCAGTGACTGAACATACATTTCTTTAAAGGACCTAAATGAACAGAGCCAACTCTGTAGCCACGAGCTTCAGAAGTGTCAGTTTCTCTTCTGAAGACTGGGTGGTATTTCAAATTTTACTATTGGATCAGGACCAACACTCCCCTCCACCCAACACACAGGCATTCATTAGGATTTAGCCTTTACTACTATCCATGCCAATGAAGTTTGAAAGCTCAACAATTAACAAGAAGAACAAATCTAAGTTGAAAACACCCAAATTTAGAACAAAATAAATAGAATAGTTTGGGTTGGAAGGGACCTTAAAGATCATCTAGTTCCAATCCTCCTGCCATAGGCGGGGACACCTCCCACTAGATCTACTTTGATACAGGCTTACATTATTGATTAGGCCAGTTGTAGTCCTCAGATAATCAGAACAACACTTGAGATAGCTACAAATACTATATCATGTAGTAATTAATTTTTGTTTATATTAGTCCCTGCACAGGACATACCTGCAGGAGGATATGGGATGGCTGATCCATCTGCAGCAAGGTGTACAGTAACTGTATTGTCTGTGCAATGACTTTTATCACATACTGGAAAAGCTTTGGACCAACTGCAGAATGACAGAAAGGGTTGGGGTGAATGTTGGAGCTTTCCATAAGCATGCAGCTCCCACAGCACCAGCCCTGAGAGATGGCCTTCAATTAATGTATGAAAATAGGAACCTGGGGTTAGCAATTACATAGCAATTAAGTACAAAATCCTGTTCTGGTTTGCAATAAAAAGAACAGGGGAAGGAATGAAAAAATATACACAGAAGAGTAAAAAGAAAAACAGATTGAGAGGCGATTCTCTTTACTCTGCCCTCATGAGACCCCACCTGGAGATACTGTGTCCAGCTCTAGTGTCCTCAAAACAAGGACATGGAGTTGTTGGAGGGGGTCTGGAGGAGGCCACAAAGATGATCAGGGGCTGGAGCCCCTCTGCTGTTGAGGACAGACTGAGAGAGCTGAGGCTGCTCAGCCTGGAGAAGAGAAGGCTGTGGAGAGACCTCACAGCAGCCTCCCAGTGCCTGAAGGGGCTACAGGAAAGCTGGGGAGGGGCTGTTTGCAGGGCATGGAGTGACAGGATGAGGGACAACGGCTTGAAACTAGAGCAGAGAAGGGTTAGATGAAAGAAGGGTTAGGAAAAAGTTCTTCCCCATGAGAGTGATGATACACTGAAAGACACTGCCCAAAGATGTGGCAGAGGCCCCATCCCTGCTTCCCGAGGCTCTGAGCAACCTGATGTAGTGCAGGATGTCCCTGCTCACTGCAGGGGGGTGGACTCCATGGCCCTGGAAGGTCCTTTCCAGCTCCGAGTCTAAAATTTTAAAGAGTTTGTGTTTCAGCCTCCCTGAGAACTGCACAGCTGTGCGCCAATACCACAGAGGGGAGCGTTTAATCCAGGCCCTGAGTTGGCCGAGCCAGCCCCCGGCAGCAGGGAGGCCCCTGGCCCCCTCCAGGTTATTTATGTTTCCACGTAAATCCCGTTTATTTCCCTCAATAAATCCCGTTTCTCCCTTTCCGCCCCACACACGCACGCACCTCGCAGTCCCCGAAGCTCCGCCACCGGCACCAGCCGTATCTCGGCGCTCCGCAGCACGTCGCCGTGCGGCCTGCTCTCTACCAGAAGGGAGACACCCGTCAGAGGTGCAACCGCACCGGCCCCTCTCCCTCTCAACCGGGCCTGCCGTCCCCTGCCAGGCAGGGAGGGGGAAGGAGCCACCGGCTCTCACTCACGGAGGTAGCCCATCAGGTCCACGCCGCGTCCGTGCCGAGCCAACGAGAGAGCGTGATACTGCATCCGCGGGCTGCGGCCAAGATCGCCCAGCACCATCACGCACACCCGGTCCGAATCGCCCACCGCCGCTCGCCGCCTCCGCCACAGCAGGGCCAACGCGCCCGCCGCCAGCCCCAGCGCCAGCACCGCGCCCGCCGCCGCCGCCATCTTGTGGGGAAGGTGGGGGGCGCCCTCTGGCGGCCACAGGCTGTGAGAGGGCCCAGCGGGTGGCGGGGAAGCGGTGGGTTCGGGGGTGAGACTTTCACGCTGCAACGAGCAAAATTCACCTAAACGACACATGGTGTTTTTCTGCCGCACCTTGTAACGATCAGCGAACTCGCAGTTTTACCGCAGAGTCCTTCGATCATAGAATGGTTTGGGTTGGAAGTGTCTTTAGAGATCATCTAGTTCTAACCCCCCTGCCATGGGCAGGGACACCTCCCACTAGACCAGGCTGCTCAGTGCTTCGTCCAGCCTGGCCTTAAACACCTGCAGGGAGGGCACATCCACATCCTCTCTGTATCTTGTCAAGCCAGTCACTAAACTCTGACTAGGGTAGACATAAGAAAGAAGTTCTTTACCGTGAGGATAGTGAAACACTGGAACAGGTTGCCCGGAGAGGCTGTGGATACCCCCTCTCTGGAGGTGTTTAAGGCCAGGCTGGATGAGGCACTGAGCAACCTGCTCTACTTGGAGGTGTCCCTGCCTATGACAGGGGGTTTGGATCTAGATGATCTTTAAGGACCCTTCCGACCCAAACGGCTCTATGATCCTATGATTCTGTAAGTGTCTTTACGAAGAGGGGAATAGGAATGTTCTTAGAAACAACGGACACGTGGATAAGAGTTTCTTCACAAACAGATATTCCTGAAACTACAGATAAACAAGAGAAACTAGAAACTGCAGACATGATTTTGAGATGAATGTCAGGCTTTTGCTAGAGCAGGGTAGGTTTAGATTAGGCACGGGGAAGAAGTTTCCCCTTTGTCAGTGGTGAGAGACTTGGCCCAGGATGTCCAGGGAGATGGTGGAGGCCCCATCCCTGAAGACATCCAAGGCCAGGCTTGCTGAAGCTCTGACCAACCTGATGTAGTGCAGAATGTACCTGTCACTGCAGGGGGCTGGACTCAATGGCCTTGAAAGGTTCCCTCTGATAAGACAAAGAGATGCGTGTCTCTACAAACAATAAGAGTGTCTTTGCAAACAGCAGAAACTAGTAGCTTTTACAGAAAAAGGTGTTGATTAAGACCAAACAGTATAAAAACACGTCACCGGAAACTTGATTCACATCTGCAAATTGAAACCATAATTTCGACATGAGTATCAGATTCTGTTTTGTAATATTAGGCATATTGGGGGAGTCCGTAAATCCCAGTTACCTTGTAGCCAGTGGTAAAAGAGAGAGGAATGGAATAATTAGGATAATGGAATAATTGCGGCTTGAAATAATTAGGATAAAAAGGAGGCTGTGCCCTCCAGCTCTTGGACAGACTCCACCTGAGGAATGTCTCTGTGGACTCTCTCCCTTTTGCAGAATAAAGCGAACTCTTGGTCACGATTCCTCTGTCTCCTTGGCGAACACATCCCACCTCAGGCAACAACACCTTTCCCAAAGTTATGGAAAACCCTTACACTTTAAAAAACATTTCATCTCTCCAGCCAGAAAGGCTGCCGCAGCTGGCGGACCGGCCGAGGGTGCTGTGCCGCCTCCACCCGGCAGTGGGCGCTATTGTTTGGCCGGACGCGGGCCAAGATGGCGGCGCGGAGGGCGGCGGGGGCTCCGGGCAGGATCCAGCGGCAGCCGCGGGCGGTGCCGGTGCCGGTGGGGCGGGCTGTGGTGGCGGCCGCTCTGGCAGCGCTGGGCTGGCTGCAGGCGGCGGGGGGCGCAGGGTGAGTGTCCGCTCCGGGTGGGTGATGACAGAACAGCTGTCCCCGGACGGGCGGGCTCCCGCGGGGTGTTCCCTTCCCGGCCGGTAGCGCTGCTCCGTGTCGCCGCTGTCCCGAGGTGTGCTGGGCGGTGCGGGGGTTAGGCGGGACTGGCTCCCCCCTAAGGTGGGGTGGTTATAACGGGACTCCCTGTAGCCCAGGGAGGCTGCGGTGAGGCCTCTCTGCTCCCACCGAGCGGCGATGGCGGGTGGAGCGATAGACTTGGTTCCTAGGGAGAAGCAGCGATGTATTAGTTGCTATAAAACAGTGGGTTAACAAAGTGCTTTAGGGGATTTAGGGCAGGGTAGGACAGAGCTGTCAGGGGGGTCAGAGGGAGCCTCTGTTTTCTGCAGTCCACCTGCTGATGGATTCAGTCCCAGACTTGCTCAGCGGTTTTTTTTAAAGGATTCTCCAGGCACAGTCAATGATTTCTGTTACTTAGCTGGGATTTCAAAGCTTGGTGAGCTACGAGTCAAGGATCCGTGGTGGTGAGGAGCCTCTTGGTCTCCAGCAGTAGCCCTAAGCAAGTGGCCCCATGGAAGGGGAGATGCTGGTGTACAGCTCTGGGGTTCTTCGCTATTTAGGGAACGGGACTGACTCGTGCTTGTGTTTGCACACTGACTGCACCACCAGCTTTGCTCAGCACAGCCCTTGGCCTTTGTGTTGTTATCATTCTTCCCAAAACCCCATCGAGCCACATGGAGCTGTCATGACCTCATGGACCTCATAGTAACTTATTAATACCTGAAGGGGCCTACAGAAAGGCAGGGGTAGGACTTTTTAATAAGATATGTGATGGGAGGAATAGAAATAATGGATATAAATTGGAAAGGGGTAGATTCAGGCTAGATAAAAGAAAGAAATTCTTTACAGTGAGGGCAGTGAAACACTGGAACAGGTTTCCCAGAGAGATGATCCCTCTCTGGGGGTATTTAAGGCCAGGGTGGACAGCCTGATCTAGTGGAAGATGTCCCTATGGCAGGGAGGTTGGAACACAAAGATCTTTTAGGTCCCTTCCAGCCCGAACTATTCTATGATTCTATGAGCAGATAGACCTGTGATGACTGCCACGGGGGGGGGGGTATGTCTTGTGCATACCCAAGAGATAAAGACCATGTTAGTGCTGGAGGGGAGCACGCCATCATAGCAGGGATGCAGGTGTGCTCTACCAGGGCTGTCTTGGGGCAAATGGATTATTTCCTTGCAGGAGTCCCTCCAGTGACCCATTGTTGTGGCCCTACTTCCCCTCCCAGCACGGCCCTCGGCACCACCACAGGCACGTCAGAGACTGTCAGCCCATCAAGTATGGCAATGTAACACATGAAGCTTGGCCCGGTGACAACAGGACAGCTGGTCCAGTGGCTACAACCAGGACATTTGTTTCTTACATCCCCCCAGAGGGCAAGGACCGCAAGGTGGTCTATGGCCACTTCACTTTTGTAAGGAACCCTCTGAGGACCTTCTCTGTGCTGGAGCCGGGTGGTGAAGGAGGCTGCCAAGCACAACGCAGAGCCACTGTGGAAGAGACTGCAAGACTTGGGAAGTGTCTGGTGGCCCAGAATGGTGGGTACTTCAACATGGAAACTGGAGAGTGCCTTGGGAACGTTGTGAGCAATGGAAAGCTGGTGAGAAACTCTGGAGGCCTGCAAAATGCTCAGTTCGGCATCCGGAAGGATGGCACCATGGTGTTTGGGTAAGAGCTTGGGGGATGTTGGGAGAGCTCTGTCCTCCCCAGAGGGTGATGGGAATCATTGCCCAGGCACCGCCTTCCTGGCCTCTCCCACTGAGGGTAGAAGTGTGCTTTGAATGCTGAAGTTAGGGATGTCCTACCTGTACCCCACTGAGCTACCTCTCTGGGCATTAGCTTCTTTTCTTAGGATGTGTAAGTTATGCTGGTGACCTGCTTATGCTGCTTTGATTCCTGTCTTCTCTCCCACCCTTCAAGCCTTCTGCCTGTTTCCTGGCAGAGCTCCAGGCATCCCTGCTGCTCTCTCATGTGAAGGGCAACTGCTTCCCACTTTTGCACTGCGTGCCCTGGGGACAGGCTCTTCCTAGAGAGCCTGCATCCATCCCTTGCACATCTGCCACATCTGCCTGATCTTTGTGAGGTTGTAGTCCTACAGCTACACATATCTCCAGTTCCTCCTATTGGAGCCAATACTGGTTGTGTTGCTATGCCACTTTCCATAGGCACTCACTCCAATTATCCAGGAAGAAAGTGAGAGCTTCCCTGTAAGTTCTCTCACCACTTCTTTAGTGGTGTGCATATGGTTGAGCTTGCCTTTTGTTTGTATTTTCTTGTTGTGTCAGGTTCTCTTGTTTGTGTCACTCTGCAGCCTTCACTTGCCAGCCTGGTCTGCCACTTCCTCACTTGATCTTGGATGATTATCTCCGTCCTGTATCATTCCCAGCTGAACACTCTCCTTGCCAGATTACCCCTATGCAGATGTTACTTTTGCCCCCCTTGGTCCTGTGGGTGCCATCTCTGCCAGTCAGTGCTCAGGGAGGGTTCTAGCCTTGTAAAAACCAAATTCCTATTGTCATCATGTGCTGTGCTGCTGCATACCAGCCCATAAATTCCATCCTCTGCTCAAGCCCTTCCTCCTCACCAGCAGGACTGAGGAGGGGACGACCTGAGCCACCCTTGGCTATCACCACCAGAGCTATGGAGCTGCTTTTAATACACTCCAGGTTTCCCATGACAGTGCTGCTGGTGCCTGTGTAACAGAGTGGCAGGGGATAATAGCCAGAGAGCTTGAGAAGCCTCAGCAGTCTCCCACCAACATCCCAAACACCAGCTCCCAGCAGACCGCCCTAGAGAGGTTTGTGGGGGGACTCTGTGCCCTGCAGCTTCTTCCTATCACATCCCCACCTCCTCTGGGGCTACTGACACTGGCACAGAGCTCCCAGTCCCTTACCTGCTGTCAGGGCATTGAACCCAGGGGGAGGAAGAACTCCCTCCTGGTGCCAGAGCTCAAACTTCCAGCCTTCATTGGCACAGGATTTGCCACCCCAGCAAATAGACCCTGGGTGCACCTTCTGGGCATTTGGGGTTCAGGGATTTGTTTCTGCAGTCTTTTTGGGCAAGATCTGGCTGTCGTGTAGCATGCAGACTTCCTGTAGCTCCATATCTCGGCAGCATAGCTCCTCTGGACGCCAGGACACTGTGAGTGGAGCATGTAGAGGAATGAGTTTGAAACCAGAAACCCCAGGCAGAGCTTCCAGCCATAGCAGAGCTGCTGAGCCCCAGCCTTTTCTGCATTGTCTCCTGTCAAATATAAACTATGTCAACCATCAACTATAAACAGCTATGTTGTTTAGCACCCTAATTCTTGAGAGAAAAATATCTCATGGGAAGCATCCCATGGTGATGCACAACACACCATCATGGCAATGGGTGCTGAGCCATCCTTTTATTGTCTTGACTGCTCAGTGAAAGGTTTTGTGGTCTGGAGGAGCAGAAGCAGCTCTTTCCCATGTAGAAGGGAGCAGGTAGCATCCAGCAGTGTCCTCCCCTCACTTCAGCTGCAGGCAGACTGGAGGCTGTTGCTGAAAATCCTCTCAGAAGCTGTTCAGTGTCCACTATTTGCAGAATGGAAGGTTACAGACAGTGGGATGTTGTAGCTGCTTCTGCAAATCCCTGAGCATTTGACAATAGCTCTGCCAGATGCTTTCTGCCCTTGTTGTCCTGACTTGGGTCCACTGGTCACATTGTTGGCAGGAGCTATTTAATGCCTGGGACTATCATTAACAGTGGCTTTGTGCAGGATAGCAGAGAACTGGGCCCACTTCATCTGCCAAACTGGTGTCTTGAACTGGTTGGCATCTAGTTTTGGATGTAGCTAGCCTTCATCCAGCCACTTTCTCCCCTTCTTTTGGAGCCTGCTGGCAGCAGGATAGGCTTTTCCATGATGCTGCTGTGACTGTGGGTAACCTTCCTGCTCTCTCTTTCCTAGTTACCTGTCTGAAGAAGATGTCTTGGATCGAGCAAACCCTTTTGTGCAGCTTGTGAGTGGGGTAGTTTGGCTCCTGAGGGATGGAGAAGTTTACATCAGTGAGAGCCGAGTGGCTGAGTGTGGTGATGTTCAAACCACAGGTAAATACTGTAAAGCCAAGCTTCTGCCTGGCTTCTGATGTGTCTGTTGGAAGGAGGGGTAGCAGGGAGAGCTATGTTGCCTATTTGCAGCTTGCTGCTCTCTTAAGATGTCTACTTTTCTTCTGTGCTGCTTTACCCAAGCTTGTGGCAAGTGTAGGATGAGAGACGGGCTGCCTGCAGGCTGAGGCTGCACTTGCCTCCTCAGGTATGCTGAACAGAATTTGCTGAGGTCTTGAAATAATGGTGGCTAGACTGGTATTTGTCCAGAGAAACTCAGAGTAGATGCCCCTTACAGGAGCTTGGAACTAAGGGCTTGTGAATCCCTTTCTTTTTCCCTGTGCCTGTCAAAAACTCAATGAGAATGCTCCTGGAATTATTGTTCCTGGATGGGCTTGGGTGAACAAAAAGAAATTGGTCTGTGTTCTCATTGTGCTTCAGTTTAGATGAGCTCCTTACTGGGAGCTGGTTTGCAGGCAGCTGGGTCCAAATGGCCAGGTGTGTCACCCAGCCAATGTGTGAATGATTCCCTCTCCTGCACAGGAACCTTCGACAAGTTTATCAATGTGATATCAGCCAGGACTGCAGTTGGACACGACAGTCAGGGGCAGCTGGTCTTGGTTCATGTGGATGGACAGACAGAATCCAGAGGGTAAGGCCAGGCTGCGTGGAGGTCCCGGGGCAGTACAGGGTCAGTCCCTAAGACTCAAGAAACTCTGACTGTCAGTAATATGCCAGTAATAAAGGCAGAGACTGGTGGAGCTCAGGAGGTCAGCTAAAGATGCTGCTATTTGCTGTCTTTCTGGCAGAGCCACTAAAGGCTAATGCAGCCTTTGGGCAAGGACTCAGCACACCTGGGATGGGAGAAGGATGGGCAAGCTTCCCACCTTCTGCTGAGCAGAGGGACCAGCCTTCCAGTGTAGTGCTTCTACTGAAAATGAGCAATGAACTGTTTGCTTTTGCAGGGTCAACCTCTGGGAAATGGCTGAATTTTTGAAGAAGCAGGGAATCATCAATGCTATCAACCTGGATGGTGGAGGCTCTGCAACACTGGTCTTAAATGGGACCCTGGCAAGTTACCCATCAGAGCACTGGTAGGTGCTGGCTGCACAAGCACTGACTACACAACTCCTATCAGCCTGCGGGGCTCAGGGACTCACTCTCCAGTGCTGGGGGGGTTCTCAGTGTAAAGGCAAGTGACAAGTTTTGAGGGAGACAGTGACTCTAAAATTTGAAGAGATTTAGTAAACTACGTTTTTTTCCCACTAGGTCGTCTGGGATTAAAGTTTAGCTGTTTTCAGCAGTGATGGAGGGGCCTGATGTGAGAATCAGATCAGGAAGCAGCTCTTAGAAGGGGAGGTTCTGAGCTGCACATTCAGAGGAATTAGAGAGCTGTCACCAGCATATTGTAGAAGAAGGGCAACAGTGACTTGGAGACCCTGCCCTGCTTCAGGCGAGGTTACCTGTAGAATATTTAGCTTGTATTTTAGCGTTTAGATGAAGGGATTTAAAATGCAGCTTTGCAGCCTGACAACTGAAAGCCAAGTGTTGCTATAGCTGCAATGATGTCACATATCAAAGCAGGTAATACTCAAGAAAATTCACTTAAAGTGCTAAAGTTAGAGAAGCCAGGGCTGCTTAAAGGCAGTAGCTTTCTGTAACTCCCCATTTGAGATGACTCCTATTCCACAGGAGTTACCACTCAGTTAAAGCATTGACTCCAATCTGGTTTTTATGGTTTGCATTTTCCCTTTATTAATGTTGTGCTTTGCCAAGGTGAATCAGGCTGAAAACCTGTGGATTGTGGTGGCCAGTTTCACGTGGGGCTAGGAGCAGCAGGGTGCTTGCATGCAGTAAGAGACCCCTCCTCTATCCCCAGCTCCTTTGATGGCATGTGGCGTTGCCCTCGGAGCATCTCCACCATCATGTGTGTCCACGAGCCAGCCTGTGAGCCTGAGGACTGCAGTGGCCATGGAGAATGTGTGGGAGGGGAGTGCCACTGCACTGGGGACTTCTGGAGTGGTCCAGCCTGTGACATCTTGGACTGTGGCCCTTCAAACTGCAGCCTGCATGGCATCTGTACCCACTGTGAGTCCCTGTGGTGGCCAAGGGCTTCCAACATTGCCAGGGCATGTAGTGATAGGGGGGACAATGGTTTGAATCTAGAGCAGGGCAGGGTTAGATGAGACATTAGGAAGAAGTTCTTTCCCATGGGACACTAGCCTGGGTTGCCTAGGGGGGGTGGTGGAAGCCCCATCCCTGGAGACATTCGAGGCCATTGCTGAGGTTCTGAGTGACCTGATCTAGTACTAGCAGGAAGTCCCTGCTCACTTCAGGGAATGGGGCCAGATGGTCTTTGAGGGTCTCTTCCAACCTATGTTCTATGATTCTAATATAGAGATGTGGGTGGGTTGCTGCAGGGGAAGCATGGACCAGGGCAGTGTGTACACTGGGAATGTCACTTCATTCCCTGTGAAGTGTCGTGGTGCTTCAAACCTGACTTGTAATGGGACTTGACTTATCCGAGAGTTGAATCATCACAGAATAGTTTGGGTTGAAGAAACCTCAAAGCCCACCCCCTGCCCTGGGCAGGGACACCCACCAGCCCAGGTTGCTCCAAGCCCCATCCAACCTGGCCTTGAACCCCTCCAGGGACAGAGCAATACTTTAAGGTCAGGCTGGATGAGGCATTGAGCAACCTGGTCTAGTGGAAGGTGTCCCTGCCCATGGCAGGGGGGTTGGAACTGGATAATCTTTAGGGTCCCTTCTAACCCAAAACATTCTATAATTCTATGAATCCCAACTTCAGGAGGTTCTGCAGTGGGTGGGTGTGTGATCCCAGCCTGGGTGTGTGCGAGTTCAGAGTTCTCCTGTAGGTTCCCTGGTGGAGGCAGGGAAGGTTAAGAAAGCTCCCCAAAAAGCAGAGGCTCCTAATTTTGAGTTGCTGCTATTTCTAACTCTTTCTCTGCTGTAGTTA
>VZTY01032972.1:48106-61203 GCA_013400935.1 Turnix velox
TGCCGGTGTGATGCTGGATGGACTGGCAGCAACTGCAGTGAAGGTAATGCTAATTCCCACCCCCCCTCCCTGGTAACCAGCAGGGGATCTGTGAGCCACTGCCTGCAGTGGTGGGGCCTCGCCAGGCAGGAGCAGAGAAGGGAGAGGTGACACAGTGCACTGCTCCTTTTTGTCAGCCTTGTAGCCTCAGCATTTTAAGATTGCCCTGCTGTGAAGCACTCACAGCCCTCACTCCTCATTCAGGGCACACACTCAGCTTCTGCTCTGTGAGCACAGCCCAAGTTGGTGATGGCTCTTTGGATCCATGCCCGGGGTGGAATTTCTTCCTTTGGAAGGAGGGCTCTGATGAGAGCTCTGCTTGTCTCTTGTAGCTTGTGCCAGCGGGTTCTATGGGGACGCTTGCACCCAGAAGTGCCTGTGCCTGAATGGTGGCTCCTGTGACCCTGTGAATGGAGCCTGCTCCTGCCCAGCTGGGTACTATGGCACCAGCTGCCAGCAAGGTAAGGGCTGCTCTGACCCACAGCCTGGGGAGGGAATTTTAGGTCCCCTTTCAAGCACCCTCCTCATAGGCAAAGCAAGTGTGGGTGCTGCCAGGCAAGCTCAGGCCTGATCCATAGTGGGATCCTACCCCTTCAGGGCTGCCTGCTCAACCCAAACTGGCTAAAAAGAAAAGGGACCATAGAGGAAAGTGCAGTTTTCCTCATCATTAGAGGATTGTGGAGCCCTGTTTAACCTCTGCCCCAGAAAGCCAAACACAGAACATGGCAACTCAAATACCTGCCATGGGAGGGTGTTGCAGCAGCCCCTGCCCGTGACTTGGGGTATAGGTGACCCAAGTCAGCCACTGCGAAATGCTCCAAAGGACCATTCTGCCTGATGGCTGTGAGCTAGGCTGTGCTGGGGACCATGAAATGATCAGACTGGTCTCCACTGTGTCACCCCTCCAGTGTGCTTGACAGGACAAGCTGCTCTGATGACAAGAAAGTAAATTAAAATGTGGGCATAAATTTCTTTGCAATTCAGTCACAGTTGGGTGCTTTGAGGCTGGCAGGAGGCTTTATCAAGCTGCAGGAAAGCTGAGGCCCCAACTGCCCAGCACAGGTAGAGCAGCAACTGGGTTCTCCTGCTCAGACTCCAACACTTGCATCCCTTTGGCAATCAGCTGTTGATTCCCTCCCCTTTCTGCTTTTGCTTCTGAGCCAAAATGCAGGACCCTAGAGAAAGCCCCAGTGGGTGAGATCTGAGTCTCTCCTCCAGAGCCTGCTCAACTAGTCCAGGCAGCTGGGAGATAGGACAGAGGAGCTGGAGAACCCCCTGGGTGGGGGCTGGATGGTGTCAAAGCAGAAGGAGCTTAAACAGTGACCACCTTCTCTGTAATGGATTCCCCAGAGTGTCCCCTGGGCTGGTACGGGCCAGGCTGCCGGATGGAGTGTGCGTGTGAACACATGTGTCCCTGCCACCGGGAGACGGGCAGCTGCAACATCACCTACCTGGGGGATGTGCAGGAGCAGCTCAACAAAGGTAGGGCTGAACTCAGGGCTCTGGGATTTAAGCAAATGCTGGAAGAGCAGCTTTGCTTAGTAAAGGACCCTTTGCTCAGTTAACGCTTCCTCTTTTTCAGTGGGATTTTACACCTTCCCCCCTTCCTTACCTTCCTTCCTTTTATTGTTTGTTTTTCCAGCTGGGCAGTGTTTGGCTTCCCAGAATAAGGGAAAGAGCAAAGAGAAGTTCTCTCTGTCAGTGTAAGTGTGCAACAGTGTCCCCACAAGTCCCCTGTCCTCATTGCTCACACCACCTCGGGTTTGACCCAGTCCCACCACTGGCTGCTCTCCTGGGGGGAAGGAGGCGGCTGGGGAAGGCTGGGGGATAAATCTGAGCTGAATCACCTGGCCATGAGAGCTCATACTCTGAGCCCGGTGCTCTGCAGCTCACAGAGGAGCTGCTCTTACTGTCCTGTTGATGTGCTCTGCATGCAGCAGAGGGAAAAGGACAGTTCTGTCCCCAGAGATGAAACTGCAGCCTCTCTGCAGGCACTGCTGGCTGTGGGACACTGAGAAATCCACATTGTGCCTTCCAGCACAGCCCCTCAAAGGCTTTCCCAGGGCACAACCTCCTTCACCTGCTGGAGAGCAGGACCTCAAGGGAGCACAAACCCAGGGAATCATAAAATGTGTTGGGTTGGAAGGGACCTTTAGAGGCCAACTGGTCCAGCCCCCCTGAGGTGAGCAGGGACATCTTGCACTAGATGAGAAGTTGTTTGTATGCTGGGAGCACGTGAAAGCAGGTCTAGAGATGTTGCTGATGCGGATTTTTTTTCCTGTCTGACAGGAAAACCTGGATCTCCACGACTTTTGTCTTGGCTCTGCTTCTGGTGATCAGCACCATGGGAAATGTGGGCCTTTTCCTCAGGGCCAGGCCAGGGAGACACTGTGAGGGTGGTGACTATCTGTACCAGCCGCTGCAGGAGATGAACGGGGAGGCCAGTCACACCTTCACCTCTGCTGACTGTGACACAGATGATGCTCAGAACCAGAGTCAGGCTCTACTGCAGATCCCCAGCTGAGCAGAGAGGAGGTATTTCACCCAGCACCTCAAGGGCTCCTCAGACCCAGTGTGTGGGTGCTGCCAACTTCAGAGCAGCAGCAAATTCAGCAGTCCCAGAAACCCCCTCCTTGGAGCCCAGCTCCCTCCCTGCTGCTGCTCCAGAAGGGTAAGGGGCTACTTCCCTCCAGAGCTGGAGGGAAACAGATGAGGAATGGAAGCCACAGGCACTTGCCTGAGATCCCCTCCTCCCGGAGCAGTGGTCAAGCTTTTTAAGACACAAGATGTGTTGCCTGTAGCTTAAAGCTCACTTGAAGGAAGGTGAAGTCTAAAACAGTCTGCCCTATCCTGGTAAGCTCAAACTTTTATAAAAGTGAAGAAAGTTGTTTTCAAGTGTTCAAAGATGTGTAGCACCCACTCACACCCTCTCTCTGGCCACAGCAGAGGGCTGACACTGGCACACTGGGCTGGGGATTGCCACTGCCCGACTTTCCTCACCCAGACAGAGGGTTTCCTACTGAATCCTTAGTCCTAGGAATGCATTTTTAATAAGGTACAGCACCATACAAAGCCTTTTAAGTAAAAAAAAAAAAAGATACATGTCGCATTCTCTTTTACTTCCCAGAAGTTGGTGTGCTGTGCCCAGCTGTGGGGGCTGCCACAGAGGTACCAGGAGCCTGGAGCTGGTCAGTGTGATGGGACTCGGTGCTGGGACTGGGCTGGTGCTGCCCCAGCCTCGGGATTTCCCCCTCCAGCCCTTCCTCCTCCTCAGGAGCCACTGCCAGCAGCGAGTCAAACCCTGCTCAGTACTTCAAGCAACCTCAGCATCTCATCAGAAAGTCAGGCCTTTGACCTGAATCCATTTTTATAACAAGCAAAACCAGATTTGAGTTTGCTTCCACACGGGGGAAGATGAGCCATCGAAGTTAATGCTGCAAAGAGGGAAGTTAAAGCCTGTCAGAGCCTGAGCACAGAGAGGTTTAGTTCTCTCTGCTTTCCTCTCTCCAAATGAATGGTATGTTCGTTGTGTTTGTGCTGCTGTTGGCATCAAATCAACATGTAAAGGGAAGATTCTATTTTTCTATTACTTACAGAATCACTATTTGAAACTGGAATAAAGTCTGTTACTAATAACTGCCTGAAATTCAGATTCTTCATACCCAGTGATAGAAGGAAGGAGAGTCAGACCTTTCCTGGTTCATCTCAGCTGGCCCTTTCAACTTGTCATTTTTTAAATAAGGTGCCAGTGGAGCATGAGGGGGTGCAGCTGCCTACACTGCAGTACAAAGAATAGTTTTATTAAAAACTAGGAGCAACTGCAGACAAGCCAGCCTGCTCTCTATTTCTGGGTGTAGAAAGCATCAACACACTTAGATTTTCAGAGTTTACCATGATTTGAATATGAAACATAGCACACATGAAACAATCAGCCAGGTTCTTTAAAGCTGCTTTTTTTTATTTCCAAGATACAGAAATGTACAGCTCCTCCCAGGCCTGGACCCAAGCCCATCTTTTGTCTCATTAGCCCTTGCAAAGCTCAGTGCCTGGTACTGCTGTGCTCTTCCAGAGTGGCTGGGGTTGTTTTGGCTGAGAAAATTCAAGATTTCAGTGTATAAAAATGAAGAGAGCCAGGAGGGAGAGACAGCAAGCCAGCACTCACTAAAATAAAGAGCAATACCCATTTAACTTGGGTAATTGCTTGAAAGTGGGGACAGTGACATCACTAAAAGCCAGTGCATGTCACAGACCAGTTTAGCTTCCCAAAAGATGAGTAATTGGATGTGAGGATCCTCACAAACACACAATAAGGATATTAAAACCAAGAGCAGGCAGTAATCTTTGACAAACTCTTGTCAGCTTTAGCCCTTCACAGCTGAGCTCTGTTTCTTGCACCATTAGACTCACAGGGTCTAGATTTTGGGTGTTAAAGAATGAGCCAGTAAAAACCAGGTATTGACAGGACAGGCCACTGCCCCCAGAAGCTCTGAGCTGTGGTGAGCTCTACCTTTGGGATGACAGCACTATAACATTTTTTAGAATTTAAACTCCTGATTGAGCTATTAATCAGAGAACTGTTATTAAAAGCTGGGGTGCCCTGTCTGACACAGCAAAGGGACCACACCTGCAGCTGAGGAGAACCAGGCCATGTCTGCAACCCCAGAGGCAGCACCAGAGTCCAGCTGCAGCCACCACACGGCTCCCAGTGTCCCCATGCAAGGTCCCTGCTCTGGGGCTGGCTCTGCCCACAGCCATGAAACATTGAGGCTATGCTCTGAGTGTTGCCATCTCAGCCTGGGGGCACAGCAGGCCCCTTCTAGGCTATGGGTGTCCCTCCATCAGACTCCAATCTGCTGGAGTTCAAAAAGCCCTTTTCAAATCAAAAAGACAAAGTATTCAGGCAAAAGGGCTCACTGTGGCTTCGTCTCCTCCAACAATCCATCCCACCAGTGATGGGCTTTGTGTTTACCTTTCCCAAGCCTCACTAGACAGAAACCAGTAGGTGGTGGGACAGGGCAAACTCTTAGGAGCTGCTCAGAATTAGGGTTTCACTTCTGGCCACACTGAATTGTAAACAATGGCCCAAACTTGTGTAGAGGCAGTCCTGCTCCTCAGATCTCCTCTCCCCCCTTAGAACATGGCAACAGGTCCCTGAGGTAGTGCTTTGTTTTGCATAAAGAATATCCTGAAATGGGGCAAAGCCCAAATTTCCCCAGGAGCAGCTTCTGGAGCAGGGTCTGAGCACAGCAGTGACTCGGGCACAGGACAGCTGCTGGGACTCTGTTGGGGAGCAGGGACAGCCCCTGCCACATCTCCAGCTGAGTCTGGTTTTCAAGGCTCTGGCATATGAGATGGACAAGAGAATCCCAAACTCCTCCCAGTCTCATCTACCAAGGGGTTGCTGTACAGAAAAGCGTGTTTGACTTTTCTAAAGCACATGTATTTCATTTTAGGGGGAAGAAGGTATTTTAGAAGAATTCTTCTATTGCATCTACAGTTCTCAAAGCCAGGTTTAAAAAGCACAACATCAGCCTCAACATCATCCCAGCAGCTGCCTCCTTTTCTCCTGACACATTAACATTCAGTACAAAATTTTAAAATCCTTATTTTTTAAAGTGGTAGTGAAATTAATTGGGAGGTGGAATAAACCCAAGTAAATTTGGCTTAAAACGGTTGAAGGAGAGATAAGAAGCTGCCTCCCAGCCACAAGGATGCAGTAGGATCAGCAACTGGGAAGAACAAGAGGGGAAAAAAGAAATTGTGATCTCCCAGAGCTGAGGGTGAAAATGCTCTTGGGGAAGTGTATCTGAAAACAAAACAGTAAAAATCCAGTGTGATGGAAGAGATCCACCAGAGCAAACCAAGGGAAATGCAGGAAGTGGGAATGTCTCCAGGCTGAGATGTGACCCAGCTTGGGACAATCAAGCCACAAGAACCCAAAGCCCTGAACCAGCCCAGGGAAGACAAAGCTGCATTTGCTGGCTCAGGAGGCAGAAACTCTCCCTAAAATCAGAACTAATAATGGGTAAAATATCTTACATCAGAAATGCATGCATGGATCTTTAATTCCAGATCTCTTTTCCCTCTCTGTCAGACTCTGATGAGACTGAAATGCCAAAGCCACAAGTTCCATTCAGCTGAGAGATACTAAATCCCACAGAGTGAGGAACTCTGAAATCTGACCTTTCCTGAGTCCCACACACCTTCAGTTCCCTGCTCTGCTCTGCCCTGCCAGGAAAGAGTGTTAGGTGGGGGAGCAATTTCTTTGACTCCAGTACTTTAAAAACATCCACAAGCAACTTCCATAAACACATCAAGCTCTTCCTCTCTCAGAGTCCCAAATATCCCATGGGGCTCTTCTGCCTTTTGTTAGCCCCTGGTGCTTCAAACTCCAGTGTGTTGTTCTTTGCTGCACAGATTCCACTCACCTTAATGAAAACTTGGTGAAAGGAAGAAAAAAAAAGTAACCCAAGTCTCTACCAAGAAACATGGCCATGGATCCATGCATTGCTGTGCTGGAGGGAGAAACCACCCTTCCACCACCCCTGGAAGCCCAGTGGAGAACTGGGAACTCACCCCTTTCATGCTTGCTGCACTGGGTGAGGTTGGGATTCCTCACAGCATGGTGGGGCTAAACCCTGGCAGTCCCTTTTCTAGGATCCCTCCCCTCCAAGCTCTGCACCCCCTGCAAATGCTGCCTGGCTGCAGCCAAGGGGGTGCCACCCAGCCATGGATGATTTTGCCCCCAAGCTGACTGATGGCTGAGCAAAACCTCTGCTCCACAGCTGCTCCCAGGAATGATCCAAGGGGACTGCAGACAAAGATGGGGTTTGCTTGGTGCATTGCAAAGGAACATCATCTACTTATTACATCTCGTAAGTCACAAATCTCAGAAACACAAAATCTCACAATGTCAGGGATTGGAAGGGACCTGAAGAGATCATCTAGTCCAATCCCCCTGCTGGAGCAGGAACACCCAGATCAGGTCACACAGGAAGGTGTCCAGGAGGGGTTTGAATGTCTCCAAAGGAGGAGACTCCACAACTTCTCTGGGCAACTTCACAGAACTGCACAACAATGGGGAAAATACCAGCTCAAAGACTAAAGATCTCCAAAGGAATAGAAATGAAGCTTTGTTATGTTTCCAGCTCCTGGGATTTAAGGAGTTCTTCAGTTAAATGTTGTCTACACAAAGATCCTATGGTATCCCCAGGGTGTTCTCACCTTTCTTAGCACAAAGAGAGATGTACACAAAAGACTGGACTATCTTCTCCCTCCAGGAAAAGGGGACATAGAGCCCCCAGCATGATGTACAATACAGCCCTTTAACAGAAACATCCAGCAAAAGTCACAAAGATTGGAACCTCAGCAGAAAGGTTCCTTGGGGTCGAAGACAATCAGCTATTCCTTTCTTAAAGAAAGTTCATCTTGTTAAAAAAAGGTGACTGGATTTAATAAATAGTCATTTTGAAATAAGTTAAAAATTAATTTAAAATAAGCTAGCATTTGAATAAATACATCTCAGTAAGTTCTTAAATACATACAGACCATACAGGCTTCTTAAAAAAGTTTTCAAGTTAGCTCATGTTTCAATGAAGCAAGTCATAGAATACTGCCATAAAGTGTTGTGCCTTCAGGAAATAAAATATTGCTTTTCTTAGCCCTTTGAGATTCGGTTCAGTTCCCATCCACCTTGAGGAGATGGGTCAAATCTACTCATTATTGCTTGTAAACCTGAGGAAAAAGGAAAAGCAGTTGCTCTTGAAGCAAAACACTGCTCATCAAGGCAGATTCTCTGCCTGGACTTTCTACAGAACCATTTTTATAACCCTGTGGGTTAAAAAAACCCAACTCAATGAATTTCTTAATATCATCCTATTAGATGGGCAGAGGTTTTAGGTTTGACCTGGAATAGATTTCTGAACCACCCTACCTGTAATGAAGGTTTTTACAGTTTGCTTCAAGTCCCTGTGCCTGAAATGGCAACTGTTACCTTGGGCAAAAGTTTTGCTACACAGGAATAATCTCCTCCTCCAGATGAGATAAGGCCACGTCAGTCTCCTCTGCCTCACAGAGGAAAAGGACTGATTGGAAAGAGCCCTTGAAAGTTGAGTAATCTACAGATTCATGCAAACTGACATTTATCCAAAAAACTACAATTCAAGAAAAAAAAAGCTACTGAGGAGGAGGCAACTCAGAGAAAACTTCTCCATATGCCAGTCCAATTTGAAGGTTTGGGAATTTTTTTTGTTAAAACAGCTCCCAGAAGCCTCACTGTGTCCAAATGGCTTCTACCTGCGACCACACCAGTGACTGCCTGAAGATTTGGCCCCTGGGGGCTCTTTGGTTTGGGGCACAGAGCAGCTGCAGGGCAGTCAGGAAGCCCCGAGCCATTTTCCCTTCACAGCCTTGGCCCTGCTATCTGGAGAGGTGGGAGCTGCTCTGGGACTGACTGGAAGAAGTTGTGGCTCCACTCAGCTGGGAAAAGCCGCTGTTGCAAGACTCCAGGCTTGACATGGATCCCCTGGGTTGGGACAAAAAGAGAGATTTCTTTAAAAAGGCACCTCTGTACAAACAATATATCTGACAGGAGACCAACTTACTCTTTCTTTTCTTTTGAAAAAATTTGGGGTTTTTGTCCCATAATTTTTAACTCCTGTTTCTAAGATCCTTGGGGTTCCTTTGTCATGAGAAAAAAAATTATTTGTACTAGACATAGAATCATAGAATAGTTTGTGTTGGAAGGGATCTTAAAGATCATCTAGTTCCAACCACCCTGCCATAGGCAGGGACACTACATCAAGATGCTCAGTGCCCTGTCCAGCCTGGCCTTAAACACCTCCAGAGAGGGGGCATCCACAACCTCTCTGGGCAACCTTCTTTCTTATATCTAGCCTGAATCTACCCTCTTCCAATTTATATCCATTATTTCTAGTCCTTCCATCACATATCCTATTAAAAAACCTTCGCTGTAAATAGAATCACAGAGTTGGGAGGGACCTTCAAAGGCCACTTAGACCAACCTCCTGCAGTGAGCAGGGACATCCTGCACTACATCAGGTTGCTCAGAGCCTCAGCAAGTCTGGCCTCGAATGGCTTCAGGCTTGATAGATCCTCCTCCACCTACCTCACTGGGCAACCTGGGCCAGTGTCTCACTACCCTCATGAGGAAGAACTTCTTCCTCATGTTTTATCTAACTCTACCCTGCTCTGGTTTCAAACCACTGCTCCTCATCCTGTCACTCCCTGGCAAACAGCCCCTCCTCAGCTTTCCTGCAGCCCCTTCAGGCACTGGGAGGCCACCAGAAGGTCCTACAGGAGCCTTTTCTGCAGGATGAACAGCCACAAAAATCTTATTAATTATCAAAGCAAGACCCTCTGTAAAGAGTTCTCAGGATGTTGTAGTCACATGCAGCCATCTTGTTTTGTTTTCCTATTTCAGGTTGTACAGCAAACCCTCCCCCGTCTCCTACCTGAAGTCCTTGGAGGCAAGCACCTCATAGTAGTAGATAAGCTTGCACTTGTGGCCAGAAACTTGCAGAGAGGCAAGAACATCATCCACTCGAGGCAGACTGGTGCCAGAACAGGGCAGAGGGCCATGCATTTTCCACTGCAAAATGTAAAAGCCAGGCCAGCGAGTCACGTGAGATCCCTGGAAGAGAAAGTGTCATCCAGTGATTACCAGGCTCCTTAAGAAATAGGCAACACACTCTGTAAAGTCAAAAGAACCTACTGAGTCAAGTATTTTGGGGAGTGAACTTCATTATATTTCATACCTGTGCCCTTGTAATGTTACTAAAACCCCAGAGCTGGTTATTTTCAACCAGTTTATCATGATGGAATCTCTTTTCAATGGCTCAGACTAAACTGGGGCTGCATTAGCAGCCACTCCTACAGGAAATGCAGAGAGTGACTGCAGCAACTATTTCCAATGCTACTGATTCATGTAACAGCCCAGGTTGGAAGGGACCTTTCAGATTGACACAACCCCTGTCAGTTCCTTTGCTTGTACTGGAAGATCCACACCAGGACCCAAACATTCTGACCTGGATACTCTCTCCTTCCCGGCAGACAAGAGGAGACTCCACCCGGCTGTAATCCACCCCAAGGACCCAGGTCTTGTCAATCAGCTGAGTATTGTCACCAGCAGCAGAAGGACTTGGTAACACAGCTTCTTTATAACTTGTTTCAGGGGCCCGTTTGGAGTGAAAGAGGCTGAACACCACATCTCCCTTCAGGATGTCGAAGTCCCAGGTAATAACAGACTCCCCTTCCAAAATCTCCACAACTATCTAAGGAAGGAACAAGAGAGGCACATGGTTAAGAGTCGGGTCTCGAGATGGCAGCCAGCACCAGCAACTGAGCTCTTCTCTGTAATCCTTCAGTTAAACTCTTGGTTTTGATTTCCAAGGAGAGTTGACAATGACATGTTCCTTTTTGAACATTCTCTTTTCTGATGTCCCCCATGATGTTCCCAGCACACACCTTGATCTAATCACCACCACTACTGGCTGAGCCACACCAGCAGAAATACAAGATGTGCTACTGGAAGAGAAATCAAGGGAGATTTATTTCTCCAAGGAGTTGGTCCAGAACATCAGCCCTTAGTAGATACAAGAGAAACTCCTTTTCCAACTGCAGCTCTTTATTTCCACACTCCTAGTGTGGAAAACTAGTTTTTCTTTCCAAGAAAGGAAGCATCACCCTTTCCAAGAGGGGCAGGCTGCTGCTCAATCATCTGGGGCTCCCACATTAGGACCCCTTTACTGTTCTAGTCAGCCTTAACAAGAAGAGGACATCCCCGATACCAGTTCTGCATCTCCTCCAGCCTGAGGAAATTCTGCTCAGTACCTCATGTGGAGCTCCTCTGAGGACATTGGCTGAATGATAGATAGTTTCTGTCCACAATCGGATATGATCTGAGTTCTCTGTCTCTTCTTCTGTTTGATAAAGTGCCTTGGGAACAAGTCCACCCTCTGGGACAGTACACTGGAAGAGTCAGACAAACAAATGTGAGGGTTCACAAGTATCTAGTGATAAAGTATGGGGTCACCTGTACCACAAAGCCTTGTCTGCTGCCAGACAGAAAGGACAACATACTCAGCTGGACTAAGTTTGCTTAAACTATGATGATTTATCTAAGCTTCTTTCAGAGAGCTTCAGACTGCTCTCCCTGGGTGGAACAAGGACCTCCTTGCTTCCCTGGATTCCTAGGACTATTTTGCTGGAGAGGGGAGGGGGGTAGACTGAAGGAATCTGGACATTGGGGATTCCACCTGCCCAAAGGTAAAGAAAACTCACCATGCAGTCTCCACCCAGGAAATCTGGGATCACATCTTTGTCCACATAGTCTATCAGCCCCCCTGGGCCCTGGTAGTTATTCCCACTGTAAATTAGGAACTTCTGCCTTGTATTCTCATTGATAAAGGGACTGACCTGAAATAAAAAGCAGACAGAAGACATCACTGTCACTGAGGGAAGCTCGAGACTGTATTTATGCCATCTCACACAGATATTTCAGCTGCTAGGTGGGAGGAAAGGGATGCAGACCAGCAGCAGTGCAGAGCTTCACAGCTCCGAAGCACTCCCCCATAGAAAGAGGCAACAAATGGAAACACATGTTCTCTTGTCTGATTCTACTTCCTACATTTTCTGCTTCGTGCAAAATAAGTTTGTGTCCACCACACAGAAACCTTGCAAGAAATTTAACAAGCTTGATCAGACAGAACAGACAGCAGCCACCAGACAAAATCATATTTATTATTCTTCTCTCCAGACTCCTCTAGCATGAAATGCAATTATTTGTCTATTCCCACCAATAGGAAAGTGCCCTGAATTCGGACTGCTTGAAGACTTGCAGTTTGGGTCTGATACCACATCCTGCCCAAGTGGACAATTGCCACTAGAATCAAGTGAGCTACAGGCAGACTCTGGATTGCTCTACAATAAAGCTGCTGCAAGCCCTTCAGGAGTTCAGCCACGATCTGCATGGAAGTTGTTCCCATCCTAACTCTTCAAATAAGCAGAACTTACACTGACTGGGTGATTTGGAATCAAAGAGCTGGAAGCCTATGCCAGCTCCCTGCAGTGAGCAAGGACAAGTCTTGAATGTCTCCAGGTATGGGGCTTCCATCAGCTCTCTGGGCAACCTGAGCTAGTGCCTCATCACCATCATGGTGACAAATTTCTAACATTTAGCCTTTTGTACATGCACTGGTGTTTATGTTCCCACAAGTCCAGATTTCACCCACCAGAGTCCAGAGCACAGGAAAAACCCTGGGTGCTCTCACTATCAGGAGTCTCCCCAGAGTTTCGGGGTAGTTGTCCTCTACAACCTCAATGATCCGAAGCAGGGCTTTGACTCCAGGCCTCCAGAGATGCCTCATATTTAGCCCTTCCAAGTCCACCAGACATGTCCAAGATCTAAAATAACAAAAAAAAATTAAAAAAAGCCTTGTCAGAACTTCATTGTGCAGTGGCTGCTCTGTTTACACTCCACAGAATTTTTCAGTCATAGCCCAGCCCGTAGAAGATCCAATGAAGCTGACAAGGGAGTCCAGTGACTCCAATAAAGAGTAGGGCAGGCAGCAGAGACCTGAATCCAGATGAGTTTTCAGGTAAAACAGACCACAACCCTAAAGGTAAGAGCTTCTACTAACGTGATGGGGCGGCCAAAGGTGTTGGTATTTTCCTCACACCTCTTTTGTCCTTCCTCATTAATTGACAGGACCTGTAATCAAAGGCAGACTGGGATTAGCTTGAGCATGACTGAGAAACCAGGAAAGCCTAGAGATACAATCAGAGAATCATAGAACAGTTCAGGTTGGAAGGGACCTTAAAGATCATCGAGTTCCAACCCCCCTGCCATAGGCAGGGACACCTCCCACTAGATGAGGCTGCTCAGTGACTTGTCCAGCCTGGCCTTAAACACCTCCAGAGAGGCTGCATCCACAACCCCTCTGAGCAACCTGTTCCAGTGTTTCACTACCCTCACTGTAAAGATCTTAAGATTAAATTAAAATTCTTTAAAAAATACAAAACGCAGGATTTTCCCAGTC
>VZTY01032972.1:61233-84952 GCA_013400935.1 Turnix velox
AGCTTCTACTAACGTGATGGGGCGGCCAAAGGTGTTGGTATTTTCCTCACACCTCTTTTGTCCTTCCTCATTAATTGACAGGACCTGTAATCAAAGGCAGACTGGGATTAGCTTGAGCATGACTGAGAAACCAGGAAAGCCTAGAGATACAATCAGAGAATCATAGAACAGTTCAGGTTGGAAGGGACCTTAAAGATCATCGAGTTCCAACCCCCCTGCCATAGGCAGGGACACCTCCCACTAGATGAGGCTGCTCAGTGACTTGTCCAGCCTGGCCTTAAACACCTCCAGAGAGGCTGCATCCACAACCCCTCTGAGCAACCTGTTCCAGTGTTTCACTACCCTCACTGTAAAGATCTTAAGATTAAATTAAAATTCTTTAAAAAATACAAAACGCAGGATTTTCCCAGTCTGAGAAACTTGCAGTGTGCCCAAGCAGAGAATAAGAGATATCAAATGATGAAATACAAGAGTCTAAAGATCAAACACAGTTAGCTAAGTTGCATGAGAACACATAAGTTTACAGCTAAACCACAAATCATCATGAAACATCTTTCTGGCCCGTTCATATCATTCCCAAAGTTTCACTTCTGTGTCTACAGAAAGACAGACAAACTGTGACGCCGAAGTAACTAAATCACTTTGAGTCACCACCCACAAAACACAGGAATGGTTTGTTTGGGGCAGGTAATTTCCCCCTCACAAAGCTTAGGAGCCTCAGGGAAAACTTTAGCACGAAGTGAAAGTACAACTTACGTGTCGAAGCAGAGATTCCTCTCCCAGAGCTTTCACCAAACCTTTTGTGTCCATCTGCCCCAGGCGAAGGATGTAGAGGGGGCGCCCATCTTCAAAACAAACAAGAGTTTAAAGAGAAGGAAGCACTCAAGCTCCCAGGCTATCACTCTACTGCCTTATAAAAGCCATATTCATATTTGAAAGACAGATAAAAATCATATCCATCTCACATGCTGCCTTGTCTGCCTGATCCACGCAAGGAAAAATAAAAGCAGGGAAACTGAGTGGCTGTTTACAGCTGTTTAACTGCTTTGCTAACTTTTGAAGTGCCAACCCAACTTTCCCCAAAAAACACTTTACTTGGGAAGTCCTACGGAACAAACCGTGCTCTGGTATCATGCAAGGAGAAGCTTCTAACCTTTGTCTTGGTAATGCCACCCTCCAGTGTAGTATTCATCCAGGAGAGCTGGGGGCCTCCAAGACTGCAGGATGTAATCCACCTGGTACTGCTTTCGCCAAGACAGCGACTGACAGAGCATTTCTCGAGCTTTGTCGATGTTGAAATCCCGAGCCCGCAGGAATCGAAGGATATGTTCATCTTTGGGAATCTGAGAGAGAAAAAAGCCTGAAGATCAGGACCTATACCATGGTACTATAAGGCCTGCAGAGCGTGCACCCATTTGTAATTTTTTTTAAAGCAAAAGTAACTAAACCTATATTCCTTCTTGCCCCCTCCTTAACTAGTCCAGCCGAATGCAGCAGATGGTGCTGAAAGCACGAAAGGCAAGACCAAGTCATACTCCTAGGAGAGATATGGGCTTGATGCTTATCTGAGTGTTGCCCAGGCACAGCTGTGAGAAGCCTTTCCCCCATCCAGCTGCCAGAATGCCCAGGAGACTCTGGGCTGGCTGAAACTCTCCTCGGCATTCTGTCCACAGGGACAAAACACTGAATGAAGGCAAGAGCTGCAGACTTACCCTAGGAAAATATGGAAAATATCCATAGGTAAACCCCCCCACTTGGCTCCAACACACAGCCCCGAGCTCAGGGATCACCTGTTTGATACTGACAGGACTGAACTGGGCAATGCTGCTGCTGTTGGCTGTGAGGTCACACACATTATTGTCCTCACATTACTTTTTTACCTTACCCAAAGAGTCTGAACACACAAATTGCCCATGACCCTGAGGTTTTACCTAGGGGTTGGAGGCACACAAGCTGTGAGAAAAGTGTGTTGAGGGTGGCAGAGGGGAGCACTTTGCCTTGCCAACACACACCTTGCCTTTGTGTGTTTCTTGCAGCCACTGGCGAAGACGGATCAAGCAACTCTCCTGCATTGGAGTCAGCTGGCCCAGGTATCTCTCAATGTAATCAGCATCCAATTTGTCAGCTAGAATAAAAAAAAAAAGTATTTCAGAAGAGACCCAGCGTAGCCAGAAAGAAGTGCAGTTGCTTCTTCACATCAGGTCACTTATGATTTAACACTGGAGGAGAGCTGAAGGTCTTGTTACAGCTCTCTAAGGGAGGTGAATGAGTGACATTCTCAGAGTGCCCAGGGCACGAGGACACAGACTGAAGTTATCAAAGCTAGAGCATTCTGCCCATCTCTTAGAACCCTAATATTTAATTCAACCCTCACCTACTTCATCAAGAGCTTTAAAATCAACAAAAGGAGCACTGGCACTCATCTCATAAACCACTTCAAGACCTGGCATGTAAGTCCCCCGTGTGTACTGAAGATCTTAGTGCTCAATTCCAAATGGCAACAGGCAACCAAAAACTGAGATGTTATTCTACTTACAGACACCAGAGGGAAAGGGAGAATAACGCTACCATTTCTGACAGCCAGGGAGATTTTTGACAGAAGACAAGTTCATACCAGCAGCTCAAGGACCCTCCAGATCAGAGACAAAGGACAAGGGGGATGTGTGTGCCACCAGAGACAGGAGCAGGTGTGCCATCTGAGGCTTGGTTGTGCAGATGTCAGCTAAGGGACTGTGATACCCAAAGAGAAGCAGCACAGGGGACATGCAGGCACATGAGAAGGAGGAACTTCTCAGCTAGCTGCTCACCAGGAAACAGGAGTTTTTCAGCAGATGCCATTAACAACAGAATAAGGCCTGGACACCCACAGGATATGCTGCTGCTGACTGATAATACAGAAATTATATTTGATAAGTGCTACACCCCCACCAAATCCACAGAGCTAGTAAGCTGGGGAACAGTCCCAGGGAAGTTAATCACTTCCTAAAATGAATGCAAGCAGAAAAACACAAGCTTCTCGCCTCTTATGCTAGATGGGATCCACTACTCTTTGACTAACTTTAATGTCAAAGCACAAGAACATTTTTTAGCCAGCTCCTCTGTGGATTTCCATGCTATTTCCAGATGGGTGCCAGTACAAAGAAGCTACCAGAGAAAGTTTAGTGAGATCAGAACTATTAACATTTCCAAATTCCAGGCTTTTTGCCTTATTCCACTTAGGGAAAAAGGTGCTGCCTCACCTTCTGAGGAATGACAACTCCTATTTCTAATGACACAGCTCTAAATGAAAAATAGTCCTCCTATTTGTGTCATAGAAGAACTTAGTTCAGTCTAGAAGATATCATCAGATCAAAACAGAGAAAGATACAGTCCATTTCAAGACTTTAGTTTGAGAAGTGCATTAGGCAACTTCAGTAAGTTTGTCCTTGTTTGATATAGGGGAAAAAAAACATCCAAACCAAAATTATTTAATTCAGTTATAGAATATTTAAGATACCTGTAAGTTTCTCCAGATTAAAGCATAAAATACCTTAAAGGGCAGATCAAACCCAAAGTTTTTTCCTAAGCTCAAACAAAGACATACTGCCTGCACAGTTTGTCTTGGCTTTTCAGTTCTGGGGCAAAAAGGAAAAAAAAAAGAAAAAAAAGGAGAAAAAAAAAGTCCCATTTTTTCCTCAAAGAAATACATTTCCCCCCTCCCTACTCACAATCCAGAAGAGAAACCTTATGCTAAAAAAATAAAAATAAACTCCTCAGTCAGTGCTACTCAAGGCATTTCAATGACTAGCAGGTGCTCCTACCCAGACATGGACATGGCCATGGCATACCATGGGGGTTGACAGCCTCTGCTACAGGGCAGGAGCTGTCAGTTTGCTCTTTGGTAGTCCCTTTGGTAGCCCCAGACTCAAGTGGTTTGTCAGCAGCTTCACGTTCAGTGGCTGGGCTTTGCTCCTCCTTCTGGCCACGCACCGGGGGAGGTGTCCAGCGGGGGATGAAAGTGATCCCTTGGGAGATCAATTCCTTCAGGTAGTGCTCAATCACTTCCTTGCCCTGAAAGGGAGAATTCCCGTTAGGAAATAAACAATCCCATCTTCCCAGAGCCATTAAGGTGCAAGAGTTTTCCTCAGGACAGATGACTAATGCTGTTTGGAAAAAGAAAAAAGGGAAATAATTATGTCCTTCCACCCACATCACCCTGCTGGTAAAATTCCCGTGTAAAAGCTCCACACAAATGATTAATTTTAACAGAGACCAGTCAAATTCTGGTGGTTATGGAGGCAAGTACCTTTATAAAAATTTTATGGTGTTCTCCTGCTCTCAAACCACCAATTAGATGCCCTGTTCTCCTGCAGCCCAGAAAAGGCCATCACAAGGAAGCACTTCAGCCCCAGTTACTGGAGAGACAGGGTGCTGATTTTTTACCCAGGACTTTCTCTTCCTCCATGAGAACAGTGTTCTCAGTGTCTGAGGAGCCTGGCATCCACAGCATCCATTGTGATCCTCCTCTGGCACTGCCTGCTCCCTCCCCTGCACAGACATTCCAGCCAGCAGATTGTTTTTGCTCATTGCATCCTGGCTTCTTCTTTGTTTGCTCTGCTGAGGGATTTCAGAGACATAAGCAAAGGCATAAAACTGCTGTGGGTCTATTCCATAGAAAACAAACCAAAAGCAATGCTGAGAGCTGGCATTTGGTTTTGTTTTTACAGTGCAAAGGGAAGCCCATCTTACCCTCTTGATGTTGGAAGTGTACTGCTTCATGGCAATCTTTTCCACTGTGCTTTCAAAGCCAAAGAATGACTTGATGTCAAGAGATGCAGACTGTTCAAAACAGGTCCACTCTTCATTCTCAGGGTGAACCTAAGCCCAAAAGATACACAGACAGGGGTTGGACAGTAGTTGAGAATTCATATTAAGGCAGGGCCTTTGTTTAATCTCCAGAAATACAGTGTGAGGGGGCAGAAAGGGGTTCCTATGAGGCACTCATAGGAAAGATTCATTCTCCCAGAGTGACAAGCATATCATGAATTGGACATACAGACATTTGTGGGTAAGCCAGTGTTCTTCAGATGCACACAGGAATCAAGATTAAAACTATCTCTGCACCAGCACAACCAAAGGGTAATACTCATAGCAGAACTTGCACTAAAATAGTAGTGAGCCTCCCCACTTGAAACTGTCACATCAGGATCTCCTTACACAGAGACAGGGAAGGCTTCTCAGAACCTGCAATTAAAACCCCTACATCTGCAAATGAAGAACAACAGAAAACAGCTTGGTTTTTTTCTCCCAGCTTTGGATATGAAATTCAGCTACTGAATGTCAGCTTTCCCTGCTAAAACACTGGAGATGTGGTAAAGCAGGGAGTTTTCCCACTGTCAGTTTGATATCCACCTTTTCTTCCTAGCAATTTCCCCATGGTTACTCTATATAAAGGTAAAAGCTGCATGATCTTTTCCTCTTTGAAACTTAATCCTTTTCTGAGAAGGGGCTGAAATTCTTTTCCATCGGTGCAGCTCGTCACAAACTGACATGAAATAAAAAAATTCCAGCCCCCACACCAAGATAGGAGCTCTTTGAAGGACACAAATTCCCCCAGGGGAGATTAAGTAACTGCAAGAGCAAGATCATATTTCTACAAGTTGCTCCAGAGAGCACTGCAGAGAGAAAAGATGAGAATAAACCTGTTTCCGGAGTGCTCTGGCAGGGAAAAGGGAACTGGTAAAAATAGAGCTGAGAACCATCTTGAGGATGCAGCCAAGCAGCTCCCACCCAGTTCCAGGAAGAGCTCTCCCCTTAAAGCCCAGCTTCTGACATTTCCTTCCAAACAACGTGAGTTGAAGCCAACAGCCAAAAACCAGCAAGTGTAACAATGCCTGAGCAATTCCAAAGAGTTGGCCTGAGAGCATTTCAGACCTGCCAGCATCTTTCACCCTGATGGAAGTTTAATTTACTGTCAATTTTAGGAAGTTCCATGTCGCCCCCAAGTGATCCCTGGCTCAAGAAACCCCCTCACCTTCCAAAAAGTTAAGAGCTTTGCAACTCTTTGTCTTGCTTGAAAGAGAAACCACTTACAGTTTGCTTACTCCCAAGAAGCTGAGCTGTTGTCCAGTTGCCAAAAGGGCAGGTAAGAAATACGATCTGGACTTTTGTTTAGGGAACAAAAAGTTGTATCTGATTGCTTCTAGAAACAGATGAAGCTATTTAATGGTGTCTGAGCCCTAATAGCACAATTACAGTGAAATGGGACACTTGCTGAAGATATAGCTACAAAGTCAGATGACTCAGGCCACAAATAAGACTCAAGAGTTCTCTCCAAATATTTAGAGCATGAAGATCATGACAACATGTTAAAACTTTCACTTATTTGTGGGCATAATTAATTGTCAGGCTTCCCTCTGGGTCTCATCTTAATAATTATGAAAAGTTTACTTCTAAATGCCCTAAGTGCATGCCAAAGCTCCAGATACTTTATTTAACTTGAATTTCAAACAAAAAGAAACTCTCAGGGAACACCAGCAGCTGTGGAGCACCATCTATGTTTTCTATTCTCATCCTAGGGCCTAACACCCCAAAAGAAGAATAACAAATCAGTACAAAAATGTTTCTCAACTCTCTGAGGCACAGGGGAAAAGCCCACACCCTAAGGAACTCATAGCCTTTTCAGTTCAAAAGTAGTACCATTGTACATGACAGTCCAGTGTTCGAATTCAAACAACTCCAGCCTGTGTATTAACAGGCTGTGATCACTTTCATCACACACAAGTAGAAATGATGCACTCACTGAGTAGCTACAAGTCTCAAGGACAACAACTCGGTTGGCAAAAGTCTCATTGTGGGCTTCAATGTGGAGAGTTCGCTCTTTCCAGTTCACAGTGTTCTTCTGGATGAAGAAAACATACTCTACCCCTGCAATCTGAGGAGGACAAAGAACAAAAAATTAGTTTAGGAGACTTTATGAATCTTAGTCAGCCAAAAAAATCCAGGGCACTGCCTCCCACTTGCCTTCTTTAGCAGCCGAGGAGCATCCACATTGAGTTTGCAGCTCCGTTCAATGATATGTATAGCTCCATCCTCACTCTTGGATTCATGCAGGATTTCACTCCCTAGGAAGACTGGGATCTCTGGACAGGTAGGAAAGCGTTTCTCATAGGCCTGGAAGTGAAAACAAAATAAGTTTCAGCTTCTGGCTAGGATCAACTTGAACTCCTCCTGAATTACTTCCCTTACAGCACAGGTCCAACAGACAGATGCCCTTCATCTCTGAGAAAAGGGGAGCCAATGTAGAGGTTGAAGTTGAAGTAGTTCTGAATAGTTCTGAAGTGAGCTGCCATTCACACGTCAGTCAGCAAGCTGGGCATATCTTAATATAACTTTCCTTTCGTGCATAAATTGGAAACAAAAGCTTGCTGTGAAAGAGTACTGGGAAGGGACTCATAAAAACTCAAGCATGAGGAAGTTTAGCTGACAAAAGCAAGCACAGCTCTGCTGATCTCTGCTAGCTAGCAGCTTGACTCAAAGTCAACACAGTTCAAGTCAGACATATTGCCTGTATGAAGAAGATATTTAAAAATATTTAATACTCCCCTGCCTTAAAAATGTAATTTCAAACAATGCTCTAGTTGCCTTGGGCTATCAAAGGGTAAGACCACCAATTACTGTCTACTCACTTTGCCTCAGTTTATCCATTTCTTAAACAACTCTGCACTGATTCTGAAATCTTCCTTGGTTTAATTAATACACTTTCCTTTTATTAAAAGCTTCTTTATTAGATCTAGCAAAAGAAATCCATCTTTCCAAGGTACTGGCAGCAAAATTCACTCCCATAAATAGTACCTGCTAGTACTCCTCTTTCCCAGCTTTCTCCATCTCTCATCAGATAGCAAGATCTTTTTAGGATGCAATGTCTTCTTTGCTTTTTGGAAGAATGCCTGGTGTGTTTGGATGCCACTGTAAATATCTAATGGAAGCTGCACAAGCAGCCCAGGAATTCAAGTCCAGCTGCAGGAGGAGGAGAACCCAGGCTCTCTTCCCACCACACTTGCTCCAACACCACTATAGCCAGAAGAATTTGTCTTTCTGCAGGTGAGCCCACCCTCTAACAAACTATTGCCATCTTCCTACCTTCCTTAAGACACAAACATTTCATAGAGAGTATCAAAGTGTAAAAGAATTATCTACCACAAAAGAAAACATTCATGTGATGATGATCAAGATCAGTTCAGGGTGGTTGCATTCTCTCTTCCCATAGTTTGAAGGCTGTTTGTTCAGGTACCCTGGTGCTGTGGATAATACCTGCTCTTAAAATAGCTCAGGCACTTAAGGACACATGCCATATCTCCTGCTCCTAGACCTCTGAGCTAAACAGAGGTCATTTGAAATTATCATGTTGCTCTAGTACCAGGAAGAAAGTGTGAGCAGATGATTAGTGTGAGTCTGGGCCTTAACTAAAGTGCACAGGTCCTGAAAATATCCTCTCCAAGTCACTAAGGAATAATCTGCTTGCTTTGCCACTCTTCTTGGAGAACTTCCTGTAGCTGTGAGTTCCCCCTCATTACAAGAAAAATTTGAACATTTCAGATAAAAACACAACTTCTCATGGCAAGTGACCATTTCCAGCACCAGCTCACTCATCCTATTCCCTAAAATAAAGCAACTTTGCTGCTTTAAGAGGCTTTATTTGTTACAATGCAAATCCACAGACAGGTGCCAGGCACTGCTGGGGGATGCTTCCACCCATTCCCTCTTGGTATACTGTGCTTTCCCAGAGGGACACAAGGTGTGAAGGGAAGTGTCTCTTATAACCTGCTCTCTGGTTTCTGCAGTTGCCAGCTCACTCATCTTCTAAAGCAAAGTTCAAAGCTTCCTACTTGTGCTTCAGTTTTCCCTCTCCAAATCCTCCAGATTCCAACCTACCCCCTCATGTTATCTTGACATCAAAGTCCTTACCCCCTCCTTCTTTGCTACTCATTTCTATTCTAAAACAGACAAACAAGAGTCACAGCGTGGGTTGTAAGGAATCTTTAAGATCATCTAGTTACAATCTGCCACCATCTCATGGAGACACCTCCCACAAGACCAGGTATCTCCAGGGCATTCTTTCTTAGTTACCAGTGTCTCAGCTTTCAGTGGAAGCTGTAGACATCTTTGTAGGCCACCGGAATACCAGAACATTTAGCAACTATTTATCAGCTGCTTGTCCCATGTTACTCCTTGTGCATGTCCTTGTCACGTTTAGAAGAAGTGTAACCCAAAGCTCTTCCTGGAGAGAAGGCAGTCCCAGTTAATCCCATGACTTTGGGAATCAGCAGCTAGCTCAGAAGTTAGACAACACCTCAAGTGCCAACAGATCTCGTGAGGATGGTACCAGGACTGTTCATAAGCCTGACAACAAATCACTAGTTTGCCTAAATATCCATAAAATCTCACACCTCTCTTTCTGCAAGGAGTGCCAAGCTCTCCTCACCCTTGACTACACAGCATCATTCCCCTGCAGTGGGAAGCAAGGGTAACTCTGTGTGCTCCAGGGCTCCACATTCTAAGAGCCAGAGCTAACCATAGGAAGCAAAGGCTTAGCCAGTCTGGGTGTGGAGTGACCTGGGTGGCCAAATAGCCACATGGACTGTCTGGGTAGCCATGGGGTTCCCCAGCCCTACTGCACAAACAGGTTATCCGTAGCACACACAGTCCAAGACCCCTCAGTATCACAGGAGCTTGCCAATGATTAATCCCACCCAGCAATTAAAAAATCAGCAGAAATGTGGCTGATGATGAAAGCAGGAAGAGTGCTTTGACCAAGGTTCTGCCCTGCAGTCTCCTGGGAGATTGAATGACTTATGGGTCCAAGGCTCTGACAGATGAAAACAACTTGTGAAAAGAGAGTCTTTGAGGACAAGGCAAGGAAGCCACACTGAAGTGTCCTAAATTGTAGGAAATCCATCTGTGAGAAGAGATTGCCCCGAAGGTCAGCCAGATCCCAAATTAAAATAGGTTACACAAGAACACAAACATCAAAGTCAGGAGAGTTACATTCTAAAGCCACTCAACCACAGTACAATGACCCTTCTGTATGTCACCTGCTTAGCCATTTCCTCTCCAGAGCATGGAGGTTCTCACCATGTCCTTTTCCATCCTACTACTGAGGTGTTACACATATTGACAGTGCAAGCATGGTCCTGCTCCTTCGCCAGTTTCCTCTCCTGGGGGCTGGCAATAGCTGTTCTGCTGTCTCCTACACCATCTGGAGAACGTGACCGGAGGGCAGGATCTTTTATAACAGCTACTCTTGTTTCTTTTCCGCAGCTCCCAATCACCTCTTCTAGCAACTGACCTTGAAATCAATTACACAACAAAGGCCTCAGGAATCCAAAACAACAGGGACATCCAAGCTCCGAATTACTGCATGAAAGAAAACACCTCAAAAACTGAACTCTCCTACGGTTTCTGCCAGCCCACTGCCTGCTGGGTCTGGAGTGGTTCCAGCAGCCTCCAACAAGAGGCAGCTTTTGTTAGATAATCTACTTCCATGCCTTAATAGCCTAGAAGGAATGTCATCCTTTCAGTCTGGGGGTTCCAAAACAACTCGCAGGGCAGCAGTCCTGGCTTTCTCCCCACACCACTCACCTCTATAAGGCAGATGATTCTTAGGTTTTTCACTGATAGATGTCAAACTGGTTTGGATTCTATCAGCATCAGAGGGCTTGCACGCTAAGTGCTGCTGTCCATGAAATCATGCAGAAATATACCAGGCTATTTTGGAACAGCTGTTGGCAGGAAAACATTTATCTTCTACTTGATAAGTGATACTGTGAGGTGGCTGGAGACCCATCATGTCATTAGGGTTTGGTTGGGGATTTTTATACTGGTATGGCTTCTTTAGTTACTGCATCATGGAGATCTGCTCTTTCCAATATAAGCAAGAGCACAGGAACAGGAAAACTACAGACTGACTTCTGTTGAGAGGGATCTTCAAAGGTGTAAAAGCTTGGGTGCTGGGGAAAATATTGTATAGAAAACATGAACTAAATTGCTATTCCCCTGATGAAGACAACTGTTATATTTATTATATTAATATTACAAGGGTAAGATCTGTGCTAACAACTAAAACACTTCAAACATCCATGACCAAATAGTTTAAATGTGTATTAACAAAGAAGATTACTCAAGGTCATGTTCCAGCCATGTGTAGTTTGCCAGGATAAAGGAAGAATATGTATATTTGCAAGAGTGGGAAATGAGGAGATATGACACCAGGTTTTGAGCTAAAGATGTCCAGGTCATTATGCCACTAAAAAGGAATGGTGAGAAAAAAGATAAACCCATCACTTCTAAGTCGTAAGTGAATGCATTCAGACTAAGTCTGGAGGAGCACTAGTGATAATATTTCTCTCAGATTAAGGCATTTTCAGATTATGTTCTTTTAGGATAAAATAATTAGTTGTTCTTTCAGTCACTCCTACTAGTCTAAGTGTTGAAGGGAACCCCTGGGTCTGCACAATAACCCATTTGCTTGTTAGTCACTAGAAGAGATAGCATGCTCTTCACTAGCCACAGCAGTGCCAGGTAAAACTCATGTGGAGTAACTGAAAGCAGGGAGGGATGAGATGGTGTGCAGAAATGCACTTAAGTGAAGGAAAAGGGAGTAATTTTAAGGAGGTGCAGAGCATCTACAGAGAGTAGCAGAAAAAGTACTCGGGCCTGAGAAGAACCACTTTTACTGGAGCAAAGGAAGAGATTTGCCAGTGAGAAATCCACTGGACCACAGTAGCTGGGCTGCAAACATTGACCTAGTGTCATCTCTTCCTGGCCTACAGCCAATAGCTTGCCTCATTTCTTCAGATTTTGGTAAAAGAAACAATTCAGGGAGCAGCAGCTGCCTATTACAATGCAGGCACAACTGAGTGACCCAGCAAACCTAGTAAAACCAGGCCATGCAATGCAGCTGCACAAAACCAACTCAGGAAACTACCAACATGCCCAATCTCATGTCTGAGAACAATCCTCCTTTCAAACTCTGCTACAGCTTTCAGAGAAAAGAATTTGGTGGTGGAGCAGTTCAAGTCACAATTAGTATAGTGACCATTACAAAGACCCACGGAGCAGCTTCTTACCCCATGTTTAAAAAGAAGGGCTCTGGGAATACTGACTCTGTGCCTGGGAAGGTCATAGAGGAGACTCTCCTTGAAGCTCTGCTCTGCTAAGGCACATGGAAGACAGGGAGGTGATTTGAGACAGCCAGCACAGCCTCACCATGAGATCCTGTCTGACCAACCTTGTGGCTTTCTACAATGAAGTGACTACACCAGTGGACATAGGTAGGGCAAGGGATAGCATCTGTATGGGCTTGCACAGTGCCATTGAACTACAGCTTATTTTAGAGCTCATCCTTCCCAGCACATCCACTGATCAGATCAAGTTGAAGACACATCTCACCCTTCAAGGAAATAACCGTGTTGCAGCTAGAGAAAGAGATTAAAGAAAACTAGGGACCATCTTGTACAGACTCTTTGAATTACTGTAAATCTTCAGTCCACACATGGTACCAGCACTATCCACTCTTAAACCTTTCTTGTCCAGCAAACTGAATTTTAGAAGTGGCAAAGCAAAGCTACCATATCAGATTCTCATGATCCCTACAAGATACACTAAAGAGGCCAGATGTGCAGTTCTCCAGAACTCTGAACAAGCAGTTCTTCCATCCACTTCAAGGAGCTGTGGTAAAAAACAGTCAAATATTTTCTGCTCACCTGAGCTGATGCATACCTACACCCACCACAATCTCAAGAGAAACATCATCTTTTTGCTCAGCCTATTTCTCACTCTCAACCTGTGTAATTCCAGGAGGAGGTGGTGGCATGGCACAGGGACTGAACAAGTGAATACAGCTGTGAAGAGTCATCCCAGCTGACACAGAAATCATTACTTTCAGAGTTCTGCTGCCAAAATGCTCCTCATCAGTAAGATGATGGGATATTTATAGTGTATCTTGACAGCACAGTTTCAAACCATTAAGTAACACTGAAGCATCATGTCTTGACTCAACACCAGAACAGATCTGTAAGTGTATAAAATATTAACCCCATAGATAGGCAGTTGCAATGAATTTGCCTCCAAAACATGGCAAGAAGGGACAAGGGATGTTACCTTCTTTAAAATACCTGGCACAGACCATCTACATACAAGTATTACTTATCTACACCTCAGAAACAATCCTGCAAAGTCAAGCCTGCAGTTTTAGTAATGCCCATAAGTCCTTTGTTAACTAGGACCCTCTCACTTTCACCCTTTGTGGAGACACTCTTTCCCAGCACATACCCCAAAATCGTGTCTGCAGTTTCAGCAATATCTATGTGCCCATTGTTTGCAAGATAATCTTATTCCCACTATTTGTCTAGACATTTATGTCATGATCTCACCAGCACTCAGTTTCTTCTTCCCCAGCTAAACTAGTAAGGAGACACTTTCAGTTAGATGCACATGCAGCCTCCAACACTGTTGGCACAAAAGGATGTCAGAGCAATTGGGAAATAAGTGATGCATTTTCATTTTAGCCATGGTTAATATTTGACTGGACAGAACCTTAACTGCTGTAAATGAGCAAAACTTCAGTGACTGCACAACAGCTTTGCCACTGTGGAAACAGCCAGGGCAGTCAAGGCTCATGTGCTGGTGAATTACTCAATGACAGGAGTGATGACCCTGCCAAACCCAGTGACCCTCAGCCCAGCTGTTTCACTGGTGGCAGTCAGGCAAGGAACGTGCCTCACACAGGGACTGCAGATGATTGCTTTGGGTGGGTTACAACCAAACTTACAGGGTGAAAACAAAGATGATGGAAAAGAAATACATGAAAAAGTTTGATTCTAAATAAACCTGCCATATTTGTAGCCTGAATTAACTTGCCACTCAGCTTTGCACTCATACTCAGAAAAGATACAAGTGTACAGTTCCGTTAATTTCCTGAAAAATAAGGAACTCTGCAACAACTAAATACAGAGAACACTGAATTGCCAGCAAAACCAGAAAAGACAACCACAGAGTTGCTTGGCAGGTGGCAGGCCAGGACCTCAGACTGCCAAGCTTTCACTTGCAGACACAAACAGGACAATAATGAGTTGCCACCAAACAGATGTATTGGCCTAAGAGATGCTCGAGTTACGAAGAGCCTGTAGACCACACAAATATCCACAGGAACAGCCCCTTCCACCACAAATCCACATTGCACTGAGCAGTAGCACCCCAAACTGAAGGGTACAACTCCCCCAGCACAGAGACAAATGTTCAGCACTGTTGTCCATGTGTGCATTTGCAAGGGATCAGGATTTCAGCTGCTCATATGTGTCAACACATGCCTTGGGCAGCATCAAGAAAGGAGGTCAAGCAGAAAGAAGCACTGACTCACATTGCTCACATGTGGGGCTCAAGAGCAGTTTGGGCTCAAGCACATGTCACAAGAGCCGATGCTGCTTTGAGCTTCTAGAAGCTTGATCATTGTTCCATCTTTTGAAAGCCATGACATATTTTTAGATAGCAGTGGTAAACCTCTCCAAGGCTGCAGCAAAGCTGATATCCTGCAAGCAGAAAGCTTACATGTCAAGTTACATATATATTTTAGCAGATGTATAGATAGCCTTTTGGCTTTTTCACAAAAGGCAGCCTTGTACCTACAGGTGTTACATTTTGCCAAGCTTTCATTTCATTGAAAAGACAAAATGTCAGTAAAAGGATAAAAGTCCAATTTGGTTCCAGATGTAAAACCTGCAAGAACATTCCCCTTTCCCTCAGCACCAAGCTGGGCAGAAAGACCCCTTGCTTGAAAGGGGCAAAATCATCTCTCTTCTCCTGCTGGTCACACTTCTCTTGATGCAGCCCAGGATCTGGTTGGCCTTTTGGGTTGCAAGCACAGACTGGCAACTCATATTAAGTTTTTCATCCACTGGTAATAAAGCTCCCTCTTACTTTCGAAGCTAAAACTCTCCATCTAAAACTCTCCCTTCTTGCCTAATAATTCATTGGCAATAAACAACACATTTTGGACTCCCTTACCAAACTCCAAAGATCAGAGAAGGCTCATGACTAATTACAGAGTAAATCATTACTTGAGCTACCTGGCAGAATTACTTCTGCATTTTCTCCTCATTATATCAATTTAGTTAAAAAAAAAAAAGCTTTTAGCATTAATACTGCAACTACTACACAAAGACAATAAAAAGTATGATTATACCTGGTGATTTTCTTGTTTGCACAGCTAGAATCAGGAGACAATCTCAGACCTGCTGATCTAACTGAAGAGAAGGCAAGATCAAGCCCAGAGAGATATGGAGAACCCATTTAAGAGTTGCATTTAAAAGGAAACATATAAGAAAAAAGATAAAATGGAAAGGAAAAACATGAGAAAACAACAGATCACAGGCATCAAGGTCTCTTTTTAAGTAGAAGGGATAAAGGTTATAATTTGAATAGGAGCATAACATTTCTGATCCTTTAATGGAAGTGGAGATTAGGAACAAAGCAGATAAAAATTCCTCCTGTGAATTTGGACAGGTGTGGAAAGATTTTAAAATTCTTCAAAAAAGAAAAAAAAAAAAAAGAAATAGAATTCAGAACTCCTAAAAGGCCAGAAGAAAAACTCTTTGATTCCTTTTTACTTCCTCAGATGCACTGAACTGACAAAGAGAGCAAGAAGGGGAACGTGGTCCTCCTGGCAAGGACTGTGAGATACACTGAATCTACTGTGTGCAAATGCCAGAACACAAGCTGCAGAAGCATTAGTAAGCAACAGAGTGTAAATCCAGAGAGACTTATCTATAGACACAATGACAAAAGGTATTAACAGTAAAAGCACTGGCTCATCTGTGGAGCAGAGCCCTGTGCTGCCTGAAGGATGAGCTGTACACACACACCCCCTGCACAAGCCCAGGGAAGATAAATTGTGTTCCTGATGGCAGGGTTCAACATAAGGCATGGGAAACACTCTGTGGTTGAATGAGGCCAGGAAGCAATACATCATTTGCCTTGTTTGGCTATGATAACCCTATTTCTCAGACCCTCATATCTGAAAAAAAGCCTGTGCTCTTTTGTATGGTGCAGTTCAAACTTCAGAAGTTCTGGGGGGGGGGGAAAGCAACAACTTTTCCTAACAAATGCGGCTTACCTTATGATATGGTCTGAGCAACCCACAGGAAGAATGATCCTCCCTATCATACAGATGAGGAATCAGGAACAAGTGTATCTGGCTGAAGGGAGCATAGAGACCCATAAAATAAGGGGGTGTCTTGAGATCACCCTCATAACTTCTGCTTTCCTACCATTAACCACAGCGCAAGACCTTGGCACACCAAAGGATCACACAAAGGAGAAAAGATGAAAGCAGCTGAATATCAGGTTCATGAAGCTGAGGAAGCTGCTGTCAGATTTGTGCTGAAGCAATTTAGCAGCAACACCACAAACTGAGCTTCACTGTAACTCCCACTCTCCCTGTAAAACTTCCAGCAGCTGACTGCTACCTCCTGACAGCTCTGAGATCCACACTGCCTCCACACAGATGGAAGTCAGGTGGTAACAAAACCCACATCCAACTCAGCCTGCATGGGCTGCCACTCCATTGAAACACTACTTTATGATGCCAGTCTTCAAAATAAGGCAGATCCTGCTGTGAGCATGTGAATTTCACAGGACAGAGAATAAGAGGTCTATATTCAGCTCTCTACTCCACCACAAAATCCTTTGGGTGATACTGGACAATTAACTCCATCTTCATAAGAAAGGACAATTGCTAAGGTAAGGGGAAATCGAGTTTGCAGAACACCTAGAGGATTTACAATCCCAGCCCTGAGATCCCAAGGAGTTTTAAGTTCTATTATATTGAAAAGCTGAAAGTAAATAAAACTGAACCACTTGAAAAATAAACACATTAGAATCTGGCTTTTAGACACTCTGCTAATAACTTAGAAAGGATTTGTCTAGAGGCAGCCCTCCTGTATTAGCAGCCAATTTAGTGCCAGGCATCTGGTGTTAGGTTTATCCTACTAATACAGATAACTAGAATGAGGAAAGGGATGCAGAAAGCAAAGACTACCAGTATCTCCATAACAAGTAGCAATCTCTTGTTCTAATACAGGATGTGCTGAGAGAGTGGGGAACACAGTCAGAAAAGTTTCATTACTCCAAATATCATCACCAGACTGGTTGAGGCACTTTTACAGTGTGCTATGGCTTAGCTGTCAACAGACAGGGCAAACTTGGATAATCCTGGAAAGAGAACAACAGGAGAAAACAGTGGGGAGGGAGGGAGCAGAGTGTTAAGGTCAGGGTGGAGTGGAGGAAGGAAGTACAACTGTCATGAAGAAAGTGATGATTTTGATAACTGAAGATCAAAGTGAATGGCACCTGCTCTCAGCTGAGGAAATGCTGCTACTTTTGGGATCCATTATTCCTGTTTAGGATCATAAAAGAATCTCTCTCCTAGCTTTAACCATGGTAATAAAAGAGTGCAAACAACTTTGGAGAAAAATCTCTGGGTTCCTGGGAAGTAAGCACCAAAAGAGGCAACATTGTCAAGAGGAACACAATGTGCTACATCAGGCTCTCCTTTCCATTCACAGGAATGATTTCAGATACCCGAAATGGCAGGAGGCTTTCCTCTTCATTCTTAATTTCTAATAGACCAAAAATGCTGCTATCCTTGTTCAACAGGGAAGAGAGACCACGATGAAAGCAGGAGATTAGCAGAGGTAAATACTAAATCTTGGGGATCCCCAAAATGTCCAACAGATTACAAAACAAAGCCTTGCAAGAGTCTTAAAGCAAGCATCTCCACAAAACAATCCAATTCTCAGTGCTGACTCTGAAACAGTAAACCTTTCAGAGGGGTATCTGACTTACACCTTGAAGAAGGAAGTTTATAATATCACAAATGTCTTTAAACTCCACCTAAGGAAGCCACCATGGTCACAGCAGCTTTTGGCATCACCAGCAGATCTTCAATTGCAGCCCTCAAAACTCTTGGGGAAATCATAGGCATTACAATCACAGGGTGAACAGAGAAGAATGCAGGGAGGAGTTCCAAAGACTTCTAGAGTTTAGCTAAATAAAAAGCTTGTTATGATTTAGAATAGAGTTCTAGATACGTCCTTCAGTACTGATTTGGATCAGATCTAGAGAGATTCTAAACCAAATAGCATTTAATAAGGCAAAGAAGATGTGATATTGAGGTGGTCAGTTTGTGACTAGACAATTTTTTCCTTCATTATAATGACAGAAAGTTTGGTTTGGTTGGGTCTCTCCACCAACCACCCTCTGACTAAACTGCCTCTCTTGAAATACCAAGATCTTCTTATTTTTTCAATGGAAAGCTGAAGCATGGACAAAATGATAATGAGAGTTTCCCACTTCCTGCTGGCCTGAGGTTGCAGCCCTCAGCAGCTGGAGAAGTAAGAGTGCTGAGTATTACTCACAGCCATGACGAGCTCAAAAGGATATTTGTAGACTCGAACTGGAGACTGGTATTTCTGCACCATTTTTACTACACACCTGTAACAGAAAGAAATTGGAAGATTTTAGAATCCTTATATCATGATAAATATTAGCAATTTTCAAAAATTATTTACTAGAAGCTTTAACAGTCTTACAAATAGAGAAGGGGCAGGTAGAGTATCTTGCCCAGCACCACTTAGCAAATGAGTGTCTCTACACAGAGCAAAAAGCAGGTCTCTGTAGCTCCAGCCCAGTGCTGTGTCCAACATAGAGTAGCATCGTTTGCTGCTTCCCAGCACTGCCACAGTAAATTCAACTTAGAGCTCCAACAAAACTCAAAATTAAGAAAGCACTAAGCAGATGCAAAGCCAGAATCAACTGTACTCTGGAGAAGGAGCCTGTCTTAGGAGCCTTGCAGAGCTTAAAAGGCAATTCTGCCCTCCATCCCCCTCGTCTGCTTTACGTTTGTCATCATTATGCAAAATCCCCTTTGTTGGAAGCTTCCCCAGCTTCTCACATCTTGATGTTTCAAATGCCTTGTGCACAAAGCAGCACTCAGTTGTTTTAACCACTAAAAGAAAAAGGAAACAGCATGCTTAAAGAACATGCCTGACTCTAAGCCAGTAATCACATCCCACTGCCTGGATGCCCACTGCTTCCAGCTGAACTAAGGAATAACTGCACACAATAGAAACAATTCATTTCATCTCTCTGAGCCACCTCTCACTCTGTTCATCAGGATTCCTCCCTCAGACTCTCTTTCTCGGGTTTTAACCCTTAAATATGCACCAATAACCTACATCTCAAGGAAGCACGCAGCCAATAAAAAAAGGATTATTAGGTTGCTATGTGCATTGCGTTGGGTTCCTTTATATTGCTCCCATTAATACCACCTGCAAACACCAGAAACACAAAAGGCTGGATGGATGGTTTGAGACATTCTGCTGATTCCACCCCACTCAAATTCCATCACTGAGCAGACACAGCCTTCGGCAACATGACATAGTGTAGCACTGTACTCAACAGTCAGAGTATTAAGACAACTTATTCCTGACATTTTAAGCTCAAAACCCGAGGTGAAACATGAACTAAAAGGCAAATGCAATAGATTCTCCTTCATAAGGACTGGTGCAAAATGCCATCATGCAATAAAATCTAAGAAAGCAAGAGGGGAGGATGATTTTTAAAAGTTTGAGTGCCCAAGAATGGGGAATGTTTGTAGAAGGGACTCACAGTTACTCTGCAGAGGATCACCTTATCCAAGGAGCAACATTCAGGACTTGCTGTGTTTTACTGGTACTAAAAACCAGTCCAGGAAGAATAAGTAAAGGCAGAGTGAATGTATCAGCAGAGCATTCAACTCCAACTGAAGTGAGGGAAGCAGGGTCAAGCAAACACCCAGGATCCTGCAGCTGGTATCACATATCAGACACCCGAGCCAAGAGGCACGGGGCACCTTGGAACACAAGGCTGCAATATGATTATGCCAACAGGGTACCTAGGCCAGGCAGGAACCTTCCTACTAAGTGCAAATATAGCAAGAGAAGGCTTTTCCAACGTATTTAGCTTGCTCCCAGTTGTGACCTCACCTGCTAAAACAGGAATCCCTGTACCTCTCTGTAGGAGAGGGTCAAGGACTTAGCGGACCTCAGCTCCCTGCAGGGTCCAGCTGACCTGTGCACCCTCTCTTGCTATAAGTCACAGATGAACCAAACATTAGAAAGCAGAGAGTTAATTATAAGCTTGAGATACACCAGCTGGCATCATACCAGGGGAGGGAGGGCACAAAAGGGGATGAGGAGCAGAAGAGTATCAACCCCTGATGGCTGACATATTTCCCTGTTATAACTTTGTTAGCATTAGAGAGAAAAGGCTCCCACTTAACAAGAAGTGGTGTATGGGGAGCAGGCAAAGGTATAGTTACATGTTAGCAAGCTTGGAGACTCTGAGGGCTCCCCTGAGCAAAGCACATCACTGCAAACACAGCAAAGGGAGGAGAGGCAGTGAGATTAACCACATGTATCCATTTGATTTAGAGTCATCCACTCCATACCTGAGGGATTTTGTTTTGTAATTTGTGGGAGAGGCTAACTTAACAGAATACAGCCAGATGGGTGGAAATCAGAAGCCATGTTACTGTATTAAACATACAAAAGCCCTTATCCCTTGCTCCTCATCAGGGCGAGTGTGAACTCAGCTCATGCCACAGAGCTGCCCTTGGACAGTGAAACTAAGCAGCAAAAGCCTTCATTAACATCTCCCACCTGTGGTGGCTTTGTCTCAGCAGGAAGAGAAACACCAAGCAGGTTTTTTGTTTTGGTTTTGACAAACTGCTGAAAACAGCAGAATTCCAGACTTCCTCAAATACTAACATGTGAAAGCCAGCCAGGGCTTTCACCAGTTAAGCTGTTTCTATCTGGAAATATTTCCACATAGAAAAGGGGGACTCTGCAGGGCTTTCATCTGTCCGCTCTTCTACTAGGGTAAGGTGGGGGGTAAGGCATGTTACATCTCCTCTGCCTGAAATGCCTCTCTGAGGTAGATGTTGACATAGTAGCTGCTGCTTTACACACAAAATAGGATGGTCCCAAGCTATAGGATGTTAATTAGAGCTCTTTCCTAAGAGCATAGAATCATAAGAGTCAGAAGGAACCTTCCAAATGTCCCTCTAGTCCAACCCCCTGTAACGAGCAGAGACATCCTGCACTACATCAGGGTGCTCAGAGCCTCAGCAAGCCTGGTTTTGAGTGACTCCAGGCTTGATGGGGCCTCCACCACCTCTTTGGGCAACATGGGCCAGTGTCTCACCACCCTCACAGGTCAGAACTGCTTCCTAATGTCCCATCTAGATCTGCCCAGCTCTAGTCTCAAACCATTGCCCCTCATCCTATCACTCTATGCCCTGACAAGCAGTCCCCCTCCAGCTTTCTTGAGACCTGAGAACAAGTCCTTCAAACCTTGATACAAGGAAGCCTCAGAGTGGAAGGCTTTATGTGCCAGCATAAGCCTTCACTACCTTTTAGAAGCAGACATACTCTCAGGTAAGACTCTGTTTCAGGCCCAAGAAACATCTTTGGTACAGGGATGAGGCAGTGTGAGGGGTGTGAGCCAGCACCCTGCTTTGGTGTACATTATTCATCACTCTGTACACCATGTGAAGTTGCCTGGGGTCCTGTGCTGTCACAGATTACAATCAGAGACAAGCAACATAATCATTCAAGCAACAACATTCACACATTTTTGACAACATAGTTAGCAATAGTCTCTTCAGTGGAGAAGGGAAAGAAGAAAAAGAAACAGGGCACAGCATTCTGCTCTCAAAGCTTTGCTAAAGCCAGCATTTTCTTCCATGCAGGTATCAAAATAAGCTTCATGCCTAATACCTCTAAACATTTATAACACACATCAGTTTTCCAAATAAAACCACCACTAACCTTACACACAGCCACAAACTAAATTAGAATCATAGAATGGTTTGGGTTGAAAGGGATCATCTAGTTCCAGCCCCACCTCCCACTAGATCAGGCTGCTCAGCGCCTCATCCAGCCTGGCCTTAAACACCTCCAGAGAGGGGGCATCCACAACCTCTCTGGTCAACCTGTTCCAGTGTTTCACATAGAATCTACCCACACCATAAAGGACTTCTTTCTTATAGCTACCCTGAACCTACCCTCTTCCAATTTACATCAAATATTTCTAGTCCTTCCATCACATATCCTGGTATCTGCCAACTTGCAGCTACAGATAAGCTTTCTTGAAGGAAAGCCCCTCATCCTTCACCTTGCTCCTTCATAAGAAGACATACTGTGCCATTTTATCCACCGATACCACCACCAAGAGGCTTAATCAAGTTTAATGAAAGCATGGAGACACATTTCAGCTTAACTCTTAGCTTAGCACATTGGTGCAATCACAAAGTTCTTGGACAGGACAAAGCAGCCCCAGCACAAAACTGTTGCAGCTTGCCCTGAGCAAAGTTTTGCAGGGATGTTTCCCTGCACACAGGCACACTGTACACTCATTAGTCCAATTAGCCAAGCCATCAACCTCCCTTCTTGCTGCCCACAAGCTGATTTTCGTACTTGGAGGCGTTAAACCAAGTGACCCAGAGAACAGCACAAGCACGATTTAACCCTGCCCTAATGCCAGTGGGGTTTTATATAGAAGGTGACCCAAATACATCAATACATTCAGCAACACAGCATCAGCCTCAGCATTAAGAGTTTACAAATACCCAGGGGCAGATTTTTGGGTTAGTTTTTACAACATCATCTCCTGGGCGAGCCCAGAGGACAAGTGACACCAACCGCAAGGCCCGAGTCCCACCAGCTGCTCCCTCCACAGCCAGCCCGGCCCGAAGCGGCTCCACAGGCGGCAAGGGGAGCCTCTGCTTCTCCCCGAGCGGGGCCACAACCGGCAAACTTTAAACTGCCCGCTAGCCCTGAAGCCAACTGAGGGGATCTCCCGCCGGCCGCCCGCCGCCCCGCAGCTCCTCAACCCGCGCTCTCCCTCACCCTCCAGGGGTTATAGCTAAAAGTCCCCTCCGCTATCCCGAGCGGCGCGGATAACGGCTGCCGGTACCGACGCACAGCCGGGAGCGGCGGCCGCGCCTCAGCTGCCTCCTGCCCGCGGCCGCACTGAGGGACTCCCCGAGGGAGAAGGGAAAGGGGCGAGAGGAGGGAGAAAGGAAAAGAGAGGGGGGGAGAAGGGAAAGGCGAGGGGTGAGAGGGAGGAGAAGGGAAAGGAGAGGGGCGAGAAAGGAAAGAAGGGGGATGAGAGGGTGGAGAAAGGAGAGGGGCAAGAGGGGGCAGAAGGGAAATGAGAGGGGCGAGAGGGTGGAGAAGGGAAAGGAGAGGGGCGAGAGAAGGGAAAGGAGAGGGATGAGAGAAGGGAAAGGAGAGGGGCGAGAGAAGGGAAAGGAGAGGGGCGAGAGAAGGGAAAGGAGAGGGGCGAGAGAAGGGAAAGGAGAGGGGCGAGAGAAGGGAAAGGAGAGGGGCGAGAGAAGGGAAAGGAGAGGGGCGAGAGAAGGGAAAGGAGAGGGGCGAGAGAAGGGAAAGGAGAGGGGCGAGAGAAGGGAAAGGAGAGGGGCGAGAGAAGNCCCCCCCCCCCTGCCGTCCCCATCCCGCCTCCGTCGCCTTCTCCCCGCGGCCACCGGTGGATCCCGGCCGGACCCACCCGGAGCGCGGCGATCCAGCTCCGCCAGCGGCTCCACGCGCCCGGCTGCGGCCCCGCCTCCCCCCGGCAGCCC
>VZTY01032972.1:85075-114980 GCA_013400935.1 Turnix velox
TAGCCAAAGGGGGGTCTCGGACTCTTCTCCCAAGGAACGGCCCGTGGGACAAGAGGGAACGGCCTCAAGTTGTGCCAGGGGCGGGGTAGGATGGAGATTAGGGAAAAATTCTCTGCATTCTATTAAAAGGGATGTAGTCAGTAGGTCGAGAGAGGTTCTTCTGCCCCTCTGCTTTGCCCTGGTGAGACCACATCTGGAATATTGTGTCCAGTTCCCCTCAGTTGAAGGACAGGGAACTGCTGGAGAGGGTCCAGCACAAAGCAACAAAGATGATGAAGGGATTGGAGCATCTCCCTGATGAGGAAACGCTGAGGGAGCTGGGTCTCTTTAGCTTGGAAAAGAGGAGACTGAGGAGGACCTCATTAATGTCTATAAATATGTAAAGGGTGAGTGTCAGGAGGATGGACCCAGGCTCTTCTCAGTGACATCCAATGATAGGACAAGGGGAAAGAGGTACAAGCTGGAAGGAACATAGAAGGTTCCACAGAAATGTAAGAAAAAACTCTTTCACAGTGAGGGTGACAGAACAGTGGAACACGCTGCCCAAATAGGTTTTTTTGCATCTTTTCACTGCAAACTCTCTCTTCCTCTCAATTTTCCTGCTGTGGGTTTAAGTTTGCAAATTTCAACAGAAATTTATGTGAGCTGGTGCATCATCATGTGCAGAAGACTTGTTGGACTCGTGGATGGTACTCTTCTTGCTATTTCTCCTCTGAAGAAGAAGCTGCAAAAGAGGTTTATGGAAATACTGTAGTCACCAACACCAGAAAATTCCTTGGTCTGTATTGGAAGTGCTGGGGGGACTCAGCCCTGTGCAGGAGAAAGATTAAGGTGCCACAGAGAGGAAGCATCACAGGGCCACCTGAGTCCTCCCTGAACCATCACACCAAGGTGCTCTGTATCCCTCTTTCTACAACTCTCAGAAGATCAGCATTGTTTGAGCATTAAAGAGGCCTTTTAAAAATTCAGCAGCAAAGTTCACCAGCTTTTTGGAGCCATATTTAAAGCAGTGTGGAAGTGTATTCCCATCCTGTAGAACTGGGCTTTGGTCCAGCTTGTGTCACTGAGTGGAGCTGGGGAGGAAAGAGGAAGCTCTGCAGCCTCCAGTGCTGGCAGCAGACAAACCAGTCTCCTCCCCAGTAGCATTCAGGGCTAACTTTCCCCTCTGCTGCCTTTACATCTCTGTGGAGAAACCTTTTAGCACTTAACTTTGCTCTTCTTCATGAAAGCTAAGCAAAGATTGGGTCTGTATGTTTTGAGAGATGTCAAAAGTTAAAGCATTGAGGCTTTTTTCTCCCTGAAAATGCAGATTAACAGCACATGCTAGCACACCATTCACCAGATCCTTTGTGCCAGTAGGCTGCAACCCATATCTGACAATTCCCATGGGCTTTGCCTTCTCCAGCCTGCTCAGAGAAGCTGATACTGTCAGTCCCACTTTCTTTCTGGTGCAAAACTGAGATGAAACATGCTTCCCAAGGTTGCTCAGGCACATGGCAAAGGTCACCATCAGAGGCGAAACTGGAGATCTAATGAGCTCTAGTCCAGCACATTTACAGCAGATTCGATTACCTGACCCATCAGACTACAGATAAACACAGTGCTAATGGCTCTGGCTACATTCACCTTTCAAGCTAATGCCAAGGTGGCCACCTGCCCAACCTTCTCTGTCTCTGCTGCTGTTAAAATAGAGAATAATATTTTGGTTTCTTTCATTTCCACAGGAAAAGAGGTTTCCAACTTCTGACCTGTTAAGGAATGAATTTTTGCTTTGTATCAGAAAAATACAAAATAAAACCATCAGTGATACTTAACATCTAAATCTTCCAGGGCAGTGACTGACCACGCTGAGTTTATGCACAAGCATTGAGTTGAACATGATCTCCAAAGTGCATTTATGAGGACTGTTTGAATTTTCCCCAGTGGCTTATCAAACACTTGCTATTTTTCATCTTATCCATCCAAGAAGATCTGGTATCAGGCAGGAATATTTTTATCAGAAATCATCCTCATCCTTCTTGGCCTGATTAATGTCTATAAATATGTAAAGGATGAGTGTCAGGAGGATAGAGCCAGGTGCTTCTCAGTGACATCCAGTGACAAGACTCAGGGCAGTGGGTTCAAGCTGCAACACTGGAGGTTCCACAGAAATATAAGAAAAAAATTATTCACTGTGAGGGTGACAGAACAATGGAGCAGACTGCACAGAGGGGGTGTGGGGTCTCCTTCTCTGGAGACATTCAAATCCTGCCTGGACACCTTCCTGTGTGACCTGGTCTAGGTGTTCCTGCTGCAGCAGGGGGATTGGGCTAGATGATCTCTTGAGGTCTCTTCCAATCCCTGATATTCTGTGATTCTTATTATTCTTCTTCTTATGCAACAGCAGTGCAACTCCATGGCCTCACAAGCACGTTATAGTGTTGCAAATTAAGGTAGAATTCAGCTTTTAAGATAGAATTCAGTTTTTTGCACATTTTTTGCACAAGCGCTCAACAGGCATAAAATGCATTCTGTTTAAAAATCCTGTATTTTGTGACTTCTCCTTTTGTGCTGCTTATTCCCATATACATTTCCCTTTTTGTCTCTTAGTAGCTCTGTGAAGAGACATAACCCTGTGACTTGCCTTGTTCTGCTGAATTCAACTTGCCTGGGAGTAAAGCACGACACTGGTTTGTTCTTCTGGGTCACTGAAATCCACATCACCTCCAGGAGCACAACTCCCAGCATATCTTAGCTTTTAACATTGCTCTGAAAAGGTAGCACTTAGTAATACTGATAGAGAATGGAAAGTTTTCGGTGCTTGAAACAAAAGAGAAAAACAACAAATTCAAAGAAAGCAATGGAAACCAGCTAAATTAAATATGACTGCTTTGGAAAGCACACAATGCCTGATCCTTGCTTGTTGCAAGGCTCTCCAGTGGCTGATGGGAACCTGAAGAATTTCTTTTCCAAAGAGGTTGCCAGTAAACCAAGAGCACAGAACAGTCCAGACTTTTTAGAAGGTTAATACCTTTGTGGCACTTTTGCTATCAGGCAGCTCAGGATACACAAAGACAGCAGCCCTAGGCCAGCATCCCACCCTGTCCACCATTTGCTATGTTTGTGCTTGTCTCATTCAAGACCTTACCTGCTGCCATACTCTACACAAAATCTCCATTATTGGGTCATTTGGACTATGGAAGTAACAGCAAGATTGTTCTCTTTCAGACCACCAGTCCCTGGGACTGGGCTGTGCCCTTCAGGCACTCAGGGAGGGGGAGTTCACATTCCTACATAGAGAAAATTCCATCATCCTTAGAACTGGATGCAAAACTCCTTGTTGACTTCCACAAGCATAAAGTTTTGCCTAAATAGTTCTGTTTTGCCCATAACTTGTCTGTTTTGTGCTGAGTGTCTTGGGTGATGTTGAGTACATGTGATGACACAGTAGAGCTGAAGACCAGCTGCTTCCCATGGTCATGTCTGTACTGCTGTCTGGCAAGTGTGGGGAGCAGAGGCTGGAGACATCTCCTGAGGGTCCTGAGGTGTCTTTGGAAGAGACACTGCTGGGAGCAGATTGGCATCTGTCACATTAACCCTAGGGGAACTGGAGAGATTTTTCCAGAGACAGAGTAGTGTGACCAAACTGGTAAGACTGGATTTAGCTCTATGCACCTCTTACCTGTCTTCTTGTCACCTTGCCCTGTCTGTAGAACCCATGAGATGAGGACAAAGTTAGAGGGCTAAACCCACAAGTCGCACCAGTTACTTCAAAATCCCATCCAGAGGGCACTGGGGAGCAAGTTATTAGCCACAGAGTATCACTGAATTAACATTTCTGAAAGTATCTCCTTCCTGGGACCATTCCTTGGGAGTGGTCCAAATAATTGTATTTCTTTTTAAAAGAAGACTTTTATTTTCTGAGGCATGCATCAAAAAGATTTGATTTACCCCAAGCTATGAAATGAAGTTGAACCAAAATGTCAGGCTGGTTATTTGTGTGAAGTTACATCCCCCAGCTCCCGTTTTATCCAGTGAGGGTGATTTTGCCTCTCTGTGTGGTGTTATCTTTGAGGACAGAACAGAGTGAGGGTGATTTTGCCTCTCTACTCAGCTCTAGTGAGGTCTCACCTGGAGTACTGAGTCAAGTTCTGGAGCCCTCAACATAAGAAGGACATTGAGCTGTTGGAGCAGGTCCAGAGGAGGCCACAAAGATGATGAGAGGGCTGGAGCACCTCCCTTCTGAGGACAGGCTTTACTCTAGGCTATAAAGGACCCATACACTTTGAACCCCCCCGAGGAGATCTGAAGTAATCATAACAATTCTGTGTAAAACCCAGAATGCACACTATTTTCCTGCAGCTTCTCAGTGCATCTTTCTAACAGCTGCCAGAATAAGAAGGAGATGAAAGCAGACCCTGGCCATTTATTTCTCTCAGGGACACTGAGCGCAGCAAATGCCATCATAACCCAGAAAGCAAACACTTTGGTGCAGTGATTCCAATCTATTTTCCAGACCTTGTATTCATCTCAAATCTCCACCCCCTTCCCTGCTAAGAACATGCACTCTTACATCATGTTTCCAGTTTCCAAGTGACACTGTGGGCCTGTACTGCAATGTGTTCAAACTATGTCCTCTCTGATGTTCCAGGGAGGGTTTGGTGTCCAGCAATACATCCTTGCCAGTGGCTTAGGGCTGACTCTTTCTCCAACAGTTGGTGCTTCCCATTTCAAGCATTGCAGCTGGGATAAGCTATACAGAAAGAATAAAAAGAGAAGTAGCTATCCCAAGACATCTAGGATGCTATGGATTAAGCTGCTTTCATTACAGTCACTAAGTAGACTTTGGTTTTTCATATGCAGTACCAAAAGGAATCTGCTGGAGATTCCTTGAGTCCCTTGGGTAAGTTCACACTCCTCTTACTACCCAGAATACAAGCTCTAAAAAGGCTGCCAGTGAAATCCAGGCCCTTCTAAGCCTCTTGAGAGTATTTTTCCTATAAAGCTGCAAAACCATGAGCAAATAGCCATGTATGAGAACTCAGAGGTAGACATGCAGGGGGTGTTGCTGAGAAAGTCTTGGGTAGTGAGGAAGAATTGGTCTCCTGGTAGAAAACTTGTTTCTCAGTTTAGTTTGACTGGAAGCTGAAGCACCCGTGACATGTACTTCCCATCTCCCAGCACAATAGCAGCTGTGTTATGGACAGTCCCAGTTTGGAGCATGAGCAAGCCATGGGGGAGATTTATGTCAGCTTCTTAGGCAGTTCGTGAGTTGGGCTTGGTGGCTGCACTTGATCACTCTTGCTCTGGCTTGGAGGAGGGGGCCACGTGGTCTTCTGATGAAGATGGCTGAAAATGAGAGATACGTTTTATATAGTTTAGGAGAAGGACTCAGGGTAAGATGCAGACAACGGTGGCTATTTAGGAAAGAAAAGAGGAGGCCATGGGTTTTGCATAGCCAGTGGATTGGACTGGCTCCCTATTTTGTCTGATGGTGCTTTTCATAACTTTGAAGTCATGGTTTGCAAATCTCTACTGTGTACCCAACTAAAAGATGGTGCTGGCAGATCTACAGGTTGACTTAAGTTGACCAGCTAAGATAGAGGTAATAGACATTAGGTCTCAAACTGCCCTTTCAGCAGGACACAGCTCTGTTAAAAACCATTTAAGAGGTTTAGGGGAAATTCTCAAGATCCTGAAGGTTCAAACAATCTTGTGTTGCTCTCCTTGGCTGGGACTTCACAGCATGTTGGTAACACCACATAAAAACTAACACATTCAGTGATGCTTTTTCCCTAACTCACAACTCACAGTGATCTATAAAAACGACAGCTAGACAAGCCAACCCATAAATAAAATTCCCTTCTGTCCTGAAGGAAAACAGTCATTCACACCCTGCTTCACTGTGCATGGTGGGAAGTCCGTTGCAGTCTAGGAAGGGACATATTTCCCTGATGTGGCCATCTGGAGGCCTCCACTAGATTATATCACTACAAGTTTTTCAAGCAAAAGTTTNGGGTGGGAAGTCTGTTGCAGTCTAGGAAGGGACATCTGGAGGCCTCCCCTAGATTATATCATTACAAGTTTTTCAAGCAAAAGTTTTGATTTAAAAAAACCCAACGAAACAGATATGAAACCTGAGCAAATTGTCAGAATGACAGAGCACAGCAGTTTTGACACCTACTCCTTGTAATTTGGGATTCCTTCAGCAGGCAGGCACTGGTCCCTGTCACACGGCAAAGCTGCAAATGGAAGCACACAGCCAAGAGTAAGTGAAGGCTTAGAAGACATCCCCAATGCAAGCAGCACTGCTGCCTTCTATTAATGAACACTAAAAGCTGCAGGGGCTCTGCAAGTGCTCATAGACTCATCTCAGGGCCCTGCTGAAAGGCTACAGAGTAAATATTGTAGAGAGTGTAAGAGAAAATAATAAGAATAATAAAACAACAATAACAACAAAAAACCACACCTCATTTTTGCCTGTGTTCTGGCATAGTGCTTCTGACATTTAACAACCTGCTAAATGACCTGCATTCATCTGATCTAGTGGCAGGTGTCCCTGTCTATGGCAGGGGAGTTGGAACTTGATGATCTTTAAGGTCCCTTCCAACCCAAACTATTCTATGATTCTATTCTATTCTTAGCATGGAGGAGATCAGAAATTCTCCTTTTGAATATAAGAGACTAAGCAAGGTCACATACCTTCTACTAACAAATGCTTGTGGCTCATGGACAATGCTCAGAGTCACAGACTGGGAAAGTGATTTCAGACTCTAGATGCCTAATCTCTGATTTTTTCCCATCCATGAGATTTTTTCCCAGACATGAGAGTAGAAGGAAGTCGAGGCTGATTTATACACTAAGAGAACAAGGAGGTTACTCTTTGCCTCTGCTCAGTAGCACTGTCCCAGCTGCATGGCATAAGGAGGGTTTGAATCCCTAGTTCAAAGGTATTAAGAAACTGGATGGGGTCCAGTAAAGGGAGCCCTAGGACTCATAACCTGCAAGGAGAGGCTGGAGAGGGCTGAAGGAGCTGGGCTGGTTTAGCTTGGCAAAGAGGAGGCTGAGAGACAATCTCACAGCACCCACACCTACTTCAAGGGCAATTACTGAGATGCTGTTGTTGGCAGAGACAGACAGTGTGGCTGGGGGCAGTGGCTACAGGTTTCACCTGAAGGAGTTCAGGCTGGGAAAATCTTTTTCACAAAACATAGAGCAGTTGAGGAGCACATTGTCCAGAGAGGCTGTGCGTCTCCATCCTTGAAAGCTGGAAGCACAGCTGGCTAAACCCACTATAGTCTCATCTAATGTAATGGTCCTACTTAAAGCAGAAGATCTGACTCCTGATCTCCACTAGTCCTTTTCAGACAGCATTTCTACGATCCTGTGAGTTCCTCCTCCTGCTTGTTGGGGTTTTTTTTCCCCATGGATAAATGCCTTTCTTCTGGCCCTGGGTGTGAGTCACAGCCTTTGGCTCCTTATACTTAGAGTCTGCATTTGAGATTGAGAGATGAATCACATGGATATGTGGAGGGCAATTACATCTGAGCATGAGGGAATTGGGTACATATATGAGAGGTTTAACTGGTATGGCCAAAATACACAAAGTGGTGGATGCTGTAAATAACACTAACAGACATCTTGGAGACTTGTTTAGAATCAGGTTTTTCCAGTTAATTTAGTTCTTACCATCCTTGTTGGAGAGGATTGGTGCTAACAGTTCTTTAGCTTCTGATAGCAAAAGGTCAACAAGATCTGAAGATGGAAGAGATGTATCTGAGACTGCATCTGTTTTATCCTCTTCTGTTTCACTGTTGACTCTTATAAATAGGGAAACTGCTGTCAATATTTCCATCATAGAATGGTCATTAAAAGTCCTGGCTGGCCTCTCATGAAATATATTCTATGTAAGTTTGGGTAAATTCAGGGGTAATTTAATCTCAATTGCTCCACAGCCCAGGAAACTCTTGTGTTATAAACAGATATCAATGCATTCCTTAGAATTTCTCAAAAATAGTATTTCTTCATTGTACTAGGACTAACCATCTTGGAAACTTAGAAATCATTTTCCTTCATCCTTAAAAAGTGGGTTTTTAAAAAGAGATTATCATTATCAAGAGATTATCATTATTCAACATTTAATCCACATAACCTGCATGAAGTTATGATACATTTTTTTCCCAAGAGACAGGAGGCAAGCTCAGGCTGAAAGGGAGTCCAGAAGCCTGAAATTTGCTTCTGCAGTCATTTGTGCAGCTGGGAGTCACCTTAGCTCTCTGTGACAAAAAAAAAATTCCTGTAACTGCTAATGAAAAAAGACACGGTCAAAAAAGCCAAAAACTGATGTTTGTTGGGAAAAGCAGAAGGGTCAAAACTCTGTTTTGTTGAAACAACCTGCTTAGAGTTTCTGTCAACAAGAGCAACTTAGCCAGAGGAGCATTTTACCTATTCACTCCCGCAAAGACCCTGGATAGAGGTCACTATCCCTCTAAGTACTAATCCACCCACAGCCTCCACATCATCTTTTCCCAAAGTTTTCCCTCCCAAAGTGACAGGATGTTTAGAGACAGTGTGAGTTCTGTGTGAATCACCTCCCCCTGAGAAAGGTCAGAAAAGGACATTGCATGTACCTCTTCAAGATTTCCAGAAGCCATGTCCTACCTTTTTTCATCTGGGAAACAGCAGTGTGTGCTCAGGACCTTGTGGACATTCTGCCATGTGACAAAAAAAAAAAAAAAAGAGAAAGAAAAAAAGAAAAAATATATTAGAAATGGGTGTAAACTTGTAGGAATGAATAATTCCTGAGAACAAACCCATGGGTTTTTCCTGGTGATCAGATTTAATATGACAGTAATCAGCTTCTGCTTATTCATTGTCCTTGAAGTGAATATCTCAAGGCCTTTTGCAACTCGAGCGACATTCACAGCCCATGCAAATACACAGACACATCTAAATTATGCCTTTTAAAGGCCAATATAAAAACACTCTTTCACAGAACAATTTTGCAGGCTGCTTTCCAGCAGCAAGCTTTGATCACATCTACTAGAGGACCCTGGTCTCTGGATTGCACATGTACATGTAAGCTCTCATTACCATGCACTGTTAATGAATTCTAAACACTGCAGAGGGACAGATAAAAAAATTAAGGTAATTTCCTCTGGTGGCCTGTCATGTTGGACCATGGGACCATGTCAAATCCATTTCCAAAGTCCAGGCCCAAGCAGCACAAGCAGCAGTGCGTAGTGCTGCAGGTCAAGAGGTGGTTTCACTCTTCCTGCTTTAAATCAGAGGACAGAGCATTGAAGCTTTGACACTTCCTTTCACTTCACTGTTCCCCTTTGATTTCAAGAGCTCCTGGGACAGGCTGCTAGTACCTCTAGCAGATGGATTGAGAACTAGTAATCTCATGCTGACCAGTTTACTGATTACACAAGTTTGTGTTCCCAATACAAGCGAAGCAGAAGAGGAGTCAATTTAAAGACTAAAGTGATTTTGCAGGCAATCAGGGGTGGAGGGAATAAAAACACTGGAAGAGCAAAATGGCTCATTAAATTCACATTTTTTGTGCAGAGAAGAAACCACCAGTTATACAAAGGGAAGGTTAAAAGACACAATTAGGGCATCAGTTCCCAGAGCAGCCTCAGCCAGTGGAGGGTAGGTGAGCTGGGGACAGCAGAGCCACCAAGGAAAACCTGCACCACAGTGTTTACCTAGCTCACAGGCATGTGAGATCATTACCTGCTTTCCTAACCAACAGACAGTGACTTTTTAGAATGAGATAGAATAATAATAATAATAAAATAATCTCTTGCTTGTGGAGCAGGAAGCTGTTTGGACTTCCAAATCTCCCCCAAGGAAGATGCCCCCAGTGATGCCACCAGCAGTGGGGATGCAGCACTTCACCTGCACAAACAGGAGCAGTTTCCTATTGCAGATCTCCAGGCGTTTCCGTGAGACCTCTGATTTTCGTAGCTGGGCATCAGCCAGGGACAGCTGTCTTCTCAGTTCCAGGATGTCCTCCTGAGATGGGGCCAGGGGAAGAAGAGAAAGGTGGTGTTGGCACATCCAGCGTTGGTTTTTTTGGAAAAGCCAGTTTATGACAATGGCTACAAACAGAAAAACTTTTGGAATGTAGTGTGGAAATTATACAGATTATAAACATGTGTGACCTCATCTAGGTGTTCCTGCTCTGACAGGGGAATGGGACTAGATGATCTCTTGATGTCCCCTCAAATTCCTGACATTCTGTGATTCTGTGAACTAGAGATGGTGCTGGCCTTGTGGTCATACACAGCAAATGATGTATGTGAGGCACAGAGAGGTTGTGGATACCCCCTCAATCCCTGGAGGTGTTTAAGGCCAGGTTGAATGAGGCACTGAGCAACCTGGTCTAGTGGGAGGTGTCCCCGCCCATGGCAGGGGGGGTTGGAACTAGATGAACTTAAAGGTCCCTTCCAACCCAAACTATTCTATGAACATTAAGTTTCTTCTTTATAAACAGAAGGAAAGGAACCAACAGAAGGAGGTCAGGAGCTCTGTGTTTTTTTTCCTGGACTGAGGGGTTGCATTACCTCTATTTCAGAGATGTGTTTTGCTTTCTTCCCTGCCAACTGCATCTTCAGTTCTGCAATTTCAGCTTCCAGGAGGTGGATCACTTCCTCATAGTCCTGCTCCGCGCTCTGAGCCTGTCTCTGCACAACCTCTGCCATCTGCAGCTTGCTGTGCAGTGTCCGGTTCTCGGAGAGAAAGCCCAGGGCTTTCTGGAAACCATGAGAAATTCTGGTCAATGCACTGCATCCCTCTCAACCACTGTCCACCAAACACCCCCCCTCCCCCACGGTCCTCAGCATTCCTTTCCCTTACCTGGTTTAGTCTCTGCAGCTCATCTTCCATTGACTTCTTGCTGTTCTCCACCTCTTTCAGGAGAGACTAGTGAAAAAAATTTTTCACCAGATTAAAAGCAATAAGAAGTAGGACATTCTCTGAAAGATACCCTGCTCTTCTAGCCCCAGCCTAATGGAGTAATAGTTTACAGAAGCTCTCTCCCACCACAGTGCTCTTTGGGCTGTGATCTTCAAACCTGAAGGGATCCACCTGGACACTGCCATGAGCCACATGCAGCAGAGTCAGGATGGGAGGACAGTTGGTGCTTCTGTTATGCACAGAGATGAATTATTCATGCATTATTCATATATTTAGACACTGCTAAAAAGGGACCACATGCAAATAAGTTTTCATTGAGGCTAAGGGCAATAAAGGGGCAATTATGGAGAGAGGAGGGTGAGAGTCTCCTTTATAATGAGGAGTCATGGAATGATTTGGATTGATGGAACATCAAAGACCACCCAGTGCCACCCCCTACCCTGGGTAGGGACACCTCCCACCTACCCAGGTTGCTCCAAGCCCTGTCCAACCTGGCCTTGAACCCCTCCAGGGCTGGGGCAGTCAGCTTCTCTGGGCAGCCTGGGTCAGGCACTAACCTCCCTCCCAGCAAATCTGATTTCTCCTCAGATCTTACCTCAATCTCCCCATTTCCAGTGTCAAACTGTTCTCCCTAACCCCATGCCTCCCCTCCCTGATCCAGAGTCCCTCCCCAGCTTTCTTGGAGCCCTTTTGGAAGGGGCTCTAAGGTTGCTCCAGATCCCTTTTTTTTCTCCAGGCTGAACACCCCCAGCTCTCTCAGCCCTCCCTCACAGCAGAGAGGCTCCAGCCCTTGGATCATTCTTGTGGCCTCCTCTAAGGAGGGCTCAGTACCTCTGTGTCCTTCTTGTGCTGAGGGCTCCAAAGCTGGACAAATAACTCCAGGCGGGGTCTCCCTATAGCAGAGCAGGGGGACAGAATTCCTTCCTTGCCCCACTGCCCACACTTCTTTTAAAATAACCCAGGGGGGTTCTGGGCTGTGAATGCATGTTGCCAGCTCACATTGAGCTTCTCAGGAAGGACTGGCTACACCATTACCCCTGCCTGTGACTACAATGAACTAAAGCAGAAGACACCAGCCAAGAAATCTGCTCAGTGGAGATGATTCTGCTCCACCTTTAGCCGCCGGACTTCTTGTCTCAGGTCCATCATTTCCAGCTGCAGCTGTTCCAGCTCCTCACTGCCATTACAGCTGAGAGAGTTGAAGGTCTGCTAGACAGAGAGACAGGCAGCATCAAACATTGATTTACCAAAAAGTGTGGGGCTACACAGCAGGGAGATAGTTTTCCATACCCACAGTAATGATGAATCAAAATTGCTTTGAGAAGGAGTCAGCATTTTTATGCAACAGATCAAAAGGCACATTAAATAATTGAGCTGCAGGCTTTTTATTTTCACCCCACAGGATTCTCTGCTCCCTGACACAGCTGGAATAGCTGTGCTACAGTGAATTTTCATTTTTGAAGCAGGTAAAATTAGTTTGAATGGACTCATTATGGGTAATTTTCCTTCTATATAACTGTCAGGGCACTTCCTTCTTATTATCCCATAGATACTCTTACTTTCCTTATTGAAAATGAGAAAGCTGAGTTCTTTTATGGAATTTCCCATAATCAAAAATTATTAATGAATTGTTCTGCCTTCTCTTTATAACTCTAGAACAGCAAGAAAATTGTAATTTAGCTTTTCCCATCTCAGAATTTCATGGATTTCACATAGAAGATTCAAGGATTCAATGTTAAAGAGTGTTGGACTGACCGGAGAGTGAAAAGCTGATGTATCCAGCAAATTGGCCACTTCGTGCTGTGTGAAGAGCATGGAGCTGGAATCCAAACCTGCCTCATCCAGCTCCTCCTGCATCAGATCCCTGAGGGCTTGGAGAACATCTGCAAGAAAGAATTGTTTTTTCCTGGACTAAGAGATGAGAGCACAATGTATGTTGGGAAATGCCATACCCTGTCCTCTAACTCTGCTGGGTTCTTTGTCCATCCCATCAAACTTAAATAAATTGCTGACAATCCTTAACAGACTCTTGTGTTTTAGCCAATTGAAAAAAAAAAAAACTTTAAAAATCTCCAAATCCCTGTATATTTTCACAGTGTGGTTTTCATGACTATAGTTCTCTGGGTTTTGAAATTTTAAGCCAAAAGCCACATTTCTCTGACAAAAGGCACCCTCCCTCCTCCTGGCATTTCTCATGCTGCTGATTTAAACTAAGAGACTTCTGCACTTCAGAAAGGTGTTAAATTGATGAATCTGAAATATCTGTGTTTGATTTGGTTTTGGATCTTGAAGAAAACATGGTGTGAGGGGCTGCATGGGACAGATGTGGGCTGGTGTGGGGAAAGGGAAGGTCCTTCTGTCTGCTGGTGGGGATATTGGCAAGCTGGGGTTCAAGGAAAGGGAACACTCACACCTACTTTCTTTATATTTTCATTTTACCACAGCTTCCACCAAACACCTTCTTTTGTATTTGTGACTTTTCTCAGCTGTTTCCAGGCTACATTGATATCCAGGCCAATGTCTCACCTGCCCTTTTCAGCAGATGCCTCTCTCCTTCCCCAGTCCCCAGCAAAGCTGCATGGCAATGAAAGAGCCCATCATGTGCCTGCTCACCTCCATAGGCCACTGTCCCCTGTGAGTCCGTGGTCAAGCTTTGCCGTAACTGCCTCTTCTTCTCCTCAGTCACATCCAGACCAAGATACTGCAGAACCTTGAGGAGAAACTCTCCTTTAAAAAGGAAAAATACTGGAAAAGCAACTCTCTGAAGTGAGTGCTGGGAAAACACTTGGTGCTGGGTTTCTCCTGGAAGGGGCTCTACAGGAAGCATCTCCCCACAAAGATGATCAAAGGGCTGGAGCATCTCCCTTATGAGGACAGGCTGAAGGAGTTGGGGTTGTTCAGCTTGGTAAAAATAAAGCTCAGGGGGGACCTCATAGTAACTTATCAATACCTGAAGGTATTGATAAGGGTGGGGTAGGACTTTGAAGATATGTGATGGGAGGATTAGAAATAATGGATGCAAATTGGAAGGGGGTAGATTCAGGCTAGATATAAGAAAGAAATTCTTTACGGTGAGGGTAGTGAAACACTGGAAGAGGTTGCCCAGAGAGGTTGTGGATGCCCCCTCTCTGGGGGGGCAACCCTCTCTGGAGGTGTTTCAGGCCAGGCTGGACAAGGCACTGAGCAGCCTGATCTAGTGGGAGATGTCCCTGCCTATGGCAGGGGGGGTGGAACTCGAAGATCTTTAAGGTCCTTTCCAACCTGAACTATTCTACAATTCTATTCTAAAGATTCTAGTCTCTCTTTTCCCACACATGGACAGAAATGCCTATTTCTGAAGACAGGGACATGTTCACATTCTGCCAAGAGCATTTCATACAGATTTGCAGCTACAACAAACTTTCAGGAGCTTTATTGAAAGCTGGTGGAGCTGGAGCAAGCTCCCAGACTCTCCACTCTCCTCTTTCTCCTCTCTTGTGTTTGGAACCCAAGAAGACAGAAGCTATTCTCAGAGTATTTCTCATGACAACAGGAGGCATTCAAATGTTTTGCTTCTTTATTGCACATTTTGCTCTCTCTTTAGGCCTGATGGCTTGTCTCCTACTGATATTTATCTATTCAACTGCGAGGCAGCACACAGAAGCAGACAAACCTGTGCAAACCCCACTTTGCTGCTGGCAACAACAAGTAAGAGCTTTTAAAAGACAAAGTCAAGCTCAGCAGGCTCTGAGAAAGCACCCAAGTGAAACATTTGCCTGTCCCAGGCTGCACCCGTGGGTCCTGCTCATGCATCTACAGCACCTCCCACAAGGTCCTCTGCAGAAAGGGTTGGAGACAAGTCCTTGCTCACATTCCCATTACTGGCAAGCCTGTGGGACCCATCTGCTCTCACGTCCTGCCTGCAAGGCCCATTTGAGTCTCACCTAGAATCATCTGCTCTTCTGCTCATCATTCCTATGCAATACAGTGCAGCAGGCTCCCAGGCTTTAAGGGTGCTGATGGTAGCACTGTCCACTCCAAAACCATCTCAGGTTGTGGCAGTTGGTCTGCATGTCCCTGCCCCTGGCACTGCTCCTCACAATGGCAAGATCCAGCTCCTCCCATCAAAGACAAGCTGCTTTTTATACCCGTGGCGAGCAGAGGTGGCTGCGAAAAAGCAATCCTAAATCCTGCTTTAAGAGAATTATGCGGGCTTAGAAGGAAAGTTCCTGCTTGCTGCGCTGCCCTCCTTGGAGGCGAGAACAGCCAGAGGGCGAGCCTTGTATCTGCCGTCAGGTGGCAGCAGATGCTTGTTGCATCGGGTTCTCACAGACTCACAGAACAGCAGGAACCTCAAGAAATCATCTAGTCCGCTCCCCCCGCTAGAGCAGGAACACCTAGACCATGTCCCGCAGGAAGGTGTCCAGGCGGGTTCTGAATGTCTCCCAGAGAAGGAGACTCCACACCCACTCCTCCTTGGAGAGAACCCTCCTTGATTCGAGCCTTGCAGAAGGGGCTCCCTACCCATGCTTCTCCCCACAAATCCAGAAAGACCCAAAGGGGAACATGCCCCCCAAAAGAATGCATGGCCCCCAAGGGTACTCTGACCTTCACTGAGGTCCCTCTGAACAAACGAGCAGCTCCACTCCTTACCCTCTGATGGTGGAGATATTTATGGAATATCGTTTCCATAAAATGATTAAAGGATCTCCTGTTTCAGCCTTCCCTCACCCACACCGGGCTGCCCCAGGTCACCCCAGCAGCGACAGCAGCACCGAGAAGTTCGGAGGGCAACTGCCTGCACCTACAGCTTTGAACCAAAGGCATTATGTCCAAGGGATATGCAACTGCCAGGAGGAAACTTCTGCAGCTCCTAGGAGCATTGGGAAATACCCAAGATGAGCCAAGGTGTGACTAAGTGTCCCTTCAGATAATGTTGGGATATTTCTCTCCACTTCCTCTCAGTTTTTGTCTTTAGAGGCTGGACTCATCCTCCAGCAAACCTTGTTGAAGAGTTGAGATTCACTTTTTATTCCAGATTCCTAGGTAATAAATACAATGTGGTGGCTGACTCTTATGCCTGTACCTCAAAAACCATATGCTATTGCTGTGGCTATGCTGGTACCAGCACAGCCCAGTCAGCCTTGGGAAGAGTGAAGGGGAACTTGGCTGGAGCATGCTGTGAGATGGGGGGTAGATGCAGTTAGAACACTGACTGGCTGATTCTCCTAGGCTCTGTCTGTTCAGCCTTGCACTTTTTTATCCCTCAAAAAAGTAACATAGTGACTCCCATGCTGGTACCTGACCCTGTACTCCATGCTGTGGTGCAACATGGGTGCAACACTCGAAGCCAAAAGTGAGTGTCAGGAGGATGGAGCCAGGCTCTTCTCAGTGACCTCCAGTGATAGGACAAGGGGCAATGGGTGCAAACTGGAACACAGGAGGTTCCATAGAAATATATGTAAAAACTTTTTCACAGTGAGGAGAACACTGGAACAGGCTGCTCAGATAATTTGTGGTGTCTCCTCCTCTGGAGACATTCAAAACCCATCTGGATGCCTTCCTGTGTGACCTGGTCTGGGTGTTCCCTGCTCCAGCACGGGGATTGGGCTAGATGATCTCTTGAAGTCCCTTCCAATCCCTGATATTCTGTGATTCTGTGAAAAGGTCTCGACCAGCTCTTTCACAGAAAAGTGATACAAGGAGACCATCCATGGGAGCTTATTCTGCTTGCCAATGAAGTGGCAGAAGAAAGCTGGGATGTTTCATGACAATGGAATATTTTCTGCATTGTGCACCTTGAAGGAGGATGGAGAGACCTGTCAGTGGGGAGCGGGTCCATTTCCACTTACCAGTTCCAGTTTCCCATCCTTGAGCCGGATGTGTGGATCCAGGGCTACTTTTGCTTTGGTGCCTGAAGCTGCTTTGTGATTAGATGCCAAGGCGGGTGCTGAAAGGGCAAAAATCATTGTTAATGGAAGAGAATGTGGACAGAGGAAAGGGGTGCCTGCAAACTTCAGAGCTCTTGATGCCCCTGGGTGTAGCAGGACAAAGATCAAAGACCAGGATTTACTCAATCCAGTCAACAGTCTACAAGGACACTCCCCAGCTTTCCTGGAGCCCGTTTAGGGACTGAGAGGGGCTCTAAGGTCTCTCTGGAGCCTTCTCTTCTCCATCTCTCTCAGCTTGTCATGGACAAAGGGCTGCAAAAGATGTTACTTGCTCTGGAGCTCTCCTTGGCTGCAGGGCTGCTCACTGCCTGCCCCTTCCTACTCTCAAGCCATCAGTCCAGGTCAATGACAAAATTCTCTCTCCTGCCAGTGGTACAGATTTGCCCTGGCAGTAATTTCTTTCACCTCCCTGGGATCTGATTAACATCATGGGAATCCTCCTCAACCACTGGGACAGAGACCAGGTGCAAGGAAGTGGTGGTGAGGTGCTGCACAAGGGTAATGTTCTCTGGCAGTGTCAGCAGCTGGGAAGCAGCAAGAGGTAATAACTGAGTTTGCTGGATTGGCCACCAACACTTTGCTCTCCAGGTTCAAGGACACAGCCTTTTTCCTTCCATACATGGCTAATCAGGATTAGCTCCACATGGCTTTGCTGTCAGCTTTGGATGTGGAGATATCCAGGGCATCCATCAGGCACCCATAGAGAGGCAGCCACTGGCCCAGCCTCCTATCCTGGCCACTGCTCTTTCAAAGCCTGTTCAAAGTCTGTTTTCATGGATGACAACTGTGACACAAAGCCTCCTCAGCATTCCACACAGAAAAACCTCCTTGTGTCATGAAATCCCCTGGCTGAGCCAGGAAGTGATTAGATCTCTGCTGGCTGCTGGACTGTCAACCTGACCCCGGGTTCTGCTGATTTCCTGAGAGCCTGTCTGAAGTAAGAGTTGCAGGATTCTGGGATCAGAGAGGACAGACCCAGGGCTGCCTCTCTCACAGGGTTTCTGTGGGGCATGGAAGGTGAAGGCTGAAGCCTGCTGAGCTTCCCAAGGTGAGAAGGGACTCCCTGGGAGCAGATTGCTGATGCACACCCAGTGCTGCCTGCTCCCTGTCCCTCTCACTAACCTCAGGTAGAGACTAAACACAGTTTATCCTACAATTGCTCACCCTCAGCCTGCCAGATGGAAATGAAACCACAGAAATCAGGGCCAGTGTCCCTGATACATGGAGAAGGAAGAGATGTCTGACTGGTGGCCATGAGAATGATGAAAAACATTTTGCTGAGGAAAGTCCCACTTTTCCTCTGGGCAGAAGGAACCTTCTATCATAGGGACCTTGCTTGAGGTCACCTCAATGGACACTGGATTATGGTGGTTATTGAGGATTCTTGTGGTTCCTGAAGGACCTGAAAAGCTGCAAGATTATTTGAATTCATCCCCCCACCCCATTGCTGCCATCCTATAGGGTGACCAGAGTAGGTCTCTCCCTTAAAATGAAGAGCTCAGCACATAACTCAGAGCATGGAGGCAAAGCACAGCATGTGAAGATAAGCCAAAAGTGAAGCTTGATGTAGACAGAAACATGACTTAATGCCCCTTCCAACCTATGACATCTATAAGCAGTTTCCCAATCTGGCCAACTAAGGGTATTCTCAGTGCCTGTGTGGTGCCCAGAGTTGCTGTGTACATTACAGATATAATTAACAAACTTTTTTATACCATGTCTTCAAGGGAATGTTGCCTGCAAAGGGAGCTGCTGAAAGCATGTCTGACATGNAAAGACACTGGTGCTAGTGAAACACAGCCTGTGAGCAGAAGAAGTTGTATCCTACAAATACATTAGTTCTCCCAATGATATAGTGAAGAATTTTGCTATTATGGACCCACCACCCAGACACAGTGTCTACCAGCCGAGCAAGCCAAGCTGCTGCCTTCTCTCTCTCCTACCAGGCTGAGTCTTATCACACCACTGGATTCCACTACAGCAATATAAACACTGATTGAGATTAATTTCATCATCCAAAGAACAAGAGCTGTGTTTTTCTCCCATGCAAAGGAAACTATTTAGCAGATCTCTTACCTGAGATGGTGAGCTCTGGGGGGCAAATGTCCGGTGACATAGAAGGCACAGGAAAATGATTTTCATGTCTATTCTGGATGAAGAAGAAAAAAAAAGCACAGATAGTCACTGAGCAGCATCTGCTGGTGTAAACAAAGAGCAGAAGAGAGAGGAGATCAAGAGAGAACAATGCATCTGGTCCACAAAGAGCAAAGACACCATTTAGGTTTCCTGTCCAGATGGGCCAAAAGAGACTCTGGGGAGTCCTCTGGGACTGCTCAGGACAGGCACATTTTGGATCTATCTCAAAATCTCTGGTCCCACACAGGAAAAGAAGCTTGTGATCACTGTAACTGAGAGCTGAGGATGACTTTGGCCTTGTATGATTTCTCTGTTAAGGTTCTCGCCAAAGCTCTGCACACAATCCACCAGTGAGGTTCTGAGTCTGACCCCCACCAGTTGTGCTATTTGCCAAAACACAGGATTATCATGTGAAAATGTAAGCAGTTCCAGTGTCTCACCACCCTCACCATAAAGAATGTTGTGTCTCCAGCCTGAATCTCCCCTCTTCCAATTTACATCCATTATTTCTAGTGCTTCCAGCACATATCCTATTAAAAAGTCCTACTTCTGCCTTTCTGTAGCCCCTTCAGGTATTCATAAGTCACTATGAGGTCCCCCCTCAGCCTTCTCCTCTCCAGGCTGAATAGACTCATCTCCTTCAGCCTGTCCTCATAAGGCAGTTGCTTCAGCCCTTTGACCATCTTTGTGACCCTCCTGTGGATCTGCTCCAAAAGATCAAGGTCCTTCTTATGTTGAGGGCTCCAGACACAGTAATTCCAGGTGGGGCCTCACCAGAGACAAGCAGAGGGGCAAAATCATCTCTCTTGCCCTGCTGGTCACACTTCTCTTGATACAACCCAGGATTTGGTTGGCCTCCTGGGATGCAAGTGCACACTACTGTCTCATATTGAGTTTTTCATCCACTGACACCCCCATATCCTTCCCTTCAGGGCTGCACTCAGCATTGCACCAACCCAGGAGAGGAGCAATGAATTCACAGAACCCAGCCGTGGGCTGAAACTCTGGTGGGGGTGGAGTGGTTATAGCCTGTCTCACCATGCACAGCTTGAGTACTTCTCGTTTTTTTTTAATCCCGGAGGTGGCTTCAGAAGAAGAATGAGTCTGGCTTATCATTAGTCTGGTGAAGAACAGAAATGGGCTGTTTAGGAACACTGTGGATTCATTCTCCTCAGAGGTCTTTAAGAACAAAGAGTTATTCCTGCCTTTGGGTAGGAGATGAGATCAAACTGACTCCTGAGATCTCTTCCAGGCCTGTGACTGGTACTGAATGAGATGCAGGTTGCTATCCACAGAAGGCTTTTTTTTTGTTTTTTTTTAATCCCAAGGCTTCTGAAACAGGTCTGAAGGCAGGCCCTGGAGATGAAACTCCTCTCATTACCTCTACAGATCCTTCATTGGCTCAACCCCAAGGCAGAAGAAACAATATTTCAGATTTAAAATACTTGTCTACAAACCAGGGCTACAAACATCAGCATTACAGACTTTCCACCCTCCAGAAGGACTGCCGTGGACTCCCTGGAGAAGCGTGCTCTGATCAAAGAAAGATCACAGGACTGATGTCTCTAGTCTTAGATATGAACTTCAACTTACCTCTGGGGACCTCACATGGACCTTCAGTCTGCAGGAGCTCAGGCTGTTTCCCACAGCCCTTGGAGGTGGTGATGAGCTGTTGCTGTGAACAGACAGTCCAGGATGTAACCGTCCCCTTCCAGGAATAAAGGCCACTTCTGTGTTTTCCTCATGTCTTCAACAAACAACACAGAAGATTTCATTAACACAAAGAAATATACATAAAATAAATAAAGCACAATTCAAATTTTCAGGAATTCTATGTGCGTGGTTCCTCTTCTGTGATAATCTCCCTTAAGCCCACATAGTCTGCATCAGTGTAGCTGGATCTCCACCAGCTGTCTTGCTTGTTTGACCTTCAGTTCTGCTGCAGAACTCTGCTGGGCAGTGAGAGGGGACCTGCCTGAAGACCAGAACATTGAGAAAGTCTGGATTACACTTCAGGATGAGCCATGCTTTCAGGATTTCCTTTTATGTTAACCTCTCAGGACCACTGAAGACCTGAAGTACCATTTTATAATAACAATCCTTATGTCTCTTGAAGACAAACATCAGTATGACATGAAGTACTTTTGCCTAGGGCTCGACAGTACCACAATGATGACAGGAAATACATTCCATGCCTACCTGAATTTGGCTTTTGCAATTATTTTTCTGGCCTCTTCATGTGTGCTGCCCACTAAGGAATCTTTATTGATAGCAATTAGTTGATCACCAGGTCGGAGGCGACCATCCTAAACAAAGAAGGAGAAAGTCAGAGCATCAGGCAAGAATGTCTCTCAGCCCAAAGGCTTCTCCTGCAACACAAATCCTCATTACTTCGTGCAAATCTAATCTTAGAAAAGCTGCTTCAGAACAGCCACAGCTTCCAGGAGAGGTCCCCACTGCAAAATCACTGAGGGTCTCCACACTGGCTTACCTTGTGACAGTCCCCATCTGGCAAAAGCTCTTGAACATAAACCATGGGGCCATCAGGCCTGTTAGATCCACCACTGATTGTCAGCCCTAAGCCGGAGGATTTTGCTATAGAAATGCTCTGGATTCCTGATTCAATGGAGTAGCTGCAAGGGAGAGATGTTAGCAAGTGACTCAAGGTGATGTGGTTTATTTTCCCATGTTGCTGAACAAACTCTGCCTGCCTTTCCTTCTGAGCACAATCCTTCTAATTTCTCCCAGCCTTTTCTGCCTCTCCATCTTTTCTTCCACCCAACCTTGAACAGAAGAGGCAAAGACTCCAGTTTCTCAGCAGGCATTGGTCAGCATCAAAGAATCATAGAATAGTTTGGGTTGGAAGGGATCTTAAAGATCATCTAGTTCAAACCCCCCTTCCTTAGGCAGGGACACCTCCCACTAGAACAGGTTGCTCAGTGCCTTGTCCAGCCTGGCCCTAAACACCTCCAGAGATGGAGCATCCACAACCTCTCTGGGCAACCTGTTCCACTGTTTCACTACCCTCACCAGGATACACAGCTGACTACATCTTAACCAAGGTTTGGACTCACTACCTTGTGAGATGCCCTAGGAAAGGAGCTCTTTAACACCTTGGCAGCGACACCCACCACACTGGGGTGATTACTCCTGGAGCAGCAGGAGAGGTGACCTACCCAGACACAGATCTACTGACAGGAGAACGCTAACATGGTTGGACCTCACTGGAGGTTGACCTTCAAGGAGCTGCCTCCTAGACAGGACCTGAGAGTCCACCAAAAACAGGTCCCAGTTGGCAGCTTTGTGCAGGGAGGGAGAGATAACAATTCAGAGAAGAGAATTCACTGGGCAGCATTGTCAGAGGGGAGATTTGGTGGCTTCTAAGGATCAGCAAGCTTCTTCCTCCTCTTAGCTGGGCTGCAGCTGGCTTATCTGCTGGCTTTTCTGCCAATTTCCACAGCAGCCACTTGCCAAAAGATCTGCAGTTTCTGCTCCTCCTGGTGTTATCACTGAAGACACAGAGACACCACTGTGTAACTGATGAAGAATCCCTGTGGACAGACACCCTGGTGACAGAGCAGCATGTGGCCAGCACCTCTCCAAACCAGCAGCAGACCCTCAGGAGAACCAGGTTTGGAAGGGAGATGGGGGAAAGTGGCTGCTTTCACTCAGCTTCTGTCTTACTCTTCTGAAAAAAACCCACCAGTCTAAGAAATGTTTTATGTAAAATTGGTCAGCAAATGTAGCATTGAAACCCTTGGGCTGAATCAGAATAAGAGTGTCCCTGCCCATGGCAGGGGTTTGGAACTAGATGATCTTTAAGGCCCTTTCCAACCCAAACCATTCTATGATTCTATGATCTGTGGTGAGACTGAATTGCGTCTAGGTCCCATTGCTCAGCAGGGTGACAGGATCCCACTGACACTGCGATGAGAGGTCACAGCCTGGGGGCAGTTTGAGGAAGGGACAGGTGAGGGAAGGCAGCAGCAGGCACGAAAAGACCCGACTGTGAATGACACAAGTCATATCCCACCACCCAGGCTCTGCTCAAACTGGGTTTAATGGACTCTCTCAAGAGGAGACAACTGGAACTCAGAACTTGCACAGAGACAAGCAGTGCTGTGTGTTAACAGCAGAGAGAGGGCATCCAAAACAGCTGCCAAGGAGATGAGCTGGTTTCTTCTTGGTGAGGGTCTCTTACTCCCTGCAAGCAGCTTAAACATAGGGTGCCACATATTTGTCCTCTGAAAATCCCTAATAAAGAGCAAGAGGATTTATTGGCTCTGCAATGAGGACTGATTCTTTCCCAGTCACTTGGTTTGTTTATGCTGGCAAGCAAAGGGAAGCTGCAAGCCCTGGTGATGAATGGTCCCAATTCCATGACTGCTAACACCCTTCCAGCTGTTCCTCTTGAGAAGGGCAATCCCCAGCACCCAAAGACAAGACTCCACAGAAAAACAAGCTCTGCCTGTCCAAACCTCTGACCCTATGAAATATGAAAGGCACAGATGACCACATGAAAACACATGCTCCAGGAGATGCTCTGGAGACAAAAGGTTGTGGTGTCTGCAGGCAGCTGCTGTTGACACCACAGTAAAGGGTGTTTGGAGTGTTTGCATGAAGACAACAGTGCTTGTGCTCTTGTTGCACAATGTCAACGTGCTAGAAGAGGGAAATTGAAGTCATGGTCCTGAAAGACCTTCTGGAAGCACTCCTGTCCTCACAGAAACACTTCTCTTGTGGCACTATTTATAAAGGTGACATGCAGGGTCCTCTCAACTGGATGTTACCCATGGCTTCTCCCCAGGTTTCAGAGAGAAAGAAGAGGAGCAGTTGGATGGTTAACCATTGACTGCCTCAATGGGGAAGCTTTTCACCTCTCAGGTGCCAATTGCCCAGGAACCTCTACAAGGACTTTCAGAAGACACCACAGCCTCCTCACCATTGTGGTGAGGTAACTGTGGTAGAAGATAAAGGGTAAACCAAGCAGTTCTTCACACACTGGAAGTATTTAGTGGATCTGCCCTTAAGACACATTGGGTGGTATCTTCCCAACTGATGGAGGGACAGGCTCTGGGATCTGCCCGGTGCGGGTACATACTGTGCGTGAGGGGGGTGCGGCTGGTTCCCGAGGAAGGGGCTGTGGGAGTTGGCAGGGCTCAGCAGCAGAGGGCTCTGAGAGCGTGAGGAGGAGCCTGAGGATGTACTTTCCAGGTATCGACCTGAAGAGCAAAGTCAGAGTCAGTCCAAGAAGGGCAGACGCACTCCAGCATCAGCCTCCTCCCCTGCTCTGCCACTGGGAGATGACACCACTTCTCTGCCTTTTTGGGGAAAACCACCTGGGAGTTAGAGACATGGAGAGGAAAGGTTCCAACCTGCTTAGCACAGTTCCAGTGTCAACCCTCTGCCAGCATTTTGTACTTCTGCCGTAGGAGAAGGACCAACAGCCTTCTGGTGGGTTGCTGAGCCAGACACACACCTTCTTTCATAGAATACCAGGTTGGAAAGGCCTCAAGAATCCTCTGCTCCAGCCTTTCCCAGCAACCTTTCTTTCCCCATGCACACATGATTGGATGTGCTGGCACCTGCTTTAGGCTGACTTTGTGGCATCTCACTACAAGTTTCCCATTTGCAAATGAAAAACACTGTGCATTAAATGAACAAATGCGGGAATACTTTGGGACCCACAGATTTAAAAGATCTCAGGGGGGTTGTAGCTTGCTTTCTGTGTGCTGTTCCACACCTGAGATCACACCGAGTGCTCCCAAGGAAGATAAGCCAGACTTGTCTTCCACCAAACTTCCACCCAGACACCAATATTAATCAAACCTCAACCCCTTTGAAATAACACTAAGAGAATAGAAACTTTCTCAGCAAAGAGGGGTTTTTGTTTGCAGCCCAAAGGCAGGCTGAGCCACTCACCAGTGCCATGAGTGAGGATGGGTGAGCTCCGAGCAGAGCCCGTGTTGCTCTGGGAGCCAAACTTCTCCAGCAGCTCAGAGAACTCTCTCCTGGAAAGGAAAACACAGTAGGGTCAGCTACTGCTCAAAACTATTCCCCACCTCATGAAATGACAATGGCAGTGACTGGAAAATCAATAGGGACAATTTCCTTTGGCACTGGGGAGCAGACAGAGTGTTGTCATGCACCCTCCCCTCCACTTCTGTCATGATCCCACTGCTTTGGCCATCTTGGGAATCGGCTGGAATAACTTCACCCCCAACTATAAGGCACAGAAGCTTTGCTAACACACCACATAAGTTAAATCAGAAGGAACTGTAACTGTTCCCAGCTGTGACTCCTTCCAGAACAGTGGAATGGAGATTATTTGCTGATTTTTCTTCCCCTCTCCTAGACAGAAAGTAGATTTTGGAATAAAGATGGGAGGTGGCTTTTGGAGCACATGCAAAAAAAAAGCAGCCCTCTCTCTGAGTCTGAACACAGTGATGTCCTCCCAAACATCACAGGCCAAAGTCCTGGACCACTCCATCTTAACAAAGACCTGCACCAAAAATAAAGTGTGCCAGAGCAGTGTAGGCTTCTCTACTCCTCCCAGCAGCTCATGGCTGAAGATGCTGAGCCAGCAGGCACTTGCTGAATTCACAGGTATCAAGACCAGAAGGGCTTGTCAGTGAAATCAACAATGAGGAGGAGCAACAGCAGACAAGCATTTAGTGTGATACCTCTGTCTTGAAGTAAACCCCCCCCACAGACTTCTTTTATTGCCTTTCTGCAGAGCAATTTCACCCACAGCATCCCCTGGAAATCTGTCTGTGAGCCCAAGTGTCTTTATCAATGCTTTCTCTTCAGGCTGATCTTGACTACTACCGAACTGTCTTAGGTCCCCAATGAGCCCTCACAACTGATACACAAGAGCTGAATTGCTTCACGGTCTTTCTGGTCCCAAGTATAATATCTTGAGCTCTTAAACCATTAAAACCCACCATGAACCATCTTTACCAGCTCCTGCACCATTTCTGTGACCCTGCTTTGAGCTGCCAGGAGCCTCTTGCACCATTTTGGCTGTAGAGTCACAGAAAGGAGGTGCCACATTGAAGCATCAGCCTCCTGTGCCCACCCCAGCCACATTGTCTCTTTGGCCAAGGTGTCTCCCAGGAGCATGCTGGCAGTCTTCTCACTTCATCACCCAACATCTCAATAAACCTTCTGGCAGACAGAAGAGCTTCTAGGATGACTAATTCCTTACTGATGTCACTAAAGAAGCAGCCAAGCCATGGGGAGAGTCTCCATAAGCATGGGTTCTGTAGCCAGGGTAACAAGGTGAGGTGTCCACTTTGAAGGCAGGAAAGAATCCCCGTGGGAAAGTGCCTTCTGGATGCCACAGCCACAGGAAAAGCCTGGCAGAGTGGCCAGCTCTCCCACTTGACAGTCAGGCAAGCTCAAGTCATAAATCTGCAGGAAGCCAGCCACAGCAAAGCTCTCCTGGTGAGGAGACTCCTCTCACTCAGCAGCAGACATTGTGTCATCTGCCGACTTCACTGGGAGAGATGTTATATGTTATTGGCCAGATTAGAGTCAACAATATTAAATGATGAATGAATCATTGCCTCCTCAGGTTCCTGCTGGAAATGCTCTCAGTAATTGACATCTTCCCATTAACAGCCAGCTCATTAACGGAGTTCAAAGACCTGTGCCTGCCTTATCTAATATTGTCATCAAATGTTTGCCTTATTCATGTCGTTTAATGCTAATTTTAAACCCAAGTGTCACACAATACTTGGTGGAATGCCTCCATGAATCCCAAGGCTTTGCAGCAGCAGCTTGGTCTTTATCAATTAAACCCCTGAGCTTAAAAAAGACAACTCCTTTGTTCAAATCCCCCACCTTCCACAAAGTTGTCCCAACAAGCAGCTCTATGGCATTAGACACTGAAATCCATGCAAAAGACCATGCACAGATGGTGCAGTCCCTCTTCGCTGTCCTGTGTTTCCCTGGCTAAGCCTTGGGTGGACATAACCTTAGAAGAATTTTTTCAACTTTGCAGTAAAAACCTCTGTGTCCTCTGGCTGACTCAGACTCCCCCTTCACCAGTCACTCACGGGTGATGTCCTCACTGTCCCATGACCCATCACAGCAGCAGGTCTAACATGCTGGAAGCTGACCTGCTGTTTCCAGTGGTTCAAAAGCCATCAGTGGCTGGGCTTTTTATTTTGGGCTGGGTGTTTCTGTGGTCACCTATTGTTAGGTATTCCACGGATAATAACCCATCAGAGCAGAGGACAGGTTATGAACTCAAAACAATGGCTAGGGAACTCTTAGTCAATGCAAATGTAACGAGTCTGGCAGCTCTCATGCTCTTTAAACCCTGCTGAACAATGCAAACCCTACCGCCCAGCCATGCTGAAAAATGTGGTCACAAGCAAGGGCATCCTTGATGGATGCATTCTTTGTCGTCATTTTGATGTCCTCAAGTTCCCCCACAAAGGAGTATTTATCACAAAGGATGTGTTCAGGAGCTGGATTGGTGAGGTCCAAGCCCAGTGTTACTCCTCTTGCCCTGGGGCAACCCCACCATTGGCCATAGGGACAATGTGACTCAGTGCTACGTCACGGGTGAGCACCCCAGCTCCTGATTTCTTGGGCAATACCGTGAGCCCCAGTTTAACCAGAGGTCGTAAACACATAACCAGCTGAAAGCACACACTCACCTGGGCAGTGAGCAGCACACTTTTGGCTGTCAGACTCCCCAGAATTAATGCTGTGCTCGAAGGAATTTGCAGGCAGGCTGACAATGCCCAAACATCCCCGGTTAATGAACAACTGCACCAAAGGAATGTCAATGAGTCTCACGTTGCACTTTCAGACACCAAGAGACTTCAGAAGATGTCTTTAATATTTAAAATTTGACCCTCACTGAAACATTTTGAAATGCTGGCTGCCTGCAGGACTAAACTGCCCAGCTTTAATTAAAATTAAAAAAAAAAAAAAAAAAAATAATCATGGGGCTGTATCGGGTGGAAAGTTCATTTTTACAATCCCTTCCCCAGCTCTTTTTCATTAAGATACAGACATTTCAGGTCTGGAAGATCCCTGTCACAGAGCCTGGACACGCACAGCCTGCAGCCAGCCCCACGGATAATGGGGTGGGATAATGGGGTTTGCCAGCAGCAGCCAGCTGTGGGCTGATTTTGTTGCAGATTAAGCAGCAGGGGGTCAATCTGCCAGCAGAACATTGTAGTTTTATCTCATGATTCCTTTCCACCCTGCCCTTTTGTTCTTGGGAGAACAAAGAGTGAACCCTACATCAAAGGTTATGTGGGAGCACAGTGTTGGGATATCTCAGCTCTGCTCTGAAGCTCTGGGGGGGGACAGAGGAGCCTGGGACACCAGAGAGATCCAGAGCATGTCTCAAAATAAAACTCAAAACCCCAAAGCCTGTGAGCCAGGAGGAATCATGGGGCCCAAACAGTAAAAGAAGATCATAAAGCAGATTTTCTGACACCTGGCTTGTGCAGCCCCTGCATTTCCAGTGGTAATGCTAGGCCACCATACTGGGCTGGACTGGACTAGACAGCCAAGATGGGCTTGGTTTTTCCATGGGAAAGCAGTGACAAAGGCAAATGGGCTTCTCTGCAAAAGGATGTGTGGCTTTCCCTTGCTGAGCCCAGGACACACACTCCAGGCTATGCAGGAGCCATCCCCACTGGCACCAGTACTCACCCTGGGGGTTGATCTGGTGCCACCAGAACAAAAGAGGAACCACCTTGCATTCCTACCAGGCTGGGTATCTACTCCAATTGATTCCTGGATACGGGGTGGAAATAGTTAGGCATTTGAGGAAAAGCAGGCTGCTCTCCTGACATAATCAAGCTGTACCCCCCATTTTCTCTGAGATCCTGGTGTCTGTTGTGCAGGACTGCAATGTGCTCTGCATTTTATCACACCAGTACCAGGAGGTGCTGTGCAAACAGGCTTTGCAACAAGGAGAAACCTGAAAGACCAGGCTGATATCTGTGTGAGGCAGAGAAACAAGGAACTATTGTAACTTTCGGGCTGAGAATGAATAAACAATAATTAGGGTGCATGCAATAGAATTGTTCCCATTAGCTAAAGATGAGCACAGCTGAAAATCACACCCAGCTGTCATCCAAACCCAGCTCTAAATCAGCTCTAAATCTGAATTTTCTACTCCATGCTCTAGCATTACTTCCACTCTTTGCAGCCTGTCTGATGCAACAGGCTGAAAACATGCATCTTATATATGCCAGGACCTAGTTCCATTAACTGCATGGGGAATCGGGGTCTATAATTAACTCCAGGGCCAAATAATAGCATTTATGAGTCAAACTCACCCCAGGGCAACCACAACAAAATGCTGCTCAGCTGATTCATGGGGAGAATTGGCAGGTAGGTTGGATTGTCTTCCAGATCCTGAGCCATCATCTTCCTCCCCAGGTGTGCCTTGTATGCTCCAGGTCTACAGGGGCATCCTGTGTGCAAGTACCTGCAGACAGTCCGACCTCTCCTCCCCCTCCCCGAGCCCTCCTCCAGTTCTCACCTTGCCTGAGCTGCTTTGCCAGGCAGTGAGAGGGTGCAAAGCCACCCTCAACTCATAATGTGGCATCTCCCTGGGTGTCAGGTAGCCAGATCTCACTCCCAGTACCATCAGGGAAGTGATGTGAGTGATAAGAGAGCAGCTCTGTGGAAAAGGACTAGGGGTGAAAAGCTGAACATGAGACTGGAGGCCAACCCTGTCCTGGGCTGCATCAGCAGAGCCATGGCCAGAGGTGGAGAGAGGTGATTTTGCCTCTGCTCTGGCAAGACCCCATCTAGAGTTACTGAGTCCAGCTCTGGAGCCCTCAGCACAAGAAGGACATGGAGATGTTGGAGACACTCCAGAGGAGGTCATAAGGATGATAAGGGACTGGAGCCCCTCTTCCCTGTTGACAAACGGAGTGTTTGAAGAATCCTTTGCC
>VZTY01032972.1:115056-258029 GCA_013400935.1 Turnix velox
TGGAGATATTCAAGGCCAGGCTTGATGAGACTCTGAGCAACCTGATCTAGTGCAGGTTGTCCCTATTCACTGCAGTGGGTTGGACTAGATGGCTTTTGAAGGTCCCTTCCAATTCCATGATTCTATGATCAGGGAACCTGTTCTGACCCAGACAGAGGGCTGTCTGCTCACTGACTTAAGAGATAATGGTTCATCTATAAAATAAAGACAAATCTAAGGGGAGAAAAAAAGAAAGGAAAAAAAAAAAGGAAAAAAGAAAAAGTAGGAAGTAGAAAAATCCCTCCCCTCTTTCCTCTGCTTTTAATCCTGGAGATACATATTGCCATAATAAACAGCTCATGAGATGATTATGTAAGTGAAATCTCTGCAAATCTTTTGGAAAAAAAAAATACATAAAGTGGTTACTTCCACAGTCTCCCAGTAGCTGACCTTCTGCAGATTTAACAGGTAACCAACAACAAACAGAGGCCAAAAACTGTGTTCCCTTGCCCTCCCACTCTCCCCTGGTGGGTTCTCTGCCTGTTCCTCTGCAGCTGACCAGATGCATCAAGGAGCTGGAGCCACAAATAAAGCCCTACCTGCAAACGTTTCAAGAAACTTCTGCTGCAGCTTAAGATATTAGGAGATGCCTGAACAGCTTGGAACATGAGTGAAAGAGGAAAACCTGCTCTGGGGCTGTGGCTAAGGAATAAGGTGCTTCCCTGAGCAGACGTGAGTGCAGATTAGTGCTGAGTTATGGGAACCAATCCCTCTGCTGGGGAACAGCCCCCAGAGAGGGGACATCAGGAGATGCCAGCTGCAACCCCAGAGACAAGTACAAGTGGTAACAAAGGGGTGCATCCTGCCCATCCTTACTTGGACCACAAGAGGGGCAGACTCTTGAGTCTAGCTCCAGTGACCTGCTTACTTCACACAAACCTTCCTCAACGGTTACTGTAATAATCTGAGATGTTATTTTCACTGGAAGAGAGTGGGTAAATAGCTGTCTGTCATTAATAGCAAATAATTTCACCACCAGGATATTAGTGGGTCAAAATTAACCTCAGCCCAGTCATTACAGCACTGCCAGTCTTCTGCTGAGACAGTGGTTCTCCACAGCTGCTGATGGATAAGGAAAAAAATCACCATCTGTGATGCTAACGGGACATGGGTACACTGGGGAAATGACTTTGTGATCTTTGGCTGTCCACATGCTGTGCTAAACCTCAGTGCTTCCAGCATAACTGCCTTCTGTCACCCTCTGCATAAACCCACTCACCTTTCAGTGGTTCCTCAGCTTTACAGACCTGTGTTTCTGTCTGACAGGGAGAGGATTCTCCAGCACGCTGCACCAGATCTCCACAGGGATGCAAGCCAGGACCTACTGATCCCATATAGCTTGGTTTCCACAATCCTACCCTCTCCCACGACACCATCACCATCCCATAGAGCTTAAAGCCAGCCAAGACAAAACCACAACTCTCATTTTGATCCTCCAAGCATCTCTAGATTGTGGGGATAGAGAAAGCAGAGTTGTTAAGCTCTGCAGATGAGGATGATCTTGGGAGAAAGATATGATGATACTTGTTGGAATGAAGCTGTGGGAGCAGTGAACAGCACTGGGAACAAGATCTAACAGAAACAAGAAGGACACCTGGTATTTGTGTAGATAGTGGATGTTTAGCCGGTAGGTTTTAGGATGAGGAAGTAACTGATAAAATAAAATTGATAGGATGGAAAATTCCTGCTTGCTAACAAGCTGCTATAGAAACTGCACAGCAGCTCAATAAAGTGCCTTCAATCAACACTCAGAGTCCATCCCTTAATCTTCCCCACTAGACAATGCAAGGTTTTCCAGGGGGCAGTGAGGGGAGAGGTTTCAGAGAGAAACTGCTTCTTCTTTCTGGGAAGGAGGAATCCTCTGGGAAAGAAATACCTTAACTCAAAGTGTCTAAGTGGAAAGGCAAGGGAAGATCCTGCTGTCCCTGTGTGTCTTTATCCAAAGCTCTGTGCAGGACAAGATAAGGCAGAGACAGCTCAGTGCCCCACTGCAGAGTTGAAGGAGCCCAATGCCACCCAACAGCCAAGACTGAAGCTGACCTAGTCCTTGCTGGGAAAACTCCTGTGGAGATCTGCTGGATGCTGGGATACTCCATCAAACCAGGACAGGCTGGGCTGGAGCCAGGCCTGCAGCTGGATGCCACTGGCTCTGCTTCCCTTCCCATTCCAGCTCCAGAGCCTTCCTGTGCCACCTCCATCTTCACCTTGGCCATTGAGCCCTACTAGGTCAAAGGCAGCCTGGCCATTGTTCAAGGAGTGCTGCAATCCCCCTTCCCAGCCCTTACCTGGCATCATCATCCCGGGCTATAAGAAGGCGCATGTGGCTGGTGGCTGCTGCTGTTCTCAGGATGTCCACAGCCCTGTGAGACAAGGACAGTAAAATGTTACCAGGGGCTTGCAGTAGTGTCCCACTGAGCTTGACTGGCCCCATGCCAAAGCTCTGGCCAGAGTCCCTTGGCCTGGATAAATGCTGTCAGCAGCCATGTCACCTTTTTGAGGTGGATACCTGTGGAACACCCCCATTCCTTGTCCTGGCAGCAGGGCCAGAGGACAGTCAACTCACAGCCTGACTTTCCCACTTCTGCAATAAGTTGGAGGCCAACCCAGAAGATCTATGTGGTTATGAAGAAATAGCAAATATTCCCCAACACATCACCACCCTTGAGAAGTTTCCATCTCAGGCACAGCCATGTTCTGGTTCAAAACACACATGTCAGTGTGGGAGTGAGTGGGCAGCTTGGGCAAATACGGCCTCCTTGCTGCTGCAGGGATGTCCTTAGAATCATAGAACAGTTTGGGTTGGAAGAAACCTTAAATACCATGTTCCAAGCTCCCTGCCATAGGCATGGACACCTCCCACTAGATCAGGCTGCTCAGTGCCTTGTCCAGCCTGGCCTTAAACACCTCCAGAGAGGTGCTTTAGGGATTTGTGAGCAGGAGAGGCACTTGTGCTGCTTCCCAAGCAGCCATCCAGCTAAGCGCATCATAGAATCACAGAATGGTTTGGGTTGAAGGGATCTCTCCAGGCTGAACCTCCCCAAATCTCTCAGCCCCCCCTCACAAAAGAGAGGCTCCTGCTCTCACAGTGTTTTGCAGCAGAAGTGCAAGGCAGAAGTGGACTACCACTGCACATAATGGGAAAAGGCTGCCCCAAATGTGCTGTGCTCTTCTGCACCAGTTAAGTATTTTTCTTGGCAGTGAGATGGAGAAGTAGGATTGCAGCTCCAAGAGAAATTTCTCCATGCAGACCAGCACTGGTGGGGTTAGGCACTGACTAGTCTCTGCAGGGCTTTCTGGGAAGCTGCAGCAGATGGAGATGGAGCACCAAGAGCTGCTGAAAACCCAGCACTTTGAGGAAATGCTTGAATATCTCACAATGGCTTCATTAGTCTATTTTTATATGGAAAGCTTTCATTCAATAGTTCCTAAGCCGGCTCTTGGAAACAGTGCTGGCTGTGTCAAAGTGATGCCCTGGCATCTTCTGTGCAACCACTCCACAGAATTACACAAAAGCAACAAGAATGTGGTACCTCTCGCTTGTTACTCCAATTAAGGAATCTCCATTGACCTCCAGGATCTGGTCTCCTGGCTGCAGGCGACCTAGAAAAAGAAAACTAATGCATAGAAACTGCAGAAAACACTCCCTGAAGGAACTGGCAGAGGTTGGGCAGTTCCTCCCTTTGCTCAAAGATGGGATGAAACATCCTCAGGTCATTCCAGAGATGCTCACCCAACCTGTTTTTTACAATGTCCAGAAGTTTCTGCAATCTCTCTGAACAACCCATGCCAATGTCACAGCATTTCCTCTGCTGTAGGAAGTTACAAAATAAAATAACAAAAAATGCAATAAAGCTTTTACTTCATTTAGTTTGAGGTCAGGAGGAAAACCATGAGTGGCACCTCCACCTGTTCCGGGTTTATTGTTCTTTTATCAGATGGAAAAATGATGTTGCAACACTTGAGAAAAAAAAATAATATGTTTCTTGTTAAAGTTATGGTAAGTGAAGTCTGCAGAGCTTAGTAACTCGTTGTCTGAAGATCCTCACTGGCCTGGAGATGAGCTGAACTCACAAAATGATCCCAGGTCACTCCAGGGCTACAGGAATTCAGTGGCACATGGGAAAGATGGGCAAAGTGAAGTTGTGAGTGTGGGAGGGATGGATCCTGCTTTAAAGATGCAAAACAATGGCACATGTGCTGAAAGCCAAGGCAAGGCTCCCATCAGATGTTCCAGTGATTGCCACAGTAAAAAAAAATCCCCATTGCTAGAAAATCTGTGAGGAGGGACCTCAAATGTCTGATAAGATGTGTGAAGTAATCCGTGTGGTCTTTTGGCTTGTCTTAGATTTTGTGGTGTTTAACTCACCATCTGCATAAGCAACACCCCCAGGGAGGATCCTCTTGACATAAACTCCATATTCTTCCCCAGTGGGTTCCTTGATGCCTCCAATTACCTTGATACCTGGAGAAAGAGAAGTGCTTGTCACATACATAAGTTTCCACAAGCAGATTCCATCAGCCATCTCAGATGGACACAGCCCCCAGCAGAACTCCCAGGCATGACACCACATCTGACACCCCTTTTAGAATCCATTTCTGGAAAGCACCATGTGTGCCCTTTACTACACAAGCAGCAGCAGAATCTGCAGGATCTAGCTGCAGACAGAAGAAATATTGTGGAATGCTTTGGGTTGAAGGGAACTCAAAGCCCACCCAGTACCATCTCCTGGCCTGTGCAGGGACACCTCCCACCAGCCCAGGTTGCTCCAAGCCACATCCAACCTGGCCTTGAGATCCTCCAGGGCTGGGGCAGCCACAGCTTCTCTGGGCAGCCTGGGTCAGGGTCTCACCCCTCTCACAGCAAAAGATTTCTCCCTCAGAACTCACTTAAATCTCCCCTCTTCCAGTGTCACGCTGTTCTCCCTCATCCCATGCCCCCCCTCCCTAATCCACAGTCCCTCCACAGCTTTCCTGGAGCCTCTTTAGGAACTGGAAGGGGCTCTAAGTTTCTCTAGAGCCTTCTCTTCTCCATGCTGAACTCTCTCAACCTCCTCTCACAGCAGAGGGGCTCCTCCCAATATCTCCAGGGCCTCCTTTGGCCCCAGCCCAACAGGCTCGTGTCCTTCTTGAGCTGTACTCAGCATTCCAGGGGGGTGTCAAAGGCTAAAGGTACATGAAGCAGAGGAGATAAGGCCTCCAAGAAAGGCACAGGCAGAGAGCGACCATCTTCCCTAACCCAATTGCAGCACTTGCATTTGAATCAGTTACTGATGGGTGACTTTGATAAGATTTATCATAGGGAATGTTACTGGGGGACAGGAAGCCCTTTTTGAGGTGCAACATCTGGACTAGTCCCACATTGAACACAGTGGTGAGAACATCTGCAAGCTGGCCTGTCAGGCTCCACCACTGGAGACTTTGAAGCTGCCAGCCATGGCAGAACAGCTGCTTTTTACAAGTGTCTGAACCCCAGAGAAGCAGCTCAGAGGTGGCTCTGAAACCCTTCAAAGCAGCACCTTGGTTGGCAAAGTGTTCTCCTGCTTCACAGTCACCTCTCCAGCCATGAGACCTGCCCTTGCTAGCAGCTGTGAGCTGGCTGGCAGGAAAAGGCCAAAGAGACTTATTTGTCCAGGGGTCATTAAGTCCTTTGAAGATCCAGGCTGTGGACAGAAGGATTAGAAAGCCTGGCTTTAATTAACAAATCTCCCCCAAGAGTCAGGCATTCTGCTGCTCAGGATAGGAGAGCACTCTGAGGACAGGCAGCACTGAAGAGAGGGACATGACCAGTATGAAGTCAGTCCATCCTCTGGCTGTTGTCCTGGAGTTATCAGCTGCTCCCAGCCCTGGTGACACCATGAGAAGCAGGAAGTGGCCCATTCCATGGCAGCAGAGCACAACTTCCACTGCAAAATACCTCTTCTATCTTTCTGAAACGAGCAGGACAGAAGAGGATTGAGGGGTCTGGAGCAGAAGTCTTATGAGGATCAGCTGAGGGGGCTAAGGGTGTTCATCTGGAGAAAAGGAGGTTGAGGGGAGACCTTCTCCATCTCTGCAGTTCCCTAAAAGGAGGGTGCAGCCAGGGGGTGTCAGGCTCTTCTCCCAAGGAACAGGCCATAGGGCAAGAGGAAATGGCCTCATGTGGTGCCAGGGAAGGGCTAGAATGGATTTTAGGAAAAACCAAAAAATTTAGACACTGAAAGGATCATCAAGCAGTGGAACAGACTGCCCAGGGCAGGGTTCGAGGCACCATCCCTGGAGGGATTTAAGAGCCAGGCAGACTAAGAGCTCAGAGATATGGTTTAGGGCTGGTTCTTGACAGGGTTGGGTTGATGGTTGGACTCAATGATCTGAAAGGTCCCTTTCAACCTTGGCCAATCTATGACCCTGAGCTGGGATTACTCAGGGAAATGGGACTATTTCCATCCCTGGCTCCCTTCCCTTTACAATCCAAGCTCTGCTCTAAGGACCTTCACAGTTTCCAGCTGCCTCGAGGGAAAAGTCTCATCTATCAAGTAATTTTACATTGAAATTGTGATTAAAAGCAGATTTATTGCAATTTTTCATTTGATTCCCACATGCACAAATTGCTGCTTTTCCCATGCTGGAGTTTATTCCTTGGATTTGGTGCATTATTGCACAAAGTCCCATGGTGGAATTTATTACCTGGAGTTGGTGCATTGAACCATACACCCCCAGGTGTCTAGGAGATGTTTTACCCCTGGCAGTGGTAAAAACATTTCAGGAACAGGCACCTGTATTTTCTCCATAGCATTTTTGAAGAAATTCAGTGAAATCAGAAGTATTGCACATGAGAGGTATCTCAAAGCATGGTGAGCTTCACCAAAGCACAGAGACAGGTCAGGTACCCACTGGCCAAATAGGAGAAGAGATGCTGCAACCCCAAAGCAGAGAGAACCTGCTCATCACTGATGATGCTTGGCTAAAAAACTTCTTCCCTCCTGACAGAGAATTGCTAGAAAGGGGATAGCAAAGGGTTGCAAAGATGCTGAGAGGATTGGGACATCTCTCTGATGAAGAAAGGCTGAGGGACCTAGGGCTTTTCAGCCAGGAAAAAGGACTGTGGTTGTCAGGAGGATGGGACCAGACTGTGTTCAGTGGTGATCAGTGATGGGACAGGAGGGAACAGCCACAAACTTGAGAATGGGAAGGTCAATCTAAAATCCCTCTGGGCAGCCTATTCCATTCCCCCCACCCTCACAGTAGAGAATTTCTTTCTTATTATAGGGGTGGTGCTGCAGAAAGAAAGCCCCATTGGTTCCCCTGGACAAGGAGGATACTGGAAGTCTGTCTTGTGCCAAGGTGCTGACTCAGGAAGTCACCTTAAGTTCCTCTTGACACTGGTATGTGAAATAATTCGGAATTATAAAATTCATTAGACAAATCACATACAAATCTGCATCTCACAAGAGGTTCAGCTGCAGCATCCCCCTGCAGCCTGGCTTGTGACAGGCTTCTCTGCCTAAGGTATCAAATCAGTAATGACTCATTTCCCTTTTGTATCCACAAATCAATTGTAATAATGGCTTAATATAGCTGAAGTATCTACAAATCCTCCTTTATCCCCAACGATGTCCAGAGAAAATCCGATCTTGTCATTAAAATGGGCGATTACTCACAGTATTGTTCCCAGACATGCTCAAACTTCGATAGGAGGAGAGCAAAAACACTCTGACTTCTAACTCCCCTGTTGGCAAAGAAGCCTGTTGCTGCCTGGCTGTGCCTTCCCACCCATCACCACCTTGTGGAGGCACTGGGATTTGGGTCCTCCCCCCCTCCAGAGATGCACCAGGGAACTCTCACTCAGGAGGGGAGGAAGAGGAGGAGGGAGAGCTGGCTCCTGCCAGCGCTCAGGGCAAGACATGGAACAGCCCTGCAACAAACCCAAACCAGCAAAGACTGTGGTGGTGGCATTTCTGGAAGTCTTCATATTTGGTGAAGACTTGCTGTGATGGAATAACTATTTGGAATTGAGTGCAGGTAAATAACAGCTCTTTAATTATCACACCATCAAAGTCCCAGTATAATGCCTATTAACTCATACTTAGGGCCAGATAATCTAGCCTATTTTGGATCCCTCTATTTAATCTTTCCTTTCTGGCAAAGATCCTGGACCTGATGCCCATATCCCCACTATTTCCTCTTCTGCAGAATAAACCTTTGTAGGGGAACTCCAGGTGGGCAGAGAGGTTAGACTCACCCAGGTGGCATTTTCTTTAGATTCACATTGATGCTAAGAATCTTGAGCTTCTCTAGAGGACCTAATCCTACTCCTGTTAATACCAGTGTTGTAGTTCTCAATTTCTCGGGCTATAATCTTACCTGCTTCTGGCTCCCTATACCATGGGCCAAGGGGTGTCCTGGCTAATCTGGTTGTATAGCCCAACTCTAATCATCTCCGGCACATCCTGACCCCGCTGGCGTCTGTGCCATGCTCCCAGTGATCCACCCAGGGCCAGGTTGCCTGCTGTGTGCCTAAGCTAGCAATGTTCAATTACATTTCCCTTAATCCCTCTGTTGATCTCACAGCCCTGGCCAGCTTTTTCTGTCTGGAGGAAGGGGCAGATTGGAGGTGAATCACTTGCTGCCCTGTCCTAAGGAGATGAAGGTCAAGATAATGGGATCTCAGCGTTTCTGAGAAACGCTTCTTAAACAGTGCTTCCCTTCAATGGCTATTCTTTAATTCAATGTTCGGAGTGTAGGAGTCATCAGGTAACCCCTTTGAACTTCTGCTGAGGTTCACATGTTGGTTTGCACCTAAAGCTGCAGAGCAACAGACCTGAGGCCAAATGCTGCCCTGCCATGCTGGCACCAAGCAGACTGGGTGGCTCAAAGGAAACTGTAGGAAGAACATCCACAGCTGACCATATAGAAATCATGGAAGCTCCTTTTTTTTTTTTTTTTTCCTGAAAACTCTATTCTGAGCAGCTACACCTATGGCAGACACAAGGATCCTAAGAGCACTGCACAGTCCTTGGCAGAGGCCTGATTTCTGAAGGACAGACAAGCGCTTTTCTTGGATGTTTCAAGCTTTCCAAGGGAGGATGAAGAAAGCTTATGATGGCATTAGGAAATCCACATGGTTATCCCTTCCTCCAGCACACCACAAGGGCCTCTAGAGTCTGTCCACACAGTGGGGGAAGAAGGAGGGGTGCTGGCACCCAGCAAAGTGGCTTCCAGTGGGCTGCCCCATCTGTCCTCCTCTTCCTGCACCTCCAACGAGCTAATCTAACCCAACCACTAAAATCCCATCAACTCAACCAAGTCCACCTCTGGAGATCAAAATAGCATATTGACTGGGCAAAGATATTTCTCTGAGCTCCCTTCAACCTCACAAAGAGAAGAGCAGGGGAAGAGTCAGCAGAGCCATTCCTCCCCAGAACAAAGCCCCGTTACCCAAGAGCTAGAAACACCCAATAATGAATCTGTAATTAATCTTATGTCTCAGGAAATCTGTACCTGTTTGTTTCTCTGATGTATTTGAATTCTCCATGGGCCCTTCCCATCTTATAGAATCATAGAATAAGTTGAGCCATCCAGCCCAACCCCCTGCAGTGAGCAGGGACATCCTGCACTAGATCAAGTTGCTCAAAGCCTCAGCAAGCCTGGCCTTGAATGTCTCCAGGGATGGGGGCTCTAACACCTCTCTGGGCAGCCTGGGCCAGTGTCTCACCACCCTCATGGGGAAGATCTAACCTTCTCCCTCTCTGGTTTCCCCTCATCTAACCACTACATGCCCTGGCAAACATCTCTAGGAGGATGGGGTGCACTTGCAACTAAAAACCATGGAGGAGAACCATGTGGTGGACCCTGAGAACTCCTGATGCAGGACTGTGGTATTATATGAAGTCCATGAAAGGGCACCAATATTTGTGCTGCTGAACACACAGAGGTTAGATGAGATGCTCTGTGAGATTCTTTTGGGCTGAGCTTTATGAGCCTGTGGTTGTTTCTCTCATTGTGATGGATATGAGCATCTCTTTTTCCTCCTCTCAGATGCTTTGATGTTGGGAGCACTGTGAAGGACACCTGACTCGCTGGGTGCTCATACTCTCACCCGTGGGACAAACTTTCCAAAAACAACTCACACAGTCCCATCTCCAGGAGAGCTGCAATGCCCTGCGTTGCCTGACAGAGGGTGGCTTCCCAGGAAGTGCTCAGGATATATTTATTTACGATTATGAGAATTTTTAATTCTTTTTTAACTTTAATTAAGTTGGAAGCCTTTTTCACCCTCTGTCCTGCTCATGGGGAGGTCTATAGCCCCGTGCTCACCCACAGCTAGCAGCACTGCAGCTGCTCACCATCAACAGGGAATTTAGTCAGGATTTTGGCCTTATTTTAACCTCCTGGCTGCAAAAGGTGCCAGCAGACGATTGACACTAGAAGGGTTGAGCAGGAAAGCATCCACTAGAACCAGTGTTTTTGTGAAATACCAGACTTCACACAGTGGAACAAATGGTGACAGAGGTGCTGGGGATCAGAGAAGATGTTCAAGCTGCTCCAGCCCACCCCAGTGTCCCTTGCAAAGGCTCAGTACTCACCCAGCCCATTTGCACAGTCGTAGAAATCAAAGCAGTGCACAGTTCGATCCATCCCATATGGTCCCATGAGTGTCCTGGGAGAGAGAAGAGAAGCATCTTTCTTCCATGGGCTGGAACAAAGAGATCCACAGCTGCCCAACCAACACACATGCAAGCACATCCTTCCCACCCCATCTGTCCCCCCCCTAACAACCACACAGACACGCAGGGTGAGGGACATGGCCCCACATATGAAAAAAAAATCACCCCCCTTTCATCCCTCCCCTCCCCAACACCGAGATTTATAGGGATAAATGAGAGAATATGTGCAGGGCTGGACATCATCCTCCCCACCCAGCAAATCTGATGGACCTGTCTGTGATTCATTACCCCAGATTAACGGGGCCGGACAGCTGTCCAGCTCCTGGGAAATGAGATCAGAGCTCGGACCAATGTTCTGGGAATAAACTGGTTTCACAAAGTACAGCCAGCCTGCAATGAAGCCACCCAGGCACCAGCCACCCTCAGGTTTTGTAACTCTCCATCCCTGTGGCAGCAGGTATAGAAAAGGGAGAGGCAAGACCTGCCAAGACACTTGGTTGAGGGTGGGACTTTCCCACCTCCAGCCAAAATGGGTGGAAGAGCATCATGCACCCAAGTTTCCCCTGTGCCAAGTAACTCCTGCCCCACATTTTCCCTCTGAACACCCTCTAGAGTGCTGGGTGTCCCAAACAAATGACTCTGAAAGCACTCAGCTCCACTCTGCCTTAGCTGAGGACTGAAACTGCTGCTTCTCCTCCTTCGGCAGCCCCCAGCAGTCACCTCCCATGAGGGCAAGAGTACCTTGATCAGAGAAACCCATAGCTAGGAATGCCAGGTGGGAGACAAGGGGGTGAGGGCTTCCTGAAACCCTCCACTCCCCAGAATTTATGTGGAAAGAGAAAAGGAGTTTCTGAATCAATATCAGATCCCAAATCTGGATGCAGATGAGGAGGGACAACACTGTGGAACACAGTGGGCTGCTTCAAGTCCAGCTGGACACAGAAGAGGAATAAGCCTCAGGGAATTCTCCTTTCAGGCATCCCAAAAACCTCTCAAAACACCAAGGTATTCCGCAAAGCCTGTAACACCCACCTTTTAGCTTCAGACTGGAAGCTTTTTCTCCTCATTAAAGATACCTCCCTCCCTTGATATTTTTGCAATGGTTCACATATTCAAGAGACAGGACAAATCACTGGCCACATCTGGCTGCCAGTGGAAAGAGACTGAAGATGTCCCAGGAAGCCAAAATGGACCTGGGACCAGAGGGGTTTGATCCAAAAAGAATTTTCAGAATACTTTCAGTAAATTGCTGAGGCAACTCCCCCACCGGTAAGGAGAAGTAGCCCAAACTGGGGTGAAGCACGCCATAAAGACAGAGGTTTTGTTTAAAGCAGATGACTACTTGGTGTGTTCAACTTTTATCCCCATGGGTTGCTCAAATGGTAGAGCAGAAGCAAATGCTGGAGATGCAAGCAAACACAGCAACAGGCATTAGTTATGATGGTCCTCAGCACACCAGCCATCCCAGCCACCAAGCCCTGCTTCTGGAGAAACCACAGCACATCACCCTTGTCTCTCTAGTTAAGGGTGGCCCCCTCCCCAGTCCCTGCCCCTGGGATTACCTGCTAATGATGATGGCTCCCTTGTAAAGGATAGAGACGGTGGGCATCTTGCTGGAGGCAGCAGCCCAGCCCTGCTGGGCGCCTGCCACTCTGATTTGGCAGGAATCGTTAAAACGATGAAGAAGAGGGGGGGGGGGGGGGGAAAATAGAAAGAAAAAAGGGGGAGGTCCGAGGGGGTCACATGATCTCCTCCTCTCCTGTTTGCATGTTAATTCCACCCAACATTAACACAGATCAGCTAAAAAACATCTCCAACTTTAGATTAAAGCTTACGCAAGCCAAAGCCAACTCGGTCCATGGCAAGCGCCTTCCCGAGTGAGGCAGGAGAGAGCTCCACCAGCTCTCCCAGCGGGGCTGTCACACTCCCCCTTAACACAACGGGGTGATTATTTGATGCATGCTATCACTCATCTTTGGGAACAGCCCCTCCAGGGACAGAGGGCAGCGGTCAGGGAAAGACATGCGTGCTCACTACCCCTGAACACTTCAAATCTGTAGAAATAATAACAGACTGTAGCACTTAGGGATTTAGGGTTAGTTTTTTTCTTTTGTTTTTTTCCTTTGTTTGTTTTGTTTCAGCATCTCTTCCAGCCCACACTAATTCCTCCTTAATACAAAGCAAGTTCAGCTGTTTTACTGTTTACTGGGAGGTGGGAAATATGATTTGCCTTTAAGGATCGCCTTCCACTCCTCGTCTTGTTGCACATCATCCACCTGCAGATGCAGAGCAACCCCTGTGTTTCATGGGATGTGAGGGCTGAGGGATGAAAGGAGATTATCCAAGGTTGGCCACTGAGCAGAGTCAGAGCTGGAACAAGTTGCCTCAGGTCTGTGATCTTGGTGGGCAGGGTGTGAAATGAAGACAAAATCCCAAGAAACTTGTTCCCCTGGAGCTGCAGGCAGTGGGAGGACACAGGTCTTGTATCCCTACCAGTTCAGTGGGACAGCTGAGGTCACAGTTAAGATCTTGGTCCTGAATCCATGAACAGTGTCGTGCTCAGGCTCTTCACAGATTCACAGAATATCAGGGATTGGAAGGGACCTCAAGAGATCATCTAGTCCAATCCCCCTGCTGGACCAGGAACACCTAGACCAGGTTACACAGGATCTTGTCCAGATGGGTTTTGAATGTCTCCACAGAAGGAGACTCCAAAACCTCTCTAGGCAGTCTGTACCATTGTTCTGTCACCCTCACTGTGAAAAAGATTTTTCTTATATTTCTGTGGAGCCNAAAAATAGAAAGAAAAAAGGGGGAGGTCCGAGGGGGTCACATGATCTCCTCCTCTCCTGTTTGCATGTTAATTCCACCCAACATTAACACAGATCAGCTAAAAAACATCTCCAACTTTAGATTAAAGCTTACGCAAGCCAAAGCCAACTCGGTCCATGGCAAGCGCCTTCCCGAGTGAGGCAGGAGAGAGCTCCACCAGCTCTCCCAGCGGGGCTGTCACACTCCCCCTTAACACAACGGGGTGATTATTTGATGCATGCTATCACTCATCTTTGGGAACAGCCCCTCCAGGGACAGAGGGCAGCGGTCAGGGAAAGACATGCGTGCTCACTACCCCTGAACACTTCAAATCTGTAGAAATAATAACAGACTGTAGCACTTAGGGATTTAGGGTTAGTTTTTTTCTTTTGTTTTTTTCCTTTGTTTGTTTTGTTTCAGCATCTCTTCCAGCCCACACTAATTCCTCCTTAATACAAAGCAAGTTCAGCTGTTTTACTGTTTACTGGGAGGTGGGAAATATGATTTGCCTTTAAGGATCGCCTTCCACTCCTCGTCTTGTTGCACATCATCCACCTGCAGATGCAGAGCAACCCCTGTGTTTCATGGGATGTGAGGGCTGAGGGATGAAAGGAGATTATCCAAGGTTGGCCACTGAGCAGAGTCAGAGCTGGAACAAGTTGCCTCAGGTCTGTGATCTTGGTGGGCAGGGTGTGAAATGAAGACAAAATCCCAAGAAACTTGTTCCCCTGGAGCTGCAGGCAGTGGGAGGACACAGGTCTTGTATCCCTACCAGTTCAGTGGGACAGCTGAGGTCACAGTTAAGATCTTGGTCCTGAATCCATGAACAGTGTCGTGCTCAGGCTCTTCACAGATTCACAGAATATCAGGGATTGGAAGGGACCTCAAGAGATCATCTAGTCCATTCCCCCTGCTGGACCAGGAACACCTAGACCAGGTTACACAGGATCTTGTCCAGATGGGTTTTGAATGTCTCCACAGAAGGAGACTCCAAAACCTCTCTAGGCAGTCTGTACCATTGTTCTGTCACCCTCACTGTGAAAAAGATTTTTCTTATATTTCTGTGGAGCCTCCTGTGTTCCAGTTTGGACCCGTTGCCCCTATCACTGGAGGTCACTGTAAAGAGCCTGGCTCCATCCTCCTGTCACTTATTATAAACATTAGTGTGGTCACCCCTCAGTCTCCTCCAAGCCAAAGAGACTCAATTCCCACAGTATCTCCCCATTAGTGGTACCAGACATTGTCAGACAAGCATCTGCACTTATTAGCCCAGCTCAGCCTGGGAGAAGACACAGACATGTCTACTTGGGATAGCATTGACCAGATCATGGAACCACAGAATGGGTTGGTTTAGAAGGGACTTTCAAATGCTGTCTAGACCAACCCCCTGCACTAGATCATGTTGCTCACAGCCTCAGCAAACCTGGCCTTGAATGTCTCCAGAGATGTGGCCTCCACCATCACTCTAGGCAGCCTGGGCCAGCGTCCATCAGGATCAATCCACCCCACTCAGGTGGCAGCTCCAGGCAGGATCCCAAGACAGTCCAAGGAGCAGCACAAGGAGCTGAGGGATGTGCCCACATTGGCATCACTGAGCCTGTAGGGAGTCTCTCTGCAGGGCTTAGAGTAACAAGGTCCAAGCAGATGTGCGTGGGTGGGAATTAGAGGTGGAAAGATGTCCTGCAGCAGCAATGAGCTCTGTCTGAGGGCTTTGGGCTCTGAGAAGCAGCAGTGAGAAGCTCGGAGGTGGGAGGATGCAGTCCTCAGCATGGTCCCTGCCCACATCCCACCAAGGCAGGACCTACCTAGGCAGCAGCAGGCACTTGCTTAACAACAACCCAGCAGTACCCAAAGGGGCTAATAAATGAGCATATGTTGAAGAGGCATTTGCATATGATTAGAAAACAGAAAACAGGATTGTGTCAGGATCAGCTACAAAGTGTTGATAATAAACCAAAGTAAATTGGCTGCTGTGGAGCTGGGAAGAGCTGCTTTTTGTCCACAGCCATGGTACAGCCTGTGTCATTTTCACAGATATTACCTATGGAATTACTTCAGATGATCTCATAAGTCAAGTCTAAACAGAAGAGGAAACCAAGACATGCTGCAGAAGGCCATAGCAAGAAGACAGGTGGGTATCATGGGGATCACTCGGGGACCAGTGGCTCCATGTACCCCCCATGATGCCCTCCACCCCATCCATGGTGTCAGCAGTTCCCTGGACACCAAGCTGTGGGCACAGGGGTGGCAGCAGATGAAGCTGAGACCAGAGTCCTGCTCTTCCCAGTGACACTACTCATGGAGACAGCCCATTCCCACAAGCTCCACTGCCAGCAGCCACATGTTGACATCTCTTTCCTCCTCCCAACCACCATGCAGAATTCAGCACTCCAACACCCCCTTCCTATGAGACAAAGAGGGATCCTAGGAGACTAGAGGGTTTGCCCAAGATCAGTTTCTGCTTCTCACCACTGCTTGTGTGGTTGCACACTCATCCTCTTCTCCCTGAGGTCGGTGGCCAGCCCTGCTCCTCATCTACACAGTGTCCCTTTCTCAGTCCTCCAGACCAGGAAGGAAAGGTGTCTGCCCTTCCTCCAAGGAAAGTCAGAGGCTGTATCACCCCTACCCCATCATATCATCCTACCCCTTCACTGAGCCCACTCCACTCCCTGCAGCTGAGCACAGGACTCCTCCACCTGCAGAAATCAGAAGGTGGCTCCTGAGGGTCATTTCATCCTCCCCTTGTAGCAGTGCTTGAACCAAAGTCTGCTCAATAGTCTAATGATGGAAAGATGTGGAGTTTGTAAAGCCAAGGCAGTTTTCCAATGCTTAACTCCCTCATGCTGTTGAAGGAGGATGTTTCCAGCCTGATGTAGATGGATCTCCTCACACTTTGAGGAGGAAGAGTCCCTTCTCAAAGGGCATCTGCTCCACTGATCAGCACCATCAGATCAAGATCACAGGCAGGGAGGAGAGATGCTGACTCTCACTGCTGGCCAGGCTTTTACATTTTTCAACCCCATTTATCATTGTCCTCTAAGCTCCCCTCTGGGAAGACCTCACAGCTGCCTCCCAGTACCCAAAGGGGCTAGAGAAAAGCTGGGGAGGGACCGTTTTTCAGGGCATGTAGTGACAGGATGAGGGGCAATGGTTTGAAACTAGAGCAGGGCAGGGCTGGATGACACATTAGGAAGAAGTTCTTCCCCATGAGGGTGGTGACAAAAAGGCAAAAAGGCCTCTTTAATAAGCCTGTTCTGCAGTAATTAGGAAGAGAGGCTGTTTTAGCTGAAAGCCAGGTCAGGCTTTGGTCTGCCAGAGGTTTTTGAGATGAATGTTTGTACTGATGCCTAGCAGAGGTAAGGGTCCCCCAATATCTGTTCCAGCCCAAAGCTTGGATGTACCCACTTGAGATGGAGATTAATACAATTTAAATGCAATCACATGGGAAGGCTCAAAAAAGCTTTCTTCATCTTTGCCCCAGCCAGACTGAGAGGTGGTGGCATCTCTCAAGCAGGGAAGATTTCCTTCCTCCTCCTTTTTCTGCACTTCCTCCCCTACCCTCCCACAAGGCAGGTGATCTGCTGCTGTGCTTGAGGACTGCTGCTGTGACTCTGATTTGGGTGTCAGCTTCCTATGAAGGGTTAACAGGATTAAAAACCTCCCTGTCTTTCTAAATCCCTTGAGCCATAGGATTGGACTGGTCATAAACTTATTAACAGGGGACAGTAACTGGTGGGGGCTGCAGACCCTCCTGCACCAGCCAGGCCTCCGCCACATCCTCCCCAAATTAACTGGGGAAAATACGAGAGTGATGGCAAGAAAATCACCCAAGTGACTCCTTAAGCAAGAAGAGTGGGGAAAGGAGGGGGGATATGGCTGGATACAGAAAGAAAACATATTCTGGGGGAAGATTTCCCAAGGTGCCATCAAATCAGGAGCACAGAAGGGGTTGGCACAGAGACTTGGGAAGAACTCAGACCCTTCCTCGAGCTGCAGACACCTCCAGGCTCATATCTGGAGCTGGGAATGAGCTGTCACCACAGCAGCAATAATGATAATGCCAAAAGAAGTAGGGGAAGGGCCAAACCATAAAGTATAACCTCACCGGGGTCACACCAGCATCACCACTAAGACAGACCAGTACCCAGGGACCAGCTGTTAGCCCAGCAACATGTCCTGTCTGTCACCACCCCATGGCACCCCAACGGCGCCAGGCGAGGTCCCTCTGGCAGCTTGTGTTTATTTATTAAATTCCTATTTCAAACTGGAAAATTAATCTTTTAATCAGCAACAGAGCAGGGCTGTGCTTACGGCTGCAGTGGGGAGGTGTTATCTCCTTGCCATCTGCTCGCTGCCCTCTGCTGCAACCCAACAGAGACCCCAGACAGCCCAGTGCTGGCACATCTGGCACCCATCACACGTGGGGGATGGCTCCCCCAGTTCAAAGCCACCCACCCCTTGGCCAGGGCACAAAGCACATCCATCCCACTGGGATAAACTAGGGGAGGCTTTGACCCAAAACCCTGGCATATGAAGAGATTTCGGAGCTAGAAAATGGGGTTTGAGCATTTCCATCTTGCAGATGCAGGAAAGCAGGACTTATCAGCTCCACAGAGCCAGGGACAGCCAGAGGACACTGGTGTGGCTACAGATGCTACTGGGCAAGAGCATCGGGCTGCCTCAACTTCTCCTGACCCCCTTAAAGATATCATGGCCCCATAACATCAGTGACACCAGCCTGGCAGTGCTTGCCAGAATGCACAGGTCAAGGTCCAGCCTGTCCTGCACAACCTCCTTGTGACTAGCAAGAGATTCTGCCATTTCTACACCCAAAAAGCAACAAGAAAGCATGAGTACAGTGCTCCAGACCAGCAAAGGCAGCCATCACCACAAGGTGCTGCCCCACATCCCCCCACCATCCTGCCTGCACCCCCATGGGGTACTGCTGCCCCACAACCCACTCAGCCCTCCCTCCAATGACCTACTTCAGCAGGAGAGGGATGTCTCCTCAGCAGCATCCATGGTCGCCGGTGACCAGAAGGTGCTCTGGGTCCCCAGGGAAGAAACCCAGGCTGGGCCAGCCCAAGCAAACCTCAGCCAACCCTCATGGTGGCCCCGAGAGCCCGGCGGGTCCCCTGCTGGCTCTGGATCTGGCCCACTGACCCCCAGTTAATCAGCTAAATCCACACGCTCTGAACCCTGGACACGGGCACCGCTGCGCTGCCGCCGGCTCTCCCTGCCCTACATAGACATCTGCAGCCACCCGGCGCCTGCCTTCACCTCCCGTCCCCTCCGCCGTCCCTGTCACCTTCCCTGCACCCACCTCAGGCTCCTGACTTCACTCTCCAGGCACCGGTGCATGGGATGGGTGATGCAATCCCTTTGGGATGGCTGGTTTGCTGAACGGGACAGCCCAGCACAGAGTCTGGAACAACAACAGCAAGAGCACCCGTGGGTTCTTGCAAGGGGTTGTGGGCGCTTCCCCGGCTGCCACCTGTGACATAAATCCGCTTTCCCACAGCAGGCTGATACCAGCCTCACCTGTGTGCTGCCTCTCCTGGGGGAGTGTGGGTGCTGTGGGACCCCCACCAGTCCCTGCCTTCCAGAGAGGGGCCATCAAAATGGATGGAATTCAACCCTACATCCTCCCAAACTCTACAATCCTCCCAAACCTCCAGACACCAAGCAATGCCCCATTCCCAGTGCAGCAGCATCTTCCCTCCCCTCTTACCAGTAAATGCAAGAAAGTCCACTGAAGTGCTCCAGGTCTCGGCCAAGGGGCTGGAGGTAGGACATCATCTGGGGCCACCCCCTCTCCAACGAGCCCTTAGGGCTACCGCTGATGGCTCCTGCTGTGTGGGGCCATGGGCTGAGGGTGCCAGTGGCCTGCAGGGCTCTCCAGCACGGCTCCTGCAGCCGCCAGACACATCTAATCCCGGGCAGGCGGGCGAGCATGTGATCGCCCCTCTCCCAGCTTCCCTCCACTAAACCCCCCTGATGTTTCCAGTTCTGCAATGCTGGGGATGCTTTGGGGTACAGCTAGTCCCAGCCATCAGGTCCGAGTCACCCACGGGGAGCACAGCAGAAGGAGCACCTCTCAAAAGGATCCCACCTCCAGTGCACAGCCAGTGGTGGGGTGTGAGCCAGTCTTCAATAAACTGGGCAATTGTTTTAGCGTTATTTTAGCCAATGAATCCCTCCACTCCCCTACCAACGAGCTCCCTGCTCACCTTACTCTTGCAGAGGCTGTTAATGATGGTTATAATTGTAACCAAGGGTATAATCGATGGTTAACCTGCCCCCCCCCAACCTATTTAAAGCCAATTGTGGGTGTTGCCAATCTGCTCTAAGCCTGGGCTGTGGTGACACACTGCTCCCACAGCCTGCCCACGGTGTGATGAAGAAGAGGAAGGAAGGTGGGGGGTGATGGTGGGACAGGAGAGCACAGGGTCCTGCAGCACCTGGCTGTCCACGGTGTGATGAAGAGGAAGGAGGAATGTGGGGGGTGAAGGTGGGACAGGAGAGCACAGGGTTCTCAGCACCTGGCTGCCCACAGTGTGATGAAGAGGGAGGAAGGTGGGGGCTGAAGATGGGACAGGAGAGTACAGGGTCCTGCAGCACCTGGCTGTCCACGGTGTGATGAAGAGGAAGGAGGAATGTGGGGGGTGAAGGTGGGACAGGAGAGCACAGGGCCCTGCAGGGAGGATGTGCCCATGCTCAGGGTGACAGCTGCAGGCATCACTCACCCAGATTCAATGAAGCTGCCAGCCAGAAGGCAGTGAATTAAGGGTGATCCCACTCAGCATCCTCTCCCAGTGACCGTGCAAGCTGCTGCCAAAGTCCTTGTCACCTGCCCCCCCCAGCCCAGTGACACATTACTGGTACCCAAAGGTGTTACAGGAAAGACAGAGGGACTCTGCCAGGGCTGGGAGTGACAGGACAAGGGGCAGTGATTTGAAACTAGAGCATGGCAGGGTTAGATGAGACATTAGGAAGAAGCTGTGATGAGACACTGGAACAGGTTGCACAGAGACGTGGTAGAGACCCCAACCCTGGAGATATTCAAGACCTCCTCACTTCTGCTGCAGGACATCATTCCACCTCTAATTCCCACCCACAAACATCTGTTTGGACCCTGTTACTCTAAGCCCTGAAGAGAGACTCCCTGCAGGCTCAGTGATGCCAATGTGGGCACACTCCCTCAGCTCTGCCATCCTTGTGCTGCTGCTTGGACTATCATGGGATCCTGTCTGAAGCTGCCACCTGAGTGACATGGATTGATCCTGATGGACACCAGCGCAGGCTGCCCAGAGAAGTGATGGAGGTCCCATCCCTGGAGACATTCAAGGCCAGGCTTGATCAGGCTCTGAGTAACCTAGTGCAGGGTGTCCCTGCTCACTGCAGGGGGTTGGACTAGATGGCCTTTGAAGGTCCCTTCCAGTCTTATGATTTTATGATTCCTTGAGCAGGCACAACCATTGGCCACTACCAGAGCATCCCTATACTCCTTTAGGGGTGCAGCTCTGCTATACCCCTTGCCTTGGGGACCAGACCTCTGCAAGGCTGCAGAGGTGCCCCAGGGTGCATTTGGGGTACAGGACCTTCCCCTACCCCTGTGATGCCTCCTGCCTGCGTGCAGGTACCCCACACCGGTGTGGGGAGAACCACCCACTCCTGGAGCTGTTGCAACCTGGGCGATACCAAGCTTGAGCCCCAGGACCGGTTTGTGCTACCAGGAGGGGACAGGCAGCAGGGCTTGCCGAAACCACAGGGGTGCCACAGCCAGCTCAGGGTTGGGCTGGCCTCTCCCAGTCTCACCAAATTGGATTGTCAAAGTCAGCTGGTGTCACCCCATTCTCGAGCAGGACAGTGACCAGAGCTGTAGGACTGGTGAGAACACTCCCATCCTGCCCTGCAATATGATTTCCACCTCCCACCCCCCCCACAGCTGCCTGGAGTCCACAGAGATGATGCCCCACAGATGCATCCCTCTCCTTGTCCACATCCCTGGGGGGACAGAGGGTCAGGGCTTCCCCCAAGCCAGGTTCATGGGGTGAATCATGGAGACATGCTGGGGAGGGATGAGCTGCCTTGCTCTTTATTCTGCAAGTTTCTGTGCTGGCGGAAGCAGAGCATTATCTCCCTCGCCCTTCAGAGGCAGCTGCCTGTGGGTGCATGAGCTCCATTGGTGTATTTACTCAGATGCAATCATTAACACCCCGGAAATTCCCAGCTTTTACATCACGAACCAAAGCCTCCCGTGGAGCCTTGACCTTTTTCTCCCCCTCTTAATATGGTCCTTGGAACCCAGACTTAGATGGACCCTGCCTTGGGACATCCTGGCCAGGAACTTGGCTGCAGATGATGGTCCCCTGTGGGCAACAGGAGCCCCTCAGGCATTGGGACCATGGTGACAGCTTGTGGCTCCAGGGGTGCACAGCTCACCTCTGAGTGAGATCAGAGAGAGGTCCTGCACAAGCATTCAGGGCTGCAGCATCGTGTTATATAGGAGATGGAGGGGACATCTGATTGTCCTTCCTGGGAAGTTGGGACCCCCTTCCCTTTCCATCCCTGGGTGAGACAGGGGAAAAAGGCCACTACCCTGGGTGCAATGAGCACATCGCAGTCTTCAAATCCTGATGCCACCAGCCCCATCACGTATCGCTCAGTGCCTTTCAGGATTGATGACACAGAGAGGGATCTTCTAAGGAAGAAACGTCCCCCTCTCCTATTGCAGATGCCCTCATCCCTCCGCACTGGCCGGTGACCAGGCAACTCCTCTGCTCCTCACCGCAGCGGGTAGATGAGGAAGAGCCGCAATTAAATTTATTCCCTACTGCATTTTCATGCCAAATGAGTCAGAGCAGCGGCCTCACTCAGCTTTTGTTTCACTTGGCTGCTAGTGCTGGCTTTATGCTGGGCGTTTGGTCGATACTTAACTCCCTTGAAAGCACTTGGGCTCAAAGCAGCAAGTGCAGCTAAAAAAAAACCAAAAAACTTCCCTACCAGGATGGGAATTTTCGCAACCTTTGGCTCTACTCAGCAGCAATGCATTTGTTTTATTTTTCCCTTACTTCCCCGTGGCTTGATGAAGCCCTGGGCTTCAAGCCGCTGCATCCTATGGAGGTTGTGGGACGGGGCTGGAGCACCCAGAGCAGCTGGGACGAAAAAAAAAAAAATCGACCTTAAAGGCAGCCGAAGGAGGTTTCGGCCAGCGCAGGACCAGTTAGGAACGAGCAGGGCCACATTCCTGTGCAGGTGGGAGCTGGTGAGAAGGAAGCAGCAGGAGGAGGTGTTTCGGTGCCCTGCTTTTCCTTGAGCTCTGCCGGCTGGGAACTCCCTTTCCACCCCGGCACGGGACTGAGTGGTTCCTCTGGCCCCGCTTAGGGCTGTCAGATGTCCCACCCACAACACAAATGAGTAATTTTTTTAAGCCAGCTCACTCTCAGTGTGTGTCCTGTTGAATCTCTCATGGACAAAAAAACAAACAAACAAAAAGCTTTTGGGAAGAATTCCCTCACTATTTCCCAATCCAAAGCTAGAAATCTTAAAATTCTCTATGGGTAAACACTGCTGGAGGGCTCAGCATTCCCTCTGCTGCTCATTGGTCCCCAGGACCCCTCGATGCTGCAGGAAATGGGGACTTTTTGGGGTGCACAGGGAGGAGGAGGATGCTGCTGTGATGCTGCCTTCACCTCTCAATGCCTTCCCGAATTGGGTGGGATGGGACGGAGCAGTGGGATGGGGAAGCCCTGGTGGAGGCGTCAGTGAGGAGAGAGACATCGGCAGCTGGTGCCCATCCTGTAGCTCCTGGCAGCGGGGCTGGAGGCGGTGGGGGGGACATAGGGCGGAGCTTGGGAGGTGCCAAGGGTTTGCCCGTGTTGCATAAAACCTGCTCCTCTCCCACTCCCCTCCTTCAGCAGCAGCTCAAGAGCTTCTCACTCAGGTTAAGTCAACATTGCCACATGGCTGCCTCAGTGGAGGCACTTACATTCCTCCCCCCACACCCAGAAGCAGCTTGACCCCCCAACAGCAGGAGCTTGATGAGTGTTTTTTGGGCTGGGGGGGAATTACAGGAGCATGGCTGTGGTCTCCAGCATGGCTGGACTGTGAGTATCAGTGTGGCTTCTCAGGGTCCCAACGAGTGGCACCCTCTGCCCAACTGGGGCTCAGCATCTCCTCCATGACCTTCTGGCTGCCCCAGGGTGGGGTCTGGCCTCACTCAGCAGCTCCTCAGGCATAACAGGGCCAGAACTCTCTTCCCAGTACAGGATATCTCCATGCTCAGGAGGCTTCAGAGGAGCTGGTAGCATTGTCTCTGGGTACCAGCATGGGGTGCACGGTGGGAGGGGGTTACAGCACAGCAGGGATCAGCTTTATCACTAAAGCTGCCTGAAAGGCTCATTTGCAAAATAAATACCACTAGTGAAACAAACCCTCCCTCTCTATGTAGCTCTGATAGACCCCAGCTGGGGGGAGACACCTCAGCACAGAGTGGGGTGTAGTGTTCAGGGCAGCACCAGAGTTCCTGCAAGAGCTGCCAGCCTCCCCAAAAATCACTAAGCCCCCAGGTCCCCAAAAGCAGGTTTCATGCAGCACCTCTGATCCCAAGCCAAGGTAAAGGCAGGAATACCTGGGCAGTTTACATAAGACAGAGTTTTTCCACTCAGATGGAGTTTCTCACTGCCCAGCCTTTCACCCAGCAGCTGCAATTTTGCTACTCTCAAGGGCATTTGCTCACAAAAAATGAGCCACGCCAGAGATGTGGGGAGATTAGGAGGATTAAGGCTGCAGAGCTGGCACAGGAGAAGATGTCATGCAAAAACCCTCCAGTAGGCAAAGGCATTTCATCCCCATCCCTGGCCTCTGCTCACCTTCCAAAGGCTTTAAGCAACTCCGGGGAGGGCTAAGGGATGGGCATGGCTTAGCATAGGGCAAAGATGGAAGAGGAGAGATTGTTCCAATGAACTGGGAGTGTGTTGGCACTAGATATTTGGGGGAAACAAGAGCTCAAAAGGCAGAAAGTATTTCTAGAGCAAATAAACAGAGGCAGGACTTCATGTGTTGAAATAAAATGAGATGGGTTGGGTTTTCCTCCCTCCTCACCTCCTCTTCAGGACGAGAGCCAGCCTGCGGTGAGGAGGATGGAGATGCCTGATGAGGGTAGGATCTTCCTTCTACTTAAGGGAATGTTTACAGCTTACTGGACAGTGCTTGCTTCTTGTGTCAGGAATCCAATCTAAAAAAACAACTCCACTTTTAAATTACTTAAAATACTGCTTGATTGGTAACCATTTAGCAGTTTGTTTGCTGTGCCCTGGTCTAATGCTCCTGCTAAACATTCATCTGACCTCAGGCAAACCCCACAGAGCGTTAAGGCAAGAAATGGAAACACAAAGCCATTCCCCTCCCTCCCACCCANGGTAACAGCTGGAGGGGGGAGTTGCCAATGGAGCCCAGGGGTGTGGGATATGGGGGAAAATGGACTGGAAAAGGGTTGGTGTGAGGCAGAGGTAGGAGATAGTGGGAAAGAGGGGTATGTGGAACCTGCCTAGAGATAAAGTGGGGGGAAAAATGGAAGGACTTGAGTGCTCACCATGAGGATGGAGAGACACTGGAACAAGTTTCCCAGAGAGGTGGGGGAGACCCCATCTCTGGAGGCATCCAAGGCCAGGTTTTGAGGCTCTGAGCAACCTGATCTAGTGTAGGATGTCCCTGCCCATGGCAGGGGGGTTGGAACTACCTGATCTTTAAGGTTCCTCCAACCCAAACCATTCTATGATTCTATGAAGAAACTGCAGCACCAGGAAAACAATTTCCTCTTTGAAAAAAGGAAAAAAATAGGGAAAGCCTAGTCCACTCCTTGGCCTGACAGTGGTGGGGAGCGTGCCATCTGCCTGGCAGTGGGCTTGTAGGATTGATCAGTACCAGGGGATCAGATGAAACTACAGCTCATCCTGGTTCACCAATGACCAGTTCTGCCCAAGAACAACTGAATCATTCTAAATGAAAAATTGAAGCTGGGTGCCCTGAAGACAAAGCTGGGTTGTACTTAAACTGAAGTTAATGTGGCCAATAACTGAGAAATACCAGAAACTCAGTCCCAGCCATCACTGGGTCAGGCCAGCAGTCCCAGTTTGTGTTTGGGATGGGTGTGGGAGGGCAGCCTCACCCTGTCACCCCCAGACACAGATGGGGTGTCAGTTTTTGCTGGGTTTCACCCCACAGGAAGCTTGATGCAGGTAGGATCCTGCACCCCCCACCACAACACAGCACCTACCCACCAGGCTTTGGCACAGCCTTGGGCACCCATAAGTGTGTTCAATGCACCTCTGCTCTCCAAAGGGTTGAAAAGGCTCAGTGGGATGAGGCCACAAAAACACTCAAAGCAGGGAGGTGACCCAGGTCGAAGAGGGTCAAAACTCCATGGGGCATCAGCTGCAGGTCCCAGCTCTGCAGCTGAACTGGTTTCTAAGGAAAAATTCACCACCAAAAAGCACCTGGCAAAGGCAGGAAGAGCAAACAGACACCCCCAGCACCACAGAGCCTCCACCAGCCCCCCTGTTGCCTGCTGATGTGCTCAGCACCAGCAGAAAATCACCTCTTGCCCACCAAAATTAGCCAGAAGAGCAGCCCACGACAAAACAGGATGGAGAAAAGTCATTGACCAGCACACACACACACACACACAGAGACACACACTTGCCTTGTACTGGCACTGCCAGGACCTGCAGCCACCTTGAAGCTGGACCTAGGCAGGATGGTCTTGCTATCCAGAGGGCTTTAGGTTCTCTCAGGGAGCTGAGGATGAGCCAGCCCAGAGCAGAGGGGAGCTGATGTGATGTAGGCAGGGGATGGGGATCAACAGGTCACAGCCTGCACTGCCTTGCCCCCAGAATGAAAATCAGCAGAGGATTTGGGGCTGGTGGGGGATGCTACAATCAGGCTTTTAATCCTACATAGGCACAAAATCCCAGGATAAAAAGGCCAGAACTGGTCCTAATTGCTGACTGCTGGGCACTGACGGATGTCTGAGCAAAACCTCTCAGGCTGTAGCAGGCATCTCAATGCCTTTTCTCCTCCACCTCCAGGAGAGGGGGACATCCTTTTGTTGGGGGTATCTGGTCCAGCCCAAACAAGAGCAGAGCTGGTTAGCTTGAAGGAGGCATCTCAATGCCTTTTCTCCTCCACCTCCAGGAGAAGGAGACCTCCCTTTGTGGGGGCATCTGCTCCATCCCACACAAGGGCAGTGCTGACCCGTCCTGCAGAAGGGGACAAGGGAAGGATGTACCTGTTGGGAACTCTGATGCTCGGTACATCAGTGTGTGCGTGTCCCCTAAAGACAGAAAACACCTGGAGAGGGTCACCCCCCAGCCCTTCAGTCCCTGACACATCGGGGCTGGACCCCACCTGAACTGCCCTCCACGTCCCCTCTGGTCCCGAGGGGGGCTGTCACGGTTGACCCTACACGTTTGCTTTGGGGGATAGGAGGGGATCCAGCAGGCAAAAAGAGGAGTTGGGTTTGTGTGGGGGGCAGAGGGGGAGGTCAGGCAGAGCTGGAACTGGGAGCGCTGGGCTTCATCAAAACCTATCCTGGAAGGCGGGGAAGGCCGGGGGAGGATGCCGGCAGAGGGGCGGGGGCAGGCAGGAGGCGGTGCGGCCCCATCCCCGCCCCAACACGGCGTGGCCCGGGCCCGGTGGCGGCGCAGAGGCTGCGGGAGGCTGCGGGAGGCTACGGCGGTGGCGACGGGGGAAGAGCCGGCGGGAGCCGAGCCGGGAACGCCATGCATTCGCTCTTCAGGAAACGCAACAAAGGCAAATACAGCCCCTCCGTGCAAAAGAAAAAGTGAGTGTCCCTGTCCCCGGTACCCCCTTCTATCCCCGGGCAGCCCTCTCCTACCCCGGGCCAAGCAGCGCTGTCATCCCGCGGTCCCCGTCCCGGCGGCGGGGGCTAAGCATCCCCCAGGCTGTGGGATTTTCCTCCCTTGGGTGCGGGTCAGCCCCTCTCCGAGCTGGCTTCGCAGCTCTGGTACCCGGTGAAGGCACCGAGATGGTTTTTTTTCCCCACTCCCCGTCCCGTGGCAGCCTCGGGGAGCAGGTCCTTTCTCTTCCGCGCCCTGCTCTGGGTTAGATTTTCAGGAGACAGAAGGAAGCTTGTTCTCAGCCGCTTGTTCCATGGATCGGTCATATTTTTTTCTGCTCTTTCTCCCGGGGTGGGGACGCGTTTGGGTTGAATGCTCCTAGAAGGAGCCGGGTGCTGAGTGTGCCCCTTGCAGAGGACATGGCAAAGTTTCCCCTCCAAGAAGTCTTGGCCCCTCTCGGGGCTGCGGGATGCCCCCGCCTGCTCAGGGCTGGTGGCACACGGGACATTTTAACGAAGAGGTGAATATCGGGGTGGGTACGAGAGCTTGTCCTGCCTTTCCCAGGGGAGCTGCAGGTGCTCTGGCTGGCTGCTGCAGATTTGAGCCTGTTGCGTCTTCACCCTCCTCCACAGGGGGCTCAGAACATCCACCTTGTTCCCAAAAATCCTCCTTTGGGAGGAAACTAGGGCTGAGGTACTTTCAGCAAGTCAGAAATGGACCAGTTAGCCCAGAAAGCGCTGACACCTTCCAAGTTGGGGGAGCCCCTGGCTGCTCCCTGCCCTCGGGTGCCATGGCACGTCAGAGGGGTGTTCCCCGAGAGGGGAGGGAGCTGCCCTAGAACAGAGGGGTAAGCAGGTACCCCTTCATTCAGGTTCCTCCCGTAGCCCTGGAGGACTCAGCAAAGCCATCCAGGCTCTTTGCTACCCAGCCAGAGCTATTCCCTGCTGCCAGCTCCTGTCCGGGGATGGTGGGAGGCAGAAAGGGTGGCACAAAGAATTCTGCGGCTCAATATTCTCCTCCCAGACGGCCTCAGCCCCGGCATTCCTATGGTGGAAGGATGGTATAAATACTTGGTGGCATTTCTTGTGTTGGGGGGTGTGAGGGGAAGGCATGAAAATGAGAAACACACCCCCCTTGGGGTGACAGTTCAGGACTCTCAGCTGCATGAGGGTGCTGGCACACAGCAGGAGACAGAGCTTTTCAACTGGTGTACATCCCCTTCCTCTATGTCCCATGGTCCCCACCCTGGGGCTGTGTCCTGGGTCCCTACTGTGGCACTCAGAGGCTGATAGTGCCAGGTACCCAACATCTGAAGGCAGATGGGGCTTGGGAGGATGGATTTGCCTTCTCCACCCTGTCCACCAACCCAGCCAGCCCAGTGCAGGTCCTGAGCACCTCGGAAGGCTGCGGGCCAGGCTGAAATCTTTCTTTTACTGGCTGGTTGATGGCTGAGGAGGCAGAACTGGGTTGTAACCTGGGACCAACCTCCCTCCCTGCACCCCAGCTGCCCCCACGCACCTCTGGGAGGGTCCTGCTCATTAGCCCAACTTTGTTAATTCCTGCGTTGGAGTTTACAAACATCTGCGAATCCAAGGAACGCTCCCACCCTGTGGAAACAGCCCCACCACCATCACCAAGATGGGGAAGCCGGAACCGGACCGGTTAAACAACTTGCTGGAGAAGGATTGCGAAGAGGAATAAGCAGCAAGAGAAGACGGGGGTGGTGGGGGGAGCTCCTGCCTCCCTCTTCCCTGCTTGGGGCGCTCCCGCCCAGTTTTGTTGCTAGAAAAACACTGAGCAACGCTCCTAAAATCAACCGACCGCCCCCGCCGTAAACAGGGAGGGAGATTTCGACACCACGTAGGGCCCCGGTCCCGTCCCGAGCTGCGTCGAGGCGGCTGCGCCTCAGGTGAGGGCTCGGTGCCAAGGTGCCGCCGGTGACGGAGCCCTCAGAGCTCGGTAGTGACGGGGGAATGAGTGAGCACCGGTTTGGCCGGCGTGCCAGGGCGCTGGGAGGTTTCCTGCTCTGAGCTCAGCTCCTTTGGTTTGGGGTTACCCAGGAAGCACTGTCCCCCAGCAGGGACCAGCCTGAGGAGGACCCGTTTTGGGTCTTCTTCAATCTCAGTGGCACCAGAGACTCGAGCTCTCCGAGCCTGTGCAGTTCAAGAGGAGCAATCTGCCCATGAACAGCACTCTTTGTGTCTCCCTGGATGCAGACAGTCATCCTTCTCCAACTTCATAGAATCATAGAGTGGTTTGGGTTGGAAGGGACCTCAAAGATCATCTAGTTCCAAACCTCCTGCCATGGGCAGGGACACCTCCCACCAGACCAGGTTGCTCAGTGCCTCATCCAGCTTGGCTTTAAACACCTCCACTTGATTTGCTCACTTGTGTACACTTTCTAAGAACCTGTCATACACCATTCCATACTCTCTGGTTCTGATAACTTTACTAAGTTATTATCACTACAACTAAGTTGTTGCCTATCCCATACAATTCAGTAATGGGAAGGGCAAAATCCTTTGCCTGGGAAGGAAGTGCCCCCTGCAGCAGGACACGTTGGAGAAGCTGGAAAACAATTCTGCAGTGTCAGGTTCAGTGTATATTGCTTGAAGAAGGACATCTCCCTATTTTCTCTCTAATCAGAGTACATGATGAAAATGTAACTGAGCACAAGAACTGGTAGAGATAAAGGAAGTGTACTTGTAAACATGACTGGTAAACTAAGCCATTACTCTCATAAGAAATTTCACATTGTCTCAGCCTCCCATGCAAAGCACCTCAAAGCAAATGGACTTGGAGCATCTCCACAGCCTGCCTAGCACCCAGGGGCTGAGAGATTGCAGGGGACAGGGACAAATTTCCCTGCTCATCCCTGCCAACATGTCGGGGATATGGATCATCAGTCCTCACGGAGGCCAAGCCCCTCTCTGAACAAGGAAGGAGGCATCTGTGGAAGCTGCTTGCACATCTGGAGTCCTTTGGGCCCCACAATGGCATTATTGAGGAGCAAAGCCAGCCTACTTTCAAACTCAAATAGTGGGGGATAGAAGCAACATGAAATCCTGCAAAGCTCTGATGTTTGAAGATGAATTTGGGGCGGGGTCACCTGTCCTGCTGCAGCACCACCATCCTCAACAAGCACCACTTGGGTCTTGGAGCACATTGGCCACATGCTATGGCTTGGCTGGAGGAAACCCGTGGCCATGCTCTGTGCTGAGACTCCCCTGGACTGCATCCTCCTCCGTCCCTCTCATTTCTTTACCCCTGACAGGGAGATGTTGCTCCTCAATGGCTCCCTGCGGGTTTGTTTTCCTGATGCTCAGATCAGGAGATCCAGGGTCCTCATCTCTCCTTGGGACTATATGCTGCAGATAGTCCTGGCCTGGCCTTGTGGTCTCCAGGCTTATCAGCCAACTCTCTTTCACCCCAGGCACATCAGTAGGTGTGTGGTCATTTCCCTACCTTGATGATGAGAGCATTTCTTTTGTCTGTGTGGACTTAGTTGCTTTGTGCTCTCCTTGGGTACCCCTCCCAGTGGCATGAGGACTCAGCTGGGACTGGCCATGGCTGCTGTGGTGTTAGCACTATATACATGTGTAGATGTCCCTACAGAGTAAGGTAGAAGCCTTACACAGGGACATAGTATGGAGGAAAAAACCCATCACCTTCCTTCCTGTTATCTCCAGATCCAACAGGGAGCTGGTTTCTCTCTTGGAAAGTCCAGATCTGGGAGACAGGAAAGATGTTCATTCTTGGGGTCCCTTGGTGAGAGCATCCATCTAGGATGTCCCAGGAGACCATGTTTAAGAGGGGGTGCAGGTGGCTGGGGGAGTAGGCAGGAGGCCTAGCACCCCTTTCTGGAGGCTATTTTGGGAGGGCTGGAATCAACAGGAAGGAGCAGACAACAGATGAGTCAGGAGAACTGCTCTGTATTTACCAGGGAGCAAGTCTGGCCATTGCCTGGCCTGTTTCTGTTTTCCTTCCCATGCACATTACAATAATGTATCACCCCATTACGATGAGAGAAGTTAAATATAGTGAACTGAGATGGAGATAGCACAGCAGCTCTGCTGGCCAGCTGTGCCCTCAGTTGGGCATCTCCACAGCATGCTGTGCTGGGGTTTGGAGCTGGATCCTCATCCCCCGCAAGCCCCAGTGGCACAAGTTGTCCCAGCCATTGGGTTCTCTGCTCTGCCACTGTGTCACTCCAGTGAAGCAGCACAGGAGAATATCATGCAGGGGTTGCTGTGACTCAGAAAGCTTTAAGGGGCTTTCTAGTTCCCTGCTGTGGCCTCCTGGAGGGTTTGTGCACTTTAAGTCTCTCCTAAAGTCCAGTCTGCAGTGCTTCAATGGGTATAATTTTGTTTTTATGTAATCTGTATAAATGGAAATGAAATGGAGCTGGTATTCAGAGCAGCAGCAGGAGGTCACTGCATCCCAGTATAGGCTTTGGTGAGCAGAACTAGGATCTGTGCTGGGATTCCCTCCTGGAATCAGGGAATCTTACAATGTGTTGGAAGGACCCATCAGAGGCCATGTAGTGCCATCCTTGCAGTGACAGGGACATCCTGCGCTAGATCAGGTTGCTCAGAACTTCAGCAAGCCTGGCCTTGAATGTCTCCAGGGATGGGGACTCCACCACCTCTCTGGGCAATTGGCTACAGTATCTCACCACCCTCATGACAAAGAACTTCTTCCTAATCTCTCATCTAAACATGTCCTGCTAGAGTTTGAAACCCCCTTTTTTTTTTTTTTGTGGAAAAAGGGGATAGAGAAGTCAAAGAGATTCCTTACCAGCTGCCAGCCAGCCCAGTGCCAGATGTGACCCTGCAGGCATCCCAGAGATGCTGACCTCAGGGAAGTTTGGTCCTAAATGTGCTCTTATCAGTGAAGGGAGAGGAAAGGAAAAAAAGGAAAAAAAGAAGTGAGGGAATAGAGGAAAATGTCCAGTTTTTAGCTGCCAAGTTTCTGTGGAACAATAACTGTCATCACATCACATCTGTCCTTTGGGAACCTGTCTCTTCAAAAGTAAACATTCATGAATAAAACCACTATACCCTAAGATATAGAACATCACCTGCAGTCAGAGTTGTGGATGAAGGGAAGTCTGTCCCAGAGCAGCTGCCACCTTCTGCCTCTCCTGCTGGGAGAAACCCAAAAAACCTTCACATTTCTCCTGGGAATAATCTTGCATCCGTGGCTCAAGCCCAGCGATGTTCCAGCTGGTGGAGGCATTGAAAAAGAAATAACACTTCTGCCCAGTGCAGCTTTTCAGGAGTGATATCATTTTTTCCTTCCCCAGCAGAAAATGTTAAAGTTCTCTAGAAATGGCAAAGCCAGTTTTTTCCAGGCTTTTATTTATCTCTCCTCCCCACTCTCATCTGTCAAACAAAGACTTCTCTATTGCTGCAGAAAAGCTTTGTGTTTCCCATCCCTGGGGCTGGATGTGGCTTCCTCACCCCTTACCTTGTGCTTCTACTGCACATCTTCCTGCAGAGGGAAGCTGAACTCCTCTAGCTCAGAGATTTCAGCCAGGTTTCAGCTTTCCCATACAATCCCTCTAGCACCCTACCTGAGATCCAGAAAGATGTTGGAACTGCCCTCATCCTCCTGGTTCATTAACCCAGACCCAGTTGTGGGGGGGGGAAAGAGCAGGTGTCAAGGAGATTATTAATAGGAGTGACCACCTCATATGTTGGTGGATGAAGTGACATAGAAGTGATGAATCTGCATAAAAAGAATGCAGAAATAAGGGAAATCTTCTAATTTGTCTCTTATTTCTGTATTTGTTGCTCTAGACTCATCAATTCTGCATTTCAGGTAGCAGTAGATCAAGCTGGAGCAGACACCAGCTCTCCCCTCTCCCCCATCTTCAGCAGAGGATGGGGTGCCAAAGAGCAGCTCCTCCAACACCACAGTGGCTCTTTGGAGATCGTGTGGGAGCTTTTTATTAGATATCCCTGTCCCAAAATCTCAGCTGGTGACAGTCACCCACTCCATTGGTGAGTGGTGTGAATGGCAGTGAGAGCAGACAGTCCTCCTGTGATACATCAGGGAGCTGAAGCCATGCCCACCCTGCACCTCAGCATGTTCTTGCTTGCTCTGAGCCAGCTGGAGTTTGCTTTTCCTTGGCCACCCAGATCCTGCACATCCAAGCAGCAGGTTCTGGATTATAGAATCACAGAATCATAGAATATTTCAGGTTGGAAGGGATCTTAAAGATCATTGAGTTCCAACCCCCCTGCCATAGGCAGGGACACCTCCCGCCCTCTCTGATGTGGGAAATTCCATGCTAAAGTGCTCCAACAGCTACATGTCCTGCTTTTTTTTTTGTTGCCCCACAGCTGGAGGCAGTTGCAGGGGGCTCTCACAGAGCAGAGGAGCAGAATCCTCCTCCTTTCCCCCCTGTCCACACCGTGGGGATGCAGCTCTGGGGGTTTCTAGGCTGCCAGTGCAATTTGTCAGCTACTGTCCATCTTTTCCTCCTCCTTTTCGGGGTGGCTCATCCATCCATGCTAAAGATCCACTGAAACCCTTCAAATTCCTTCCTGGCTTGCAAGAAAACACCAGGGCTGAGGTAGGGAACACGGAGAGGAAGGAGAAAATCTTGCCAGCTCTCCTTGATCTCAGTGCCCTCCCAGCTATTGAAGCAGACCATTCCAAGCTCCCACCTGGAAAATCAGCCTCTTCCATCCTCAAAGCTCAGGTGACCTCCAGCTCATGGGTGAAAGATGAGAAAGCCACCTTGGTGGCTGCAGGCTTTCTCAGGATGCAAGAGATGGAGCCAGCTCTGAGTCTCCATTGCCTGAAGAGACATGAACACCTGCAGCACAGTGTAGTTGCCCATTTCCAACCAGCTCCTGATTTCATCCCACTTTTTTCCCTGGTTTCCATGTGGATTAGAAGAAAACCCTGCTTCTGCTGCTGCTGCATGATCCAGCACCCACCTCCATCTCCTGGTGACCCCCGAACCCTCTGGGAAGATGGGACTTGCCCTCACAGTGATGACACCCAGCCACAGGACTCATGGCTGCCCCTTCCTTTGCTTCTCTGCCCCATCAGGGCCCATGTGGTGCCTTCCTGGAGATGTGAGAGGGCCCTTAATTTTGGCAATTCCCCTGCTCCTCAGGAGGTAACACAAAGCACCAGGCTCACCAAGTGCCAGCCTGATGACGCGGCTTCTATAAAAAGAAAAATAAATAAATACCATTGCAAACCCTGCCCACGCCAGAGCACTCAGGGATGTGTGAACTTCTGTGGAGCTGTCAAAAGCTACGAGGCTGCTGGAGGCTTCAAGGGAGGGAGGAACAAGCCCAGAGCTGGGTTTTGGTTCGTTCTGCTCCATTGAAAGTGATGGCAGGTAGGAACCTGTCCTGAAGCTCAGCACTGGAGTAGGGAAGGAGACTGGGCAGCTTTCCCCCCCACTGCCTTCTACTGGAAATGCAGCAAGGGAAGGGAGACCTTACTGCTCTTCTCAGGGAGTAAGCAGGGCATCAGGCCCTTCTTTCATGGACCTCAAGTAGTGCCAGCTAGGTTCAGGATGGAGAAAAAAAATTGCATTAAAATGTTCATCAAGCATTGGAACAGGCTGCCTGGGGTGGGGGCTGAGGTGCTATCAATGGAGGGATTTAGGAGCTGGGCAGACGCAGAGCTTAGAGAAATGGTTTAGGACTGATTCTTGTCAGAGTTGAGTTGATGGTTGGACATGATGATCTGAAAGGTTCCTTCCAACCTGGGCCATTCTGTGATTCAGTGGAGAGCCCAAAGGTACAGTACTGCTGAAGCCAAGTTCTGCTCTCACCTTGTTGTAGCTGAGCCCTGGTACATGGCCAGAGAAGCCACAACAAACCCCTGGATGATGACCATCTTGGTTGACAAGCCTTGCTTTCCTCAGCTTTGGCTCACCATGGTGTACAAGACAAGAGGACATGCCTTGTGCTGTCATGGAGAAGCCCATGTGGGTCAGTCCCTGCTTCATGATGGGCCTCAGTGCTGCAGAACCCTTTGGAGCTGGGCTGAGGAAACTGCTGGGTATGGTTTCCTCCAGGCACTGCTGCTCTCACCCTGCCTGCTCGACTGCCCTTCAGCTTTTGCAGCAGACACACAACTCCCAGCAGCTGTAGCAGCAACTAACATCTCCAAATGCCCTATAAAGATGAATACTACCACCAATAATGAGGTCATTAAGGCTCATTAGCTCCCCTCTACAGGTGGTCAGGATTGGAGTGAGCCTGCCTTTGGCTTAAGCCCCGGGGAAAGTGACATAGCTGGGCCAGGAGCCCCAGTCCCAGCCCCTGGCCTCAGATCCAGTAGCCCTCCAGCGGCAGGGACCTGTGGGGTCCATTCTCTGCATCTGCCCATATGGCACATGTCCCTCTGGAGCTAGGGCTGGCACACTGCAACCTCTCCCTGTGGCCAAAGCCATGGCAAGACAACAAAATGTTTAAAATAACCCTGGCAGGGCAAAAACTGCGTCATGAGATGTTCTGGCTCTGCTTTCCCTCCACTCAGCCCAGACAAGAGAAGACTCTGGGGAAATCTTTGAGCCCCTTCCAGTCCCTTAAGGGGCTCCAGGAAAGCTGGGAAGGGATGGGGAGCCACTGGGTAAGGGAGAACAGTTTGACATTGGAAGAGGGGAGGTTTAGGGGAGATCTGGAAGAGAAATCCTTTGCTGTGAGGGAGGTGAGACCCTGGCTGCCCAGAGAAGCTGTGGCTGCCCCAGCCCTGGAGGTGTTCAAGGACAGGTTGAATGTGGCTCATGGAAGCCACATGGAACCAGCGCTGAGTGGGCTTTGAGGTCCCTTCAACCCAAGCCATTTTGTGAATATTCAGGCTGGTTCTGCACCCTTTTAGCACCCAGCATCACCCTGGGAGCAAAAAAACAGTGGCTAGCAAGTGATTGAGCACCAAAAGATAGATGCCACGTGTGCTGTCCCTTCTTTTCCTGTGCATGAACATACTTAAAGTGCAGAGCAAGAACTCCTGACAGTGGGAGGAAGGAACCACAGCTCCAAGGCAAGGCTATGCCCCAAAGTGGGGGGTACATGTGGCTACAGGCAGGGCTCCCTAGGGCATTGAAGCCTCAAAGGGGCCATCTCTCCTATGTGCATGGTCTCCAGCTTCTCTCTGCTGCTCAGCACCTCCCTATTTCTCCCTATCCCCCGCTAATGGCTCTTTTCTTTCCCACTCCAAAGCCAAGGGAGGCTGAGGCTCGCCAATGGCAACGCTCCCATTTTTCCAGCGGGCAGGAGATAGCGAGTCCCCGACTCCCCCCATCCTGAGTATTTTGGAAAATATTAGAAAGGCAGCAGTGAGTCAGATGCAGCTGCAGCCCCTGGCAGGGTGGACTGGCCCCTGGCCACCACCCCCCCCATCCGCCTCAGGGCATCCCAAAGGCAGCGCTGGCAGCAGGTCCGGGCTGTGTCCATCCTCTAGGGGGTGATGGGTCTCTCTCTGCCCCCTCCTCCATCCTCCTCCCTGTTTCTCCACAGCATCTCCAGCAAAGAGCTGACCGAGCTGATTGAACGCCTGCAGAAAAATGCCGACCAGGTGGAGAAAAACATCGTGGAGACTGACTCGAGGATGCAAAATGTGAGTCAGCCGTGACCCTGTCCCACTGTGTCCAGGTCACCCCCTCCCAGCTCTCTTCTGCCACACTCCACTGTGATCTCAACTCTCCCAAGGCATATCTCCATGCTCACCCTGCCCTGCAGCTGGCACAATCCCCAGTGAAGGGATGAGTGGGTTCCCTGGGGTGGTGAGAAGAGGAAGGGAGGGTGTGATAGGTGATGAGGGCCCAAAATTTCTCCCTGACCAGGACAGGGAAGCACTGTGCAGGGGAGGGACATACATCCCTGCAGGTGGCTGAGATGGAAGATAAAGGCTTGAATCAGCCCCTTCTCCCTAAGGAGAGTATGCATCCCAAGGCTTTGCAGGACCCTCTCAGGCCACAACCCTTCCTTGGGGTCAGGATAGATGAGGGGAGAGCAAACCATGTCCTTGGAAGGACAGGAGATGGCAGAGCTCTTGTCCATCTCCTCTTTGCTTTGTTGAAACCCCACCTGGAGTACTGTGTCCTGTACTAGAGTAGGGAAGGGTTAGATGAGACATTAGGAAGATGTTCTTCATCATGAGGAAGGAGAGACAGTGGAATGGGTTGCCCAGAAAGGTGATGGAGGCTTGATCTCTGGAGAGGTTCAAGGCCAGGCTTGCTGAGGCTCTGAGCAACCTGATCTAGTGCAGGATGTCCCTGCTCACTGTAGGGGGTTGGAGTAGATGAACTTTGAAGGTCCCTTCCAACCAAATACATTCTATGATTCTGTCATTCCATGGCTGGTCTTGGGGCCAGCAGGACCTCCTTCAGCCTTCCTGGGTACATTTCTTTCCCTCCTGTGACCTTTCCTCCCTGCTCTCCTCCTGCCCAGGACTTGCACAAGATCAAGGCCTGCCAGCTGGCACAGTACAAGGACCTTACAGCTCAGAAGCTCTCAGAGTCTGAAAAACTGCTCTACGTGCTGGATGGTGATGCAGCCATCGCCCGCCACATGAAGCACCCCCAGGGTGACATGATCGCAGAAGAGTGAGTACTGGGGATGGGAGGGAAACTGTCTCCAGAGCCTTGTGGGGTGGGAGGACAATTCTCCAGGGGCTCTGCCTGCTACTGGAGGAGTCACTGCAGGTTCCTCTGTATCCCGGTTTGCACTAATATGTGTCATATTAAGGCATGGACTCTGTGTGGTGATTGAGCTTTATTTTATATCGATGCTTTTTAGCAAGCAGTCATTTTCCAGCAGTTTTATTTTAACAGTTAATTTCCCAACCTAAAACTTACTGACTAAACGTATCTGCTATCTACACAAGTGCCAGGTGTCCTTCTTCTTCTATCTATTAGATCTTGTTCCCAGCACTGTTCACTGGCTTCATGGCTACATTAGACATCATTAATGTTTATAAATACGTAAATAAATATGTAAAGGGTGAGTATCAGGAGGGTGGAGCCAGGCTCTTCTCAGTGACCTCCAATGATAGGACAAGGGGAAATGGATAAAAGCAAGAACCTAGAAGGAGAGAGTTTAATGTAAGAAAAAACTTTAAACACTGAGGGTAACAGAACACTGGAACAGACTGCCCAGAGAGGGTGTGGAGTCTCCTTCTGTGGAGACATTCAAAACCCATCTGGACAAGTTCCTGTGTGACCTGGTCTGGGTGTTCCTGCTCTGACAGAGGGATTGGACTAGATGATCTCTTGAGGTCCCTTCCAATCCCTGATACTTTGTGGTTCTGTGATTCCAACAAGTACCATCATATCTTTCTCCCAGGGTCATATACCATCATATCTTTCTACCAAGCCCAATTCTGCTCTCTCTATCCCCACACTAAGGTGCACAACATGCAGCCATCAGTACAACCCACTGATGGCAGATGTGCTGAGTAGTACTTGGCAGAGGATGGGCGTATGGGGGAACCTTTGCCCTCTCCTTCCACAGCTCATTGCCCAGTATGGGCACTGCCAGCCTATCTGGCACTGCTGGGCTCCACAGCCCCCCCCTCCACAGCAGGAATGGGAAAGGACCAGCTACAGCTGTCACTGCTAACCCTGGCTCCTGTCCTCCACATCATTTATCCCACCCTCTTCCTTCTCACAGCATCCGTCAGCTGAAGGAACGCGTGGCAAACCTGCGTGTGAAACATGATCAGATCTACAACTTCCCCCTGCAGCAGCACGTCGAGCCCCAGGTCAACTGGTCAATAGTCATCGAGGAGAAACAGGTACCAAAAGCACCTACAACCAGCAGCACCATCTGGGGCTGAGCAGGAGACTTTGTGCATCTCTCCAGGGAGAAAACAGGCTCCTGGAAACTTTTTGGCTGCTTGATACTGCAGTATGGGAAGGAGGTGGGGTGCTGGCATGGCTGGAATGAAAATGGTCAGCTGGTGTGGGACTAGCAATTGGGCTCAGCACTGGGCTCAGCACCAGAAAGCTCTGGAGGATGGAGTGGGACACAGGGAATGTGCCAGTGGCCTTCAGGTCAGCCATTACCTTTCTGAGTGAGCATGGGCAAACCTCTGTCATTCTCCACCTGAGTTTCAGCCTCCAACTCCTCCTCCAAGCAATGTGCTTCAGTCCCCCACTGCCCCGAGAGTGAAAAAGCACCTGTCAGGTGCTTCCAAAGCCTTTTTCTCCCCATTCTGAACAAGCCTCTGCTCTGGGGTCCCTACCTTGGCATCCCCATTCACCACCTGCTTTGGGCTCTACTCCATGGCCCTTACTCTTAATTTACCCCATTCCCTACATTCTACCAGCCATAAAAGGGCTAAAAAACCCCAAAGTGGCTTACCCGTGCCCAGTGTCTGGCACAGCCAATTTCACCCACATGTTGCCAACCCCAGAGTCCAACCAAGCCCAGCTCCATGAAAAGGTTTCAGCCTCCATGTCCCATTCCCCCATCACTAAGCTCCACTCTTGTGTGCTGCAGGACGCATTGAACAGCAAGTGCTTTGGGACTGATCTGCCGCTGGTCAACAGCCAAGTAGAAGAGCACAACATCTTCCACAACGAGGTCATGGCCATTGGCCCCCACATCGCCAAGGATGGCAACAGGGTGAGTTCTCTGTCCCCTCTCCCTGCTACCCCACAGGGTCAGTCCCATCTCAAGCCACTGAGAAAGGCAAAAGCATAGAATCATAGAATGTGGTGTGTTGGAAGGGACTTTTCAAGTCCAACCCCCTGTATTGAACTGGGACAGCCTGCACTTAGATCAGGTTGCTCAGAGCCTCAGCAAGCCTGGCCTTGAATGTCTTCAGGGATGAGGCCACCATCACCTCTCTGGGCACCCTGGGCCAGTGTCACACCACCCTCATGGTGAAGGACTTCTTCGTAATGTCTCACCTAATGCTGCTCTGCTCTAGTTTCAAACCCCCTTGTCCTTCTGCTGCATGCCTTTCCATACCACCATCCAAGCTGCTACAGCCAAGCCCAGATATGGCAGGTGCCCCAATCCATACCTTATCTTGGAGCTGAGCATCCTATACCAGCTCTAGTTTTTCAGTGAGGCGAATCCTATAAACCCCACCTCCTCCTCCCTTATCCAGCCCCTGCTGCACCACCACTCTCCAGAGACACATTCCTTACTCTTTTCTTGCTTCCCCTGTCAGGAATACACAGGCGAGTTCCAAGCCAAATACCAGAAGCTGTTGGTAAGAAACCTCCATGATCAAATCCCAAGATCCTGAGGGCAGAGGTCCCTTGCTTGAGGTGGCCAGACCTCTCCCCCCCACCAAGTGGACTGGTGGAGAGGAGCTTTGGACTGATCTCTCCCTTCTGCCCTTTCCCAGGCTGGCTCCCAGCAGCGGCAGCAGGATCTGAACTCCCTGCAGGACTACATGCAGCGCTGCACCAACAAGCTCTACTGGCTGGATCAGCAGGCCAAGGACAGGACACATTATGACTGGAGTGACCACAACCTGGACTACCCCAGCCGGCGCCGCCAGTACGAGGTCTGTGGTCTGTGGTCTCAGTCCAGCTGTGGGCTCTGTGGCAAGGGAGGTGGACGTGGAGGTGGGATGGGAAGTAGGAAATGCATCTTCCCTGATGCTTCAGCATCCCCAGCTCCATCGTGAAGCACTTAGAGTTTTCCAACTCAGAGTACGTTGATGATAAGGTTTAATCCTTTCCTCTTGCAAAACAAAGCTTGAGGGCTTCTTCATTCTCTTCCCCCTTATCTCAGTGTTCACTTGGCCAGGGCCACATCTTGAACAACATCTGCAAAGGAAAGAAAAGTGAGAGCTGCAGCTTGGGAACACAGAGCTCTTCACACCCTTTCAGAGTAGCTCAGTGATAGAACACAGCCAGAGTTCCCTTTCTTTGTGCTGGTGTCACTATCTTGCCTCTCTCCATCTAGAACTTCATCCACCGGAAGCTGGAGGAGAAGGAGGAGGCCATCAACAAGCTGCATTCAGATGGAGACCAGCTGCTTGCCCAGAACCACCCTGGGAAGAATGCCATCGAGGTGAGGAATGGGATCCAGCCTCCCCTCTCCTTCTCCTATGCTCATGGGACTCACCCAGTTCTTCTCCACCATGGGACATGGTGCCAATACAACTCTTGACTTGATTTCCCAGAATGCCAAGTGGGAATAGTCTCCTTCACCTCCAAATGTGTAAACACCATTGGAGGAATTGAGATAAAGCTAAGAAGCTCTTCTCATCTCCCTCATTCCTGTGGCCATTCCCCTGTGATTGCTTCCAAAGTACAGACAATAGGAAGGTGGACATGAGGCGACAGGATTTGCCACCCCCATATACCCATCATCATCTCCCAGTGGAGCATCCCTGCTTTGGAGCAGCTCTCTAGTACCTCCACCTCTGAGCTTCTGGGAGGCTTCAAAGGCAGCTAAAGAGTTGTTTGTTCAAGCCAGAAACAAGCAACCCAGGGTCACCCTTTGCACAGGACCTCCTGCTAATGTCTCACCATGTTGCAGGCTCACATTGAGGCAGTGCACGCTGACTGGAAGGAGTACCTGAACCTGCTGATCTGTGAGGAGAGCCACCTGAAGTTTATGGAGGACTTCCACAAGGTACCAGGTTCCCCAGGGGTAGTGAGACACCACCCAGAAGGGAGGTGAACAGCAGGAGACCTCAGCAAACCTACACGTTCCTGCTGCTCTGGAAACAGGGTAGAAGAGATTTACTCCTCTAGTCTGTAGAGCTTTTCACAGCTAGGAGAACCACTTTGAGCTGGTAGCATAAGTCAGAATTGCCCAAGGGCCAAATGCAGTAATTGCTTGTCCAAAAAGCCCACAGTTTGTAGAAAACTCAGGTTCAAGAGCCCACATCCCATGTCAACATCCATGTCCAAGGGAAAGCAGAGATACCTGTCAGCAGGAGGTACCTCACCCTGTGAGGATACCCTGTGTCTTCCTCTCTGAAGCAAAACAGATCCCAGTGGGGGGAATGAGATCCACTGAAAGCTGAGTTGCCCCCCCTCAGGGCTCAGCATCCCAGAGGAGCTCAGCAGACAGATGTCTGCTGGATAAATGGCATCCGACAGGCAGGGAGGCTCTGCCGGGGAGCAGGTCGGGCTGGATTCCTCTCCCACAGCCTGGGCGTGTTGATGGTGAGGGGATGAGTCTGTTGCCAAAGATGAACCTCGGTGCCCAGCCCAGGCAGTGCCTTTTGTGGGCATCTGACAGAATAACTGCCCCAGGGGGTGGTTTGTGTGTGGAAGGGCTTGGCTTTGCTTTCTCCTTGGTGCTGGCAATGGAGTCACCGCCTGGCATCACGATGCCATCCAGGTGACAGGAAAGGTGGGATTTAAGAGCTCTGCAGAAGACCATGGAATGACCTGCTCCTGGTTGTCTTTCTCCCTAGCTCTGCTATCCCAAGCATGGGAAACACCTATAGCTCAGCTTTCTCCGTGCACTTGCAGGTGCTCAGATGTCCATTACAGCTTCTAGTGGCTGACCCTGCTCCAGGCAGGGTGAAGACCATGGTGCCAGGTTGGGTTTGCTTCCTGTTTCAGCTCAGCTTTCTCCATGCACTTGTGGGTGCTCAGATGTCCATTATAGCTTCTAGTAGCTGTCCCAGCTCCAGGCAGGGTGAAGACCATGGTGCCAGGTTGGGTTTGCTCCCTGTTTCAGCTGGACTCTCTCTCACAAGAGACTCTGCCTTCCTGCAGTTTCAGAAAGATGCTAAAGATGCCCAAGAGCTCTTGAAGAAGGTGGATACAGACTTGGATCAGAAGTTCAGCCCTGAGTTCAAGGACAGATACCAGCTTGAGTCTCTCCTCCGGGAGCTGGATGTGAGTATTAGTGCAGGGAAGATGGAAGGGGAGGCACCTACACCACCTGTGGAGGGACATCCCTGCTGGAAGAGGCATCTGGCTCAGCTTTCTCCTTGGCAAGCAGCAGGAGCACACTGCTGCCCCCCTTTTGCTCAGTTTTCCCCCATCTTCCTCCCCTCTAGCTAGATATTGCCTCTCCCATAGCAACGTAATTGCTCACTGGGCTGGGTTTTATTTGTTCTCTCCTTGAGTTAGCATTCATTAAGGGCAGGAGCATAATTAGACCTGCTGCTGGAGGAGGCTGTGGAACTTGCTGTGCTGCCTGCAGCTGGGGTGGGAGATGGGCTAGTTGGGAAGGGCTGTGCTGAGCCCAGCCACTGGCCCAGCCCCAGCTGAGCGTGCTGCAGCAGGTCCAGATGATGCATGTGTCCTGGGATAGCTGATCTCTCTTCCTGAGGGCTGTCCTTCTTCTCCTCATCATCACAGTGAAGTACCCACCTGCACAGCTAAAATGAGCACCATTTTTTGGGGCCCTGGTTACAGGTAACAGCTGGGAATGGAGGTGTCCATCAAGGTGCAGCCACATGAACGTGGGTCTTACACCAGGGAATGCCTGTTACAGCCCAGTGGCTAGTGCCAAAGCATGGCAACCTCATGGGCACAGTCTCAGTCTTCAGCCTGGCTGCAGGAGATTGCAGGAATACTGGTGTAGGAGCACAAGGTCTGCTGAGCAGGACCCACCAGCCATTTTTACCAGCATAAGCAAGAGAAACCTTAAATCTACATCCCAACAGTGATAGTGTGGGCTCCTCCCCAGTCAGCAGAGTCTGAGAGCTAGTTCTTCCCTTGCTTCCTCACTGGTTTTGGTGGTTTCCCTATGCTAGGACCAGGAGAAGGCCTTGGAAAAGTACGAGGAGGTGGTGAAGTCCCTGCAGGAACGCAGCCAGAACATCCTGCCCTTGCGGTACCGCCGCCAGACGCCGCCCCAGCCCATCCCCGTGGAGGCTCTCTGCGAGTATGAAGGCGAGCAGGTACCATGAGCGGGGCTGCTGCTGCTCAGACACCCTGGGAAGGAGCAGTTTTTGCCAGTGCCCGGGTGACAGTGGCTCCTGCAGCAGGGACAAGGCGAAGGCTGTGCTCACCCTAGTGGGAAAGCAGGATTCGGCAGCTCAAGGATGGGTCTGGGGGAGACACAGCCTCCCTCTGCCCTGTCACACACCCTGCAGGAGGTTGCGACAGCCCAGCTCCCTCGTGTTCCCACGCTGTAACAGTGAAGAAGCCTGGGCACATTTCTGACCCTAGAAACTCACTCCAGCAGCAGCAGCACGATCCCGGTGGGCACATCCACATCCCCACCATCAGTACATCTTTGCAGGACTGATTGGTTGAACCAAGGGATGGGGACAGCAAAAGTGACAGACACCAAGGGCTGGGAATGGAGCACGCAGCTCTGGCTGACTCAGCTGCCTGCCTCTCTGAGAAGGAAAGCCAGAGCACAGGCTCGGAAACGCCTTCTCCTCTCTCCCCTACTGGGAATTTCCTTGCCGTGGCTGTTGCAAGAGGAGAAATGGGTTCATCCCTGGAAGCTGAGGGGAGGGAGGAGCAGGCACGTGGGATTTCTGCAAAGTGAGAGGGTGCCAAGAGAAAGGATTGAGATTTATGCTGGTCCTGCTCCCTGGGGCTGCTGGCCTGGAGTGGGGAGGGTGGTGTTTCCTGACCTGCTGCTGTGACTGGTTCCTGTCCCCCAGGGCCAGATAAGCCGAGGAGCCCACTACACCCTGCAGAAGAACAGCGGAGACGTTTGGGAGGTGGCAGACAGTGCGGGAGACAAGATCAGCGCCCCGGGGGTCTGCTTCATGATTCCCCCACCTGACCCAGAAGCAATAGCACTGGCAGATCAGTACGTTCCCCAGCCACCCCTGAATCTTGTTGTGCCAGAACCTCTCACTGTCTCAGCAGCCTTTGCCTTTGCCCCCACCAGTCCCAGGCTATCCCATTGGTTCTGACAGGGGGCTCCTGCCCCAGTTCTCACAGCAAAGCAGTGGATGCCTGAAGGCTCAGGCTTCCTCCAGGAGGGATTCCTGCACCCTCTTGCTGGTACCCAAGACCCCAGGTGGCAAAGTGGGGCAGGCTCAGAGCCATCCAGGTCTCTCCTCTGGAGGGCCACTAGAGCCCAAGGGGGAGCTCCCCATCCCTCTCCTTTGCTGTTTCTCCCCTGCTCTCATAGAATCATACAATAGTTCGGGTTGGGAGAGAGCTTGAAGATCGAGTTCCAACCCCACTGCCATAGGCAGCCACTAGATCAGGCTGCTCAGTGCCTCATCCAGCCTGGCCTTAAACACCTCCAGACAGGAGGCATCCACAACCTCTCTGGGCGACCTCTTCCAGTGTCTCACCACCCTCACCATAAAGAATTTCTTTCTTATATCTAGCCTGAATCTACCCCCTTCCAATTCACATCCATTATTTCTAGTCCTCCCATCACATATCTTATTAAAAAGTCCTACCCTGGCCTTTCTGTAGCCCCCTTCAGGTATTGATAAGTTACTACCAGGTCCCCCCTGAGCCTTCTCTTCACCAGGCTGAACAACCCCAACTCCTTCAGCCTGTCTTCATAAGGCCGTTGCTCCAGCCCTTTGATCATCTTCATGAAGTTATTCTGCTCCCTTGACAACATGGGGGAGAAGATGCCTCTCTCCTGCTTGCTGCAAGGGGCCAGGTCCCACCTCCTTCCTGGAGCCATGCTGGGACAGACAACGGGGGCGTTGACAGCCTGACTCCAACCTCATGCCCACACTTTCCCATTTCCCAGAATTGCTGATCACTACGTGGCCATGAAGGAGAAGACAGCCAACTGCAAGAACGTTCTCCAGCAGCGCTATGAGGGGTTGAAGGCGGACAGCATTGGAGGTGAGGCTTTGCCCCTTCCCCTGAAAGGCATCTGTAGCCCTGAACTTCATGTGGTGGTCCACCTTAGAGGGGACATCATGGAGAGTTTCCCATCTGCTCAGGACCCTGGGGACTCCAGTGTAGGGATGGGTGAGAAGACAGAGCAGACGGGGCTCCTTCCCAAGTGTGATGGAGCCTAGACCCAGCTTCCAAGTGGCTTTTAATTCTGTCTCCTCCTCATTATCCAGATGCTGCATCGGTTCAAGGGCGCCAGCTCCTGGCAGGGCTGGAGAAAGTGAACAGTGACCTGGACAAGCAGGAGAAAGCCATCACGGCCAACCTCCGCCCACCCCTGGAGCAGAGTCGGGCTGTGCAGGACAGCACGGAGCGCTCCAAGGAGCTGAAGGTAGGAGGATGTGAGAGCAGACAGACAATGCTGTGCAAGGATGTTGCTTCCAGGGGTTGTCCAGGGTTGGTCCTCAGTATTTCAGGGGCTGTAAGTGATCCTTAAGTCCAGGGGTGGGTGTGGAGATGGGCAGCAGCCCTTTGAGGAGCCTCAGAAGCCAAAGCCTTTGTCCTGCCCAAGTGAGTCATAAGAAGGTTGAACAGGGATGGAGTGATGGCTGCAAAGCAGGGAACACTCAGCTTTAGATCCTGCCCCTCTTCTGAGAACAGAATGGACATTATCTTTGCCACCACCATCAGCTCTGAAAGGAGCGGGAAAGCACTTATGATCTAGGGCACTGTCTCTCCCTATGGACCTGACCCGCTAGGCTCTGGTGCTGGTCACATCCTGCTCTTTCCTCTCCTTCAGACCCCTAATTAAAGCCGGCTCCATGCCACAAACCTCTCTTAGTTTAGGAGGAAGTTCAGGTGCTGGTTACATCACCTGCCCAGGGCTGTGTCCAGGTGCCACCACAAGTGAAAGCAAGTTGCTCCAGCTGCCTGCAGCGCTTTGATGTCCAGGCAAGAATTCATCCTTCAGGCTCCTGAGCCCAGTGCTCCACATGAATCCAGGACATTTCTGGCAGAGCTAGAGCTGGTGGAAACCACTCCCCAGCCACAGTTTCCTTGCTAAGGGCCAGTTTGCTAGCCCCAGGAGAAACACAAGTCAGGAGTGTCAATGGAAAATACCCTTTTATCCCCTACAGGGCTGAAAGGCACCTGCCACCAAACAAAGGTCAGCTTCTTTGTAGCCACAAGGTGTTAGCTTAGTTGTTCTAAGCAACTGAAGACAGGCTGAAGGAGTTGGGGTTGTTCAGCCTGGTGAAGAGAAGGCTCAGGGTGGACCTCATAGCAGCTTAGCAATACCTGAAGGGGACCTACAGAAAGGCAGGGGCAGGACTTTTTAATAGTATATGTGATGGGAGGGCTAGAAATAATGGATGTGAGTTGGAAGAGGGTAGATTCAGGCTAGATATAAGAAAGAAATTCTTTATGGTGAGGGTGGTGAGACACTGGAAGAGGTCGCCCAGAGAGGTTGTGGATGTCCCCTCTCTGGAGATGTTTAAGGCCAGGCTGGATGAGGCACTGAGCAGCCTGATGTAGTGGGAGGTGTCCCTGCCTATGGCAGGGGGTTTGGAACTCGATGATCTTCAAGGTCCCTTCCAACCTGAACTATTCTATGATTCTATGATTCCCTCTGCAGAACATCACCAATGAGGTCCGACGCATTGAACCTGAGAAAACAAGGAAGATCCAGGAGTGTGAGGCCTTCATCGAGTCGGTGTCAAACACAGGCAGTGCCACCCTGGTAAAGAACAAGGTGGAGAACACCAACAAGAAGTACGACCGTGTGGTCCAGCTGCTCAGTGCCGCCCAGGAGAAGTAAGCCATGGCTTGAGCCTGGTATGAGGAGGATCCTGCAAGTGCAGGCATGCCAAAACACCTCCCCTCTTGTGTCTACACAGAGTAGAGGTGGCCACAAACCTTGAGAGGAGCCTCCAGCAAGGCCGAGACCTGCTGTCTACCTATGAGAACAAACTGGTCATGGATGACACGGTTCCGGATGATTTGCGGGTGATAGACCATAAGAAAGAAGAGCTGCTGGTGAGTGTCATCTCCAGCTGGTTTTCTACACAATGGACACACTCCACATACAAAACCCCTTTCCAAAAGCTGGAGTAGTTTCTGCTCAACTCATAAGCTTGAATCAGTTGGGTGGCCTCCCCCAGCTTAGATGAGAGCCCACATGAACTGCAGCAATCCCCACCACTGAATGCAAACCACTCCCATCCCCAAACCAGACACCAAACCTCAGTAGAATAGCAGTGATTTCATGAGAAGTGAAGGATAAATTGGTTTGGAAGGAGGTGGACCTGATGAGGCTTTGAGAATAGTTATCACCAATAAAAGCTACAGATCAAAATTAGCAAACCTTCTGCTCAGGGAGGAAGGAAGGGAAGGGAGAAAGAGCTTTTCTCCCCACTGTATTCAGCAGATGGCCCCATTCACAGTGCAAGTCTCTAACTTGCCTTTCTCCACAACCTGTAGTGCTGCTGCATCTCAGCTGTTCCTCAGCAACTTCAGTGCACTTACTGGAGTTGATCTTAACAGTAACAAAAGCCCAGAGAATCCCTCTCTCCTGTTTTTGCTTTTTTTTCCCACAGGCCATGGGAGATGAGCTCAAGTCCAAAAAGTTCCTCCTCAATGAAGCAGAGCAGAACTTGCTCAGAACAAAGACGTGCTCCAACACCCTGGCCAGCAAGTTCCAAGAGCACTGCCCTGACATCGAACGGCAGGAAGCCGAGCTCTACAAACTCAACCAGCGTTTCAACAACCTCAGCAAGCAAATTGACCACAGGTAAGAGAGGAGAGGTGGTCTAGTTAGGACAGGACAGTCAGGAGATTTACTGTGAAGTTAGGACTGTGCACAACATCATCATGGGCATGAGCTGCAAAAGGGTTTTGGAGGAGCATCTGGGCAGACTTTAGCACTCTAAACTGTGTTTGCAAGAGAGCTGCTCTGGCTCAAACTCATGTCTTTAGGGAGCAGGGGAAGCAGGGAAGGGTTCAGAGGTGTTTGCAGAAGGCACAGGAGGTGTGGTGGGACTGAAGCTGAGCCCATCATCTCCCCTGCAGGATGCAGACCCTGCAGAAAGCACAAAGTGCTTATAGCAACTACCGCAGCGACTACGACAGAATCAACCAGTTCCTCTGCAACATCCCCAACTATGAGCCACAGGAGACTGACAACATCCAGCAAGTGGAAACAAAGCTGAAGAACCAAGCGGTAATTCCATGGGGACAGGGGAAGGAAGGACTCTAAAAGACAAGGAATACAATTTGGATAGCACCTCAATGTCAAATAATCTGAGAATCATAAAATAGTTTGGCTTGGAAGGGACTTTAACAATCATCCAGTTCCAATCCCTACCCATAATTCTATAGGCAGGGACACCTCTCACTAGACCAGGTTGTTCAGTGCCTTTTCCAGCCCTGCCTTAAACACCTCCNTTTTACACTGTAAAGTCCCTGTGCCTTGTTTAGACAAAACAAGAGAATGTTGTTTTCTCAATGCTGTAATTTTAATGTGTCCCTTCTGACTTGTGTCCCTTCTGACTTGTGTCCCTGCCATTGCAGGCACTCCTCAGTGACATTGCAAGCAAAGAACAGGAGGTGCAGAAGGTCTCCACCACAGCTCAGCAATACCAGCAGGCAGTGAAGGTAAAGATGGCAATTCTGCCACTGGGGGAACTTAAACATAGAATCATAAGAGTATTATGGGTTGGAAGGGACCATCAAAGGCCATCTAGTCCCACTCTCTGCAGTGAGCAGGGACATCTTGCACTAGATTAGGTTGCTCGGAGCCCAGTCATGCTGGGCATGGAATGTTTCCAAGGATGGGGCATAAACAACTTCTCTGGGCAGTGTGAGCCAGTGTCCCACCATTCTCAGTGCAAAAAAACCTCTTGGTTATAGCTAGTCTGAACCTCCACACCTTTAGTTTAGTGCCATTACCCCTTGTTCGGTCACAACAGACCCTGCTAAAAAGTTCATCCCCATCTTTCTTATAAGATCCCTTTTAAGGGGGCTATTGAAAGGTTACAATAAGGTCTCTCCACAGCCTTCTCTTCTCCAGCCTGACCCCCACCAACTCTCTCACAGCAGAGGGGCTCCAGCCCTCCCAGCATCTCTGGGGCCACTCCAACAGCTGTGTGTCCATCTGCTGTTGTTGCCCCAGGGGGTCTCACAGAGGGGAGCAGAGGGTCACGATGACCTGCATCCTGCAAGGCTCCACCTAAAGAAAACCTAGTGCCCTTGCTCAGTCACTTAATGAGCTAAAACCAGGTTGCATCTGCTCTGATGTTGACATCACGTGGCCATTTGTGTGGCAGCTATCCCAGCTCTATTGTCTGTGACAGGACACTTCAAGTCCAGCATGGGTAAAATGGAAAGGTCAGCACATGGCTGCTTACATGGGAACCTGCTGCACCCATGTTCTGGGCCCTTCACCTTCAGCAGCTTGCCCAAAACACAGGTCAAGGGAAGAAGTCATTAAAACCAGGCTTTAGGAGGGAACTGCCCATGAAGGGAATGCAGGAATCTCACTTCTGTCTGGGAACTTCTTCCCCCAGGACTATGAGTTGGAAGCAGAGAAGCTCAGGTCCATCCTTGACCTAGAGAATGGCCGGAATGGATACATGAGCAAGAAGCCCAGACTCCAGTCTCCAGCTGCTAAAGTGAAAGAGGAGGTAAGCAAGAAGTGGCTGCAGGGAGCTAAAGCAGAGAAAGCTGCTCCACATGGATCCCCCATGAGGATTTTACAAACTGCTCTATTTACTGTCAGCTACCTTGGTCCCAGAGGAGACTGCAGGGGAGGGCAAAAAACTGGAGGAGGAAGGGATTTTGTCATCATTGTTTTGATCCTCCATCCATTTTTCAGGGCTGGGCTGGCCAGAATGAGAGGGGGAGAATGCTGGATTTAGCACTTTCTGAAAGAAAAGGAGAAGGTGGGGAGCCAAGCCAAAAACTGCAGTGTTTTGCCTTTCCAGTCTTTCAAGCTGGTGGGGAGATGTCACCATATGCTGGGCAGAAGCACTTGCAGTAACAGCAGGCCATGAGCTATGTTATACAGAACCTGGTTGCTGCTGCCCCTACCTCCTTCTCCCTATAGAGGCAGAAATGTCCACGCTCCTCCTCGTCCTCTGCACATCTTGCACATCTTGAGTAGGAAAAATACAGTGTGGCCATGAGTGTGTGTGCATGAGTATTGCTCTTCCTCCTGCAAAGCTTGGCAGGTCACCACTGTAAAAGGTTTTTAGAAGGAAACCCAAGGATCCTCCTTCTTTAGGGCCTGGCCATTGCTTCTATTCAGTGAGTTTTGCCCCATCAGCTTTTCTCAAAGCCTTTTTTTGCTCTGTAGGAAGCTGTTCTGGCAGCCAAGTTCACCGAAGTCAACGCTGTGAACAAACAGAGGCTGCAGAATCTGGAGTTTGCACAGAGCCTCCTGAGGCAGGTAAGGTCCATGAGGAGAAGAGTGACAGCGAGGGGACAGGCGTGTCAGTGACACACACCTCCACCTTGGCTGTTACAACATGCTGAACTGGAAACTAGCCCAGCTTGTGTTTCATGCCCTAAAATCTTCAATCAGGTAGACAACCCCTCTGTGTTTCCTGGTCTCATCTCTCACGCAGCCAAGGAAGCTCTGTGGCAATTTTTAACACTTCTTTTGCCAAGTCCATGCTTAGGGTTAGAGTCCCAGGTGGCTGAGAGATTTGTTCTGACAGCTACAGCCACTGCAAAAAGCATTTCTCAGGCAGCATCAACATCCTGCTGAGTTTTTGTCACAGGAGGGGCTGAAAACAAGCACCAAAAGTGTGATTATTTAGGATTAATGTTCGTCAATATGTAAAGGGTGAGTGTCAGGAGGATGGAGCCAGGCTCTTCTCAGTGACCTCTAATGATAGGACAAGGGGAAATGGGTACAAGCTGTAACATAGAAGGTTCCAGGGAAATGTAAGAAAAAACTTGTTCACAGTGAGGGTAACAGAACACTGGAACAGACTTCCCAGAGAGGTTGTGGAGTCTCCTTCTGTGGAGACATTCAAAACCCATCTGGACGAGTTCCTGTGTGACCTGGTCTGGGTGTTCCTGCTCTGACAGGGGGATTGGACTAGATGATCTCTTGAGGTCCCTTCCAATCCCTGAATCTTTGTGATTCTGTGATTTTGACTACACTTTTTTTTTTTCAACAACAGCAACCAGAAGTTCAACTGACACAAGACTCTGTCCAGACCAAAGCATCCCTAAGGCCTGTGGAAGAAGTCTGGAAGTTGAAGAAAGAGCTAGAGGATGAGACTCAGCGGCGGCAACAACTAGAAGCAGAAATCAAAGCCATTCAGAACAATATTGTCCACCTGCAAAACCAGAAGCCTCAAGAAACTCTCATTATGAAAGAACTTCTGAAGAAAGTGCCTGACCCTCAGCTGGAGGAGAGCTTTCACAAGCTGCAGCAAAGCTTGGCAGAAGAGCAGCGCAAGAACCAGGTGCTCCAGGAGGAGCTGGAGGCTCTTAAAGCCAGGCTGCGCATTTTGGAGCATGAGAAGAGGGAAGGAGGACAGGAGTACATTGTGAAAGAGGTCCTGAGGATTGAACAGGACAAGGCTCAAGCTGATGAAATCCTGAGGCTGAAAGAAGAATTGGAAGAGCTCAGGAGGCAGGAAGGAAGCCGGGAGAACGAAGTCATCCTTCTACGCCAACAAATCACTGTGCTGTCCAGCGAGAAGAACAAAGAGCAGGAGAAGGTGACAGAGAAGGAGGTGCTGAAGCTACAGAATGACCCTCAGCTGGAGATGGAATTCCGGATGTTGCAAGAGAACAAGGAGAAGGAGAGTGCCCTTCGGCAGAAACACGAGGAAGAGCTCAGCTTCCTCCAGGACAAGCTTAAACGTCTGGAGAAGGAACGGGCCATTGCCGAGGGCAAAATTACCGTGAAGGAAGTGCTGAAGGTAGAGAAAGACTTGGCCATAGAGAGGGAGGTGAATGAGCTCCGGCGCCAGTATGAAGATGAGAAGTCCAAGGGTCGCTCCAACGAGCGGGAAAAGGCTGAGCTGCTCAGGAAGATCCAGCTGCTGGAAGAAGAAAATGCCAAGGTGGTTGTCCAGGAAAAAGTGCGTGAGATTGTGCGCCCAGACCCCAAGGCTGAAACTGAAGTTGCCAACCTTCGTTTGGAGCTGGTAGAGCAGGAGAGGAGATACCGAGGTGGTGACGAACAGCTGAGGAGCTGCCAGAACGAGCTGGCTGCTCTTAGGAACAGGGGGCCACTAGTAGAAGTCAAAGAAGTCATTAAGGAGGTCATTAAGTACAAGAATGACCCAGAAACTGAAAAGGAACTACAGCGACTCCGTGAGGAAATCATAGAGAGGACAGGAGCCATCGAAAGAGCTGACCTTGAAATCTACCAGCTGAAACAAGAGATACAAGCTTTGAAAGATACCAAACCTCAAGTGCATATGAAGGAAGTTGTTCAAGAAATTCTGCAGTTTCGGGAAGACCCCAAGACAAGAGAGGAGGTAGAGTCTCTGAGGGTGCAGCTCGCAGGTGAGCAGAAGAAACATGTTGACCTGGAGAGGGAGAGGCTACTCCATGAAGAGAAAGTAAGACAAAAGGAGGAAGAACTTTCCCAGGTGAAGGAGAAAGTGGTCCAACAGGAAGTAGTGAAATATGAGCAAGACCCTGCCTTGAAAGCTGAAGTCAACTCCTTCTCTCAGAGCATTGAGAGCGAGCTGAAGCAAATTGATGGCCTCCGTGAAGAACTCCGCAAGCTGCAGAGGAGGAGGTCAGAGCTGGAGCGTCAGCTGGAAGAACTTGAGAAAGAGAGACAGGCCCGAAGAGAGGCAGAACTGGAGGTGCAGAGGCTGAAGATCAGGTTGAACGAGTTGGAAGAACAGGAGAGGGAGACAACAGAGCGAGTGACTGTGAAACAGAAAGTGATCCTTCAGCAAGATCCCCAGCAAGAGAAGGAGCACTCCCTCCTTAAGATGGAGCTGGAAGAAGAGAAGCACCGGAGACAAGTCTTGCAAACTGAACTAGAAGCCCTGAGAAAAAAGCTCCTCTCTTTGGAGAAGATGGAGGTCAAAGAGAAAGTGGTCTTTTCAGAGAGCGTCCAAGTGGACAAAGGAGACACAGAGTATGAAATTCAAAAGCTGAAGAGCAATCTGGAGGAAGAAAGTAGGCGTAAGAGGGAGCTAGATGCAGATATCAACCGCCTCGAAACCAGGCTGTCTGAGGTGGAATTCAACAATTCTAAGTCATCAAAGGAACTAGACTTACTAAGGGAGGAAAACCACAAACTGCACCTTGAGAAACAGAACCTGCTGATGGAAACCAGGAGGCTGCAGTCAGAGATTGAACTCACTGCAACAGAAGCTCGGGATTTAAGGAACATGACCCACATGGAAAGTGGAATAAACCTGGACTCCAGATTCCAAGCTTTGGAAAGAGAGTTAGATGATCTGAAGCAGCTGTCTAGAGAAAAAGATGCAGAGATAGAGCAGCTCCAGAACCGCCTCAAGACAGTGGCTATCAAAAGGGAACAGAGAGAGAACCACCTGAGGCGCTCCATCGTGGTCATTGACCCTGACACAGGGAAAGAAATGTCTCCAGAGGAAGCTCATGTGCTTGGCCTCATTGAATGGAGCTTGTTTGTCAAACTGAAGAATCAGGAATGCGACTGGGAGGAGATTTCAATAAAGGGTCCCAATGGGGAATCATCTGTCATCCTCGACAGAAAGTCTGGAAGAGAGTTCTCAATTGAGGATGCCCTGAAGAGCGGAAGGCTGACCATGGCTCAGTACAACAGTTACCTCAACAAGGAGATGTCGATCCAGGAGTTGGCTGTCTTGGTGTCTGGAAGTAATTACACAGGGCTCCCTCCACTTTAGGAACTTCTCTGAGGAGCAGCCAGTAGGAGCTGTGCCATTGGTTAGAAGGATCACTGCAAATTCTTGCCCTCCTTTGCGTCTTCCAAAATGCTAGAGCCTCTGCCCCAGTCACGCTGTGAAGCCACGCTGCTTGCTGTCAAACCCTGCAGAAAAGTACCACTGGGAGTGGAAAATACATTTGTCAGGACTACAGCAAAAGCTTCTGCCTCCCATTACTCAACCTAAGGAAAACCAAACCTCAGGACAGTGAAGTGCCTGAAGCCCAAAGATACAGCAGAACCTGCAGTTTCTTCCATGCGTACTCACATAAGTCACATTAAAGGCTGTAGAGGGCAGCTGTTAAGAGAGATTGAAGGTCAAGATGATGCTGAGGTGACCAGCAGGAGATGGTTAGGTCGGCTTCCCGTTGCTAAGTCAAGACAGTTTCTTTGTGGACAGCTGACTAAATGATGGAATAGTCCTTGGAGCAAAACCAGCTCTGCAAAAACAAAGAGGTGCTACACATGGCAATTGGGTGTCACCACCCCAATCCATGAACACCACCATTTTCTTCACCTACATGCCTTATGCTGCTGGGGAAGAGAGAAATGGATGGCACGTGATGGCACCAACTGTAGACCAAGGAGGAGCACTCCAACACCACAGAGGTCACCAAGAAGTACATGAAGATGGCAGTTCTGCCAAACACAAGAGGCAGAGTGAAATGTGCAGCTGTGGCCCAGCAGAGTGTGCCTTCAACCTCCATCAGCTTCTCTCATGGCTAAAAGCCATTTGTGCTGGTATTTTAGTGGATGGAGATACCTGCAGCTACGTGTTTCATTTACTCATGTAAGGGAATGGGAAATAGAGGGGAATTCTATTTATAGTAACAAAATAAAAATGCAGTGGTTCCAATCCAGAAGTTGGGGTTTTATTTGCTCAGGAGTGTCTCCAGCTTTGGCTTTGCAGACAGATGCTGTTTTAGAGGCAAAAAAAAAAATAAAAAGAGAAAGACTATTCCTTTTAGCTGTTGACTCTTCCAAGAGAGATACTGCTGGAGCAGTGTTAGAGCTGGGACTAATTAGCAGCATTAGATAGGACTGAACTGCACTAAGGAACTGGACTGGAGCTGCAGGAAAATGGGAATTACATTGGGATGGCAGCAGGAGCTCCTACATCTAGAGCTCCTTCATTTTCTTTTTCCACAGTATTAGCTAATAGCCAAACCCCAGTAAACTCCACCATCCCTAAGTGCAGCCAGAGACATTCCCTGTGCATCCATCCTGGTTTTGGGAATGGAGCCCACAGTACTTTACCTTTGGGAAAGAGAGGTCACATTGCTCCAGAGTGGGAACCCCAATGTTCTTTCCAGCAGATGGAGAGTTATCTTTCCAGATGAGCAGGAGCAGATCACTGGAGAGCCTGCATTTGATGAGCATTAATGAGACTTTAAGCAACCTGATCCAGTGCAGGATGTCCCTGATCACTGCAGGGGTTGGACTAGATGGCCTTTGAAGGTCCCTTCCAACTCTATAATTCTATGATTTCTGCCACCCAAATAGCTAGAAACAGAGCTGTGATTCACTCACCCCCTCAGAGAGGCTGGAGTTCAAATGGTAAATAATTCCTTACTCAAGATTTGGGATGATCAAGAGCGGAAAGAAATTTTTTGACCATGAAAGTAGAGGGGAAAAAAAGGCATTTTGGAAACTTTGAAACAATTTATTCAGTTTTTATGTACAAGATTAACAGTTTTCCACTATCTTCAGCAAGACAGTCCCAACACACACCAAAAAAAAAAAAAAAAAAAAGAAGCCCAAAACAGAATAGTAAACAGCAGCTCTTACACCCAAAAGGAACTGCCACACCAAGTTAAGTGCCACCAAAGGGTTGCAAGTTGCCTCACCAAGGCAGAGATGCCAAACTCCTGGCTCCCCATCAGCTGCTGGAGCTCAGCCTGGTTCTGCCTTGCTGTGACTGCTCCACCCCATTCACTCATTCATGATAGTGTGTAAAGGAAAAAAAAAAAAGATACCCCACAGAATTTCCATCAAATAAACGTTTCCCTGAGGCAAGAGGCTTCGCTAAATTCCTAGGAGGGCATTCTGCTCCAGCCACACACACAGGGGCTTCCCAGCAGGAGCATTCAAGTGAAAGCAAAGAGAGGGAGAATAAACCAGTACCTGCCAGCTGGTGAGCGCTGTGTCAGCTCCCAGGGGAAGCTGAAGGTGCAAAGCACCTCTTGAGATCAGGCCTTCAATGGGAACCATGAGGCAACCACAGCTCAGAGTCCACCCGAAACTGCTGTGCTTGGTTTTCATGATGCTAGTTCTGTCTTTGGCTCTTTTGCTACAACCTAGGGATTTTCTGTAAACAAATTTTAAATCTGAGCCGCGCTCAGGGAAATTGTGTTACAGCTCAAATAGAAAACAGTCCGAGTTGGACCCTGCCCAAAAGGATGAAAACTAAAGCAGATATCTGCTGGTATGCTGGGTGTCAGCATCCTTCCCCAGAGCTGAGGAAGGAGGGCTGCAAGCTTTGTGTTTGCAACACCAGTTAAGTCCTGGCAGGTGACCCACCACCACTGCAGGCATCAGACGCAGTTGTGGGGGCCTGAGAAGAGGCAGAACTGGGAGAAGAGCAGAAAAATCACAACCCATAAAGCTCAGCTGGAACCACAGCCTGCCCTCAGCTCCGCATAGATGGAAAGGCTGCGCTCAGGAGAAGTATTTAGGAAAAAATAAAAAGATACACACCAACTCTAGATGGTCCCTGTCCCTGCAGTTGTGACAAGCACATGATCCCAGCGCAGAAATCCTCAAAGAGGCTAACATTGTTCTCTGGAATTCATTTGACTACTGATGACCTCAAATAATCTAGATCATTCCCTCTGCCCACAACAGAGATGGTAGCTGTCGACCCTAGGAAAGAATGGCTTTAGGGGAGGGTCTGGAACCCACTTGCACAAACTTGGATATGAACTGGTGCTTGTGCTGGATTTGGGACTGTGTTCACAGTCACCAAGACATCACTGAAGTCCAAGCAGTGCAGCTTTTCTTTTTTCCTTTCTTTCTTTTTTTTTGATGTGCAACCATAAAAAGCTCTATTAAATAAAACAGAGTACGTTTTAAATACAGAATGATTAAGAAAGGGTTGAGGAGCACACAAAATAGAGCTGAAATGTGTGTCACAAGTCCATTCTTGCTCCACCATAAAAGGCACTGGAATTATGTCTTCCTATATATGTGACATGCTGAGAAGTATCCCATTCAATCCAATGCATTCGATGGTAAATGAGGATAAAAACTGAGCTGGAGGAAAAAATTATAAAACTCAATCTCAAAGTCAATGATTGCATCTAAAAATGTCTCTCTGAGTCTTCCTTCTCTTCCAGAGGGGAACATCAGGTCCTTCATTAGATTCACCACACAGGAAATGTAAAGTCCTCCAATGAACTGTAGCACAGTCTTATAGTACAATTGAAAAGTCAGTCAAACATCTTCAGAAAGCACTGGCAAGTGCTAGAATTGTCCAAGAAAATTCAAAGGAGAAGAAAGAAGCACCTTTCATACCCTCTGCTGAGAGTCCAAGGAGGGAACTGGACTTGGAGGTACTTGGCAGATACAGACTCAGATGGATGGGGCCCCTCAGGGAGGAATCTGAGCCACACTGTCACTCTTTGAATTCTAGCTCCTGCCAGTGGTGGGGAATGAGTCAAGGGTAGCAGCAATAAAACAGTGCTACAAAATCCTTCTTTATTTAGGGCATGGCTCAAGGTGGTCCTTGGGGTGGGACTCAGCTCCAAAAGCCTCTGAGCACACGCACCAGTGAGTCCTCAGGTTGATTTAGTCTCTCTGTTGTATGAGGGGAAAAAAAAAATCAAAAACCACAACAAAAGAAAAATAAAAAAGACATAGCCGGTATCCAAAAGTCATGATTTGTTTCTCTTGGGTTTGTCCTATGTGTGCTGTAGCTCCCCTCCTGGCAGACATCACAACTTGCGGTGCTGCACGTTGGACCCTTTGCCATGAAGCTGAGAAGCATCTGCAAGAAAATAAAATGGTGTCAGCTGTGGGGAGCAGTCAGACCCCACATGGAAAGACAAACTTCTCCCTCCCAGCAACAAGAAACGGGGGGGAAGAGGATGTGCTCAGAGATGACCCATTACTCTGCTCTTGTCCCTTTACTTTGCTCTGGTGAGACCCCACCTGGAGTTACTGGATCCAGCTGGTGCCCTCAGCACAAGGACATGGAGCTTTTGGAGAGGGTCCAGGAGGCCATTAGGATGATCAGGGGCCTGAAGCACCTCTGCTATGAGGACAGGCTAAGAGAGCTGGGGCTGCTCAGCCTGGAGAAGAGAAGGGTGCAGGGAGACCTCACAGCAGCCTCCCAGTGCCTAAAGGAGCTACACAAAAACTGCAGGGAGCTGTTTGCCAGGGCATGGAGTGACAGGATGAGGGGCAGTGGTTTGAAACTAGAGCAGAGCAGGGTTTTATGAGACATTAGGAAGAAATTCTTCCCCATGAGAGTGGTGAGACACAGGAACATGTTGTCCAGAAAGGTGGTGGAAGCCCCATCCCTGGAGACATTAAACACCAAGCTTGCTGAGGTTCTGAGCAACCTGATCTAGTGCAGGATGTCCCTACTCACTCCAGGGGGTTGGCCCAGGTGACCTTTGAAGATCCCTTCCAACTCTATGATTGTGTCTCACTGGGAGCAGCCCAGTTGTGCCTCTGCTCCTAAGTAGGAGCCAGGGGGAAGCCCCGAGGGTCTCCTTTTGCCTTCCAGCAAAAGCACAGAGGTGTAGACTTGGGCTGCTGGTTGCTTGGTCCATGCTTTCCTCTAAGAGCCACCCTACTGTATCTACTCATAAGGAAATCAGAAATACACAGTACTGGCTGCCTTGCATCTAAAGGGGGTCCTTTCCTACAGAAAGGCAGGGGAAGGAATTTTTAACATAATATCGGATGGGAGGACTAGAAACAGCGGATGGAAATTGGAGGGGGGCAGGTTTAGACTTGACATAAGAAAGAAATTCTTTACAGTGAGGGTGGTGAGGCACTGGAACAGGTTGCCCAGAGAGGTTGTGGATGCCCCCTCTCTGGAGGTGTTCAAGACTAGGCTGGACAAGGCACTGGGCAGCCTGGTCTAGTGGGAGGTGTCCCTGCCTATGGCAGGGGTTTGGAACTCGATGATCTGTAAGGTCCCTTCCAACCCAAACTATTCTATGATTCTATAAAGTTGGTTTGAATCAACACACTTAGAACACTTTTGCCATTGGAATGAAGGCTTTAGGTATGTGCTGACACCAACGGGAACCACAGCAATCACATCACTTAAGGAACAGAAAGAAAGGGGAGAAGAAAAGGCACTAAAGGGAGAAAATGGCAGGAAGTTTAAAGAGACAAGTTTTTCAGGAGCAATTAGAACTACCATCAGACTATGATCAAGAAATGAGTGTGCAGTTAGGCAGCAGCAGCACTGAGCAGCACAGCAACTTCTTCTACAGGACAAAGATACTTCACCCCATGCAAAAGCTCAGTCCCAGGGCATTTCTAAAAGCCAGAACCTGCAGATGGGCAGCTTCACCAGCACACACAGCAGCAACAGCACACAAGCAAGCACTGAATGTGACTTTCTCAACTGCTTTTTGATAAATGCTGGTAGAGGGTGGTGAGACACTGGAACAGGCTGCACAGGAACAGGTGGTGGTGGCCCCATTCCTGGAGACATTCAAGGCAAGGCTTGCTGAAGCTCTGAGCAACCTGATCTAGTGCAGGATGCCCCTGCTCACTGCAGGGGTTTGACTAGATGGTCTTTGAAGGTTCCTTCCAACTCTATGTCTCTATAAGCACTTTTACATAAGGCATCAGTGTTTCCTTGCTATGTAGCAACCTCCCAACACACCAGAATCCTCCTGACCTTCAGACAGCAACTGCCATCTCCTTACATAGCCAGCCCTGGGCTAAGCCACAAAACAAACAAACACATTTTAAGATTAGGGTGGTCACTAAAACATATACTGTGTTCTTCTCCAAAACACCCTAATTGGTAACATTCCCAGAGATATCAGCTTCAGGCTCAGCCTCCAGTCTCTGTGGGAAAACACCAAGGGAAGACGTGGGTCCCTGGTGAAGTTTTTCTGTTTTTCTTCACTTATTCCTCATCACCTCCTGGAGCTCCCAGCTCCAGCACCAGATTCTGCACAAAAGCAGCAGGCCATGCAAAACTCCCTTTTGTATAAGTCCTATAAGGAACAGTGAAACAACCCACTCAATTTCCTCAAATAGTGGGACACAGAACTCCTCTTCAGCCACACAGAACACATTTCACAACCTGTGCTGAAACTGAATGATTCTGCTCTCTAGTAACTGTGAATTTACAGACAGGAAGGTCTGATCCACCACTGATCACTGCTAGTACCTTCTGCTCTACACCACTGGGGTAGTGTTAACAACCCATCTGAGACAAACTTCAGCAAAAGCAGCAAAGAAACAAATTATCTTAATTTTCACTTTGTTTTTTCTGCAGCAAATGAGCACTTCCCTCAGCAGTCATTGGGGATTTTACCCCCAGGTCAATATGGGAAGCCACATGAACTCCCAGGAGGTTCTAACAGCCTGAGTGCCATGATGTCAGGCCAGCACATCTTCTCCTAAATCAGGCAAGACACTCAAAACAGGAGCAGAACCTGACTGTGGTAACAAGCCCCACTGAAGTGCTCAAGAAAGCAGAAATAACAACTGCCAATGGGCCAAGGATCTCCCTGAAGCAAAGAAGCCCCATCTGCCAGCCCTGCATTTCCATTTTCTGGAAGCTGCACAGATCTCCTCTGCTTCCCTCCTTCCTCCACAGTGCTACCACACTTGCACGTGCTCATGGCCCACCAGGCAGGGCTCCATTTATGAGAAGAGAAGGTGTTCTTTGGAAATATCTTGTTTTATACAATGCTTCTACAAGCATCAAACCACCAGGCTGCCAAAACTAAGCAAAGCAAGTCTCCATTTCCTCTCCAAGGAAATGTGGGCAATGAGCTGAGTGTGCAGACACAAGACATTCTGGTCTGACACTTGGGATAAAGGCTGCACCAGTAAGAAAGCTCTGCAGAGTGGGAATGTTCATGCCTGGGCAGTCCTGGCAGACTGTGTGCAAGCATGCACAGCATTATCTCAGCAGGATAAGCCTTCCCCAGCAAAGCTGAGCACCTCCAGGAACCAACACTATGAGCACTAAGGGCTCATCCTTCCAGAAAAGGCACAACTTTGCCCTGGCTAAACAAAAAAGGACACAAAGGGCTAAAGGCTTGCTTTATATTTCAGGGACAACCACACCAGTGGGACGAGGACAAGTGCTTTGCTTTCACCCTTAGAGGAAGTATCAGCTGAGCTACAGGACAAGTCAGGACAGCAGGAGACAACAACCAACCATTTGACAAGTTACCTGGCAAACTTTGCGGTAAATGAGTGGACAGGGCAGAATGTGGGAGTGGCGCTGCGTGGTGGGGGCTGGAGTGCAAGCCAGCTAGAAGACCTAGAGAGAAAAACAAAGAAAAGAGAAGGGAAAAAAAAAAAAAAAAGGAAAAAAAAAGAAAAAGAACAACACATCGAAGACATAAGCAAGCAGAGGAGCTGCAGCAGTTAGCTCATAGCTCAGTTTGCAACTATTGAGAATTCTGGGCTAGCTACAGGGATGTGCCCAAGGTTCTCCAAATGCGACTGCTGTAAATACAAATGCATGAACAAGAGCAGGAAGCAAGAGCAAGAGAGATGGGTTGGTCTGCAATGGATTAACACAGCAGAGCGTTGGCTTTCTAGTTATCTGACAGCACAGGCACAAGTAACACACTGGTGCATGACCAAGGGGATACTCACTGTGGCCAAGACCATGGTGAAAAGTTCCTGGAGCAGGTCCCGTAACTATTGCATCCTTTGATACTCCTGCTTTTGGGGAGGAGTCTGAAGTGAAGGAGATGACATGAAGAGGGAAGGAATGAATAGGAGAGATAATACCTAATGGGGCAGAGCTCAGGGCAGCTGGCAGCTTTGGATTGCTGGACTTGTAGGAAGGAGCCAGTACGCTTAAGGAGGAAGAACTCGTTAGCAGAACAGCTCCACTAGTTCCTTTCTGAAAAGCAACAGAAAATGCAGTCAGAAGTAGGAAAACCAAGGCAGAGCATCATTTGCACTTAAAGAACTGCAAAACATGAAGCGCTCAATGAATTCCTTCTTGCTGGATGCGTCCTCCCAGACAAAGCCCAAGAGCTGCCAACTCCTGGGCTTCTGGAGGTGCACAGGACACCAAAAATCTGCTGGATGCTATACCCTTCTAAACATAACCCTACCACACTTCATTCTGGTGTTCCCATACTCTGGAACTGTGCCTCCAATAGGCAGAGGAACAGCTTATGCCTTGCCTCTGAGTTCCAGGGAGGATGCTTCCTTCTCACTTCCAGCAGACTATCACTGCTGACAACTCAAGACATGAAGGTTTGATGCACCCCCATGCCCAGGAATAGTATCTGATCTCTCTCCCATGGAGAGAGACACCACTGGGGAATGCTCATCAGCTCCCTGGCCCAGGAACACAGAGGTACAACAGGCTGAAGCAGTACATGTCCTTCAGGCCCATTTAAACACCCTTATTTAATTGCTCAGCTCTTTCCACATGCCACAAAAGGCAGAAAGCGTGAGCAGCCAGCAACAAAGGAACACAGCGATGTCAGGAACAATGAAGTTTTTGCTATAGATGAAAATTAAGGTAATCATACCATTAAATAAAATGGTTGAATAATACAGGTCTGTATGGGTAACCCAGGAGTCCTTTATGAGACATTACATCCCAATGAACAGGGTTTTGCTTAGTTGTTACTTTAAGCTGAAAATGAAAGCTCAGATTCTGGAGCACGAGCCCACGGCAAAGGCCAGGACTTCCTAGCCTAAGCAGCCAAGATCCAGACAGTCATTCAAGAATTTCAGGAAATTCTTTTGAAGTCCTTGTTTCACGACAGGTCTGAACAAACCAGGAGATGGCCTGACGCAGTGCCCCACATTCTCCTGGCTTTAGGGTAGGCCAGCACAACCCTGCTTACCGGCACAGAGGTAGAAGATGTGGTGCTGCTAACAACAGCTGGCTTTAGGGATGAGGTCAGCAATTTGGCCACCCCTTGAGTGCCCCCACTAGAATCTCCATTTGAACCTCCAGGAGGTGCCACCAGAGTCAACTTCTGAGAAACTGGTGTCTTCTTCATCGAGGAGCTGGAGGATGGACGGATGGACGTCTGGCCCAAGGAAGGGGTCTGCATAGTGGGCAGCAAATTCCCAGAGGAGCAGCCCTGGTTTGTAGAACCTCCAGATGAGGAGCTGCTAGAAGCCCCATGCTTGGAGAGGGAACCAGAAACAAAGGGCGATTTGTAAGACTGTCCTGAAGAGCTAGAGCCACTAGAGTGCTTTCCTGTGTAGCTGAGAGATGATGAGGATGAGCCCAGGCTCTTGTGGGAGCTGCCAGAGTTTTGGGTGCTGCCTTGTGATGTGGAGGAATGGAAGCTCTGAGCTTTGGTTGATGATTTGACCTGCTGGAGGAGGGAGCGCTGGGGTAGCGGGGAGGAGGACTTGGGGTTCTGCAGTTTGACAAATGGAGCTGGAGAGGAGAAAGTTTTCTGTAGCTGGCTGCCTGAGTGAAAGACCTTCACCTGAGAACTTGGTCCTGGGGTGGAGGTCTGAGGCCCATGGCTTGGCCGGACCAGGCCATGGTGTTTCTGTTTAGCCTGGTGAACATCAGGAAGGATTTTGCTGGGGGAGGCTTGGCAGGAGAGCTCTTTGTAATTCGAGCTGTCTGTCTTTTTGTCTTGGGAAGATTGGCCCAAAGCCAGGGCCTGTTCAGCCAGGAAATTTAGAGGAGACTGGAGGGAACCAGAGGATGATGTAGAGGGAGGGTTGGACTTTGAAAACGTCCTCTTCTCCTCTGAGGATGCAAGAGCTGGGATCTTCTCTGGTGGAGCTTTTGGAGCACCAGGAAGAGTAAAGTCAGGGCTCCCACCCGCTCTGCTGTTCAGCACAGCCAGTTCCTTAGAGACAGCTTCGAGGGAGGAGGTGGGGTTGTGAATCAAGTCCTCGTCCAAGGAGTCATCCATGAAGGGAGCAGGAGTGCCAGTGCTGCTGATTGCTTGGGCTGTCCCAAGGGACAACAGTTCTCTGGTTTGGGCACTGATGCCCAGAGCTCCTCCCTGGGGCTCTGAAGACAGAGCTAAGGAGCTACTTGAGTGCACTGAAGGAACAGAAACTGAAAGCTTTTTATCCGACTTGCAGGAAGATTCCTGGAACAAAATCACAGGAGAAAGCAGAGTCAGAACAGAATCAGGAAAGGGAAGGTTCCCAATTTGGGGCTAAAAGGCAGAATAGGCATGTTCTGTGCCTACCAACTCGCCATCTCCCTCCCAACTGCTGCTGCCATCAATTTTAGCTGCAGTTCTACTTGTTTTTTCAAGCACAGTACCAACTAGAGCTATTTCACAGTACAACTCTTTTATACCTGAGGTATAGATACTAGACACAAATAGAGGATTTAAAACAGCAGACTCTTGACTCTTAGTATATATCAACCATGAGAACCAGAAAATCAAGAACTCACCTTCACTTTCACCTTAGTAGGGGCTATAACTTTCTTCTTCGCCCTGTTTTGAGACAAAAGAAACACGGCTCACTAAACACCCATCAGGAAAGCATCCAACTAGGGAGCACACTTAGGCTCCATTAATGATGATCCATTGAGTCTTTTGCAAAGAACCAAGGGAAGAGAGGCAGCATCTCAGGTTGCTAGGATTTGAAACCCTATGATAGTTGGTTGCTGCTGCTCTAGGAAGCCCTGAGTCCCACAGAGGGGGATGAATGAGGGAGCAGAGCCGAGTCCTGAAACACCAGCAGAGCAGTGAGAGCACCAAACAGACACATCCCATGCCAGCTGCAGGGCCAGGGGTACAGGAACCCACTGCTGACCTAACTACAGCAATCCCCAGAGAGAAACTGATACTAAGACTGCTTTGGAGAGAAGTTCTACTTTTTTTTTCTCCCAGAAGAAGTCAAGGATGCAAAAGCATCTGCTAAATGCACAGCGTATAGATCATTTGGTCCTGTCAGATGCAATCCTGGGTATAAGACATCCCTGAACTACCAGAACAGCTGAGAGAAGGATGACTCTACACTATTTATGCTCTTTTTCAAACTTCCCCTTGCTTATCCAGCGCCAAGAATGGGACCATCTGTCAAACAGACATCAGCCCAAGCCCATCTATTACAGACTGACAGTAAAATCCACGAGATCCTTTGTCATTAGAACCCTTGTCCAGCTGGATTCTGATAGGTCTCTTGGTTTGACATCCATCAGCTTGTTTCACCCATCTTTGGTAGCCTGAGCTCATTGCACCCCTCCTCCAACCAGGCAACAAGAAAGAGGAAATCCAGAATCTAGTAAGGACTGGCTGAAGAAGCAGCAATAATCATAGTACTGGCATTTACACTCCATTTTCCCTTGATCTGCCTCCCAGGGACTAGCACAAAGGCCTCACACTCCAATCTCTTCAACAAGGCCAGGACACGACCTGGAAAAATTCTTATCTTTGAGCTTACCAGAAAGCTAAAGCACCTCAGGAAGGTTGTAAGGGAGAGATGTCACACACAAACAACTACTTCTCCCTAAAGTTCCCCAAATGAAGCAGCACTGAACTATCAGATGAGAGCCAAGCAAGCTCAGGAGCACCTGCAAGATCCACCCAGGCCCCAGGGAAAGAGGTTCATCAGTTATCACTGCAGGATACTCACAGGACTGAAGTGAGGTGTCCGTGTACACGCCTGCTCTCCTTAAACAGTGTCCTAAGAAGGGAAGAGAGCAATGAGAAGTGATATCCAGCAAGACCCAGTAGAGCAGCTGGGATCACTGGACAGAGCTGCACAGTACAGCGGGGGACTCAGCGAAATTCAAACCCCAGAGAGCAAACAAATAGTCATCCCTTTCCAGGAAAATCCTGCTGAATTCACAGTCAGAGAATGTTAGGAATTGGAAGTGACCTCAAAAGATCATCTAGTCCAATCCCCCTGACGGAGCAGGATCAATTCCCCCACACAGTTCCTTTTCTAGGGACCTATGCTTGTAGGTGCTGGAAAGGCCATTAAGGCAGTTGTTGGATAATCAATAAGGAAAAAGCTCTACCAGTTAAAAAAGCTGACAGCTTACTGGGGAGGCTACACAATTACTCATGCTGGATGTTACTGCTGCCATGGATCATCCAAGAGCTCCTCTCTGACATCAAGAGAGAAAGGTTGCTCTCCCCTGTCTAGACACAGAAATATGGACAAAAAAGCCTTCAAGCATGTCCCTGTTGCCTCGATGTCCCCAGCCAACAGCTGAGGTGACTGCTTAAACCAGTACAACCATTCCTGTAACAACTGATGAACCACAACCAGTAAAGAGAACTTCAGCAAAAACTTCCTGCTCCAAGGGGGACACAAACCAGAATCTGACAAAAACAGTTTCACCCAAAACTGCAAATGCTTGCTGAGGTGTCAGGGTGAGAAGCTGATAAATATATATTTATGGTGCTGGCACATGGTATAAGCTTCTCACCAGCTTTTAACAGCCTGACAAAGACTTCTGTTATCCTTTTTCTTCTATAAAGCAAGGGTAATATCACTGAATCATAGAGCTGGCCTTCAAAGGCCATCTAGTCCAAGCCCCTGCAGTCAGCAGGGACAACCTACACTAGATCAGGCTGCTCAGAGTCTCAGCAAGCCTGGCCTTGAATGTCTCCAGGGATGGGACCTCCACCACCTCTATGGGCAACCTGGGCCAGTGTCTCACCACCCCCTATGGGGAAGAACTTCTTTCTAAAATTACCATATATTCTTTTAATCACCTTTTAGTAATAAGTGAAAATCATGACCTCTCCAAACACATACACAAAGTTGTTACTCTGCCTATCTTCAAGTTCTCTTAAAGATGAACTTTTCCAACCATAATGATAGTTGGCATCCTCATCATGTTGCAAATCCACCCCTCCTCTTCTGTGTGTCTGTCAGTGTCTGTTTACTCTCTGTCTTTAGGCCACAAAGTCAAAATCAAGGCATATCTTAAGTTGGAAGGGATTCATAGGATCATCAAGTCCAACTCCACCAAGTCCAACTCCATCAAGTCCCAGCAGGAGAAGCAATTGTCCTCGAGCCATTGGAATGCAACCAGGAAAACCACTTTTATTCAACTGTTCTGTAGTTAACATCATTGGAAGGTGCTCCTACACTGAGTCTTAGGTGAAAATCTGTATACCTAAACAACAGTATAGCTCAGTTGGGAGAGCATCAGACTCCCAATCTGAGGGTCAGGGGTTCAAGTCCCCGTCCAGGTATGAGGCTTGTCAGAGTTGAGCTGATGGTTGGACTTGATGATCTGAAAGGTCCCTTCCAACCTTGATTATGAAACTATGAAACTATGAAACAGTTTCACCTAGAAAGAAGGGGGATGGGGGGAAATCTTAATTTCCCTGTATTTGAAGAAAGAAGAGCTTTTAAAAGCTCTTTAAAACAATTTAAGACCCTTAAGCCAGTAGTATTTTCATTAGCTAGGCAGAATTTTGCATCCACCTCTCAATGCCACGATTTGGCTGCCACACACTAAAACAACACACCACAACCCAGACATCACTTACAGTGCAACTGCAATGAACAGCCACAGACCTTTCCAAGGACGTTTGTAATGTGCTACTAGTACTTGCTGCACTTCACAGCAGGTACCTACTTCTTCCTCTACCCCTTATGAAATCAAAAAAATCTCATTTCAGCAGAGAAGACAACAGCACTGGCCAGCTCTTTAAATGCAAAGAGAGAGAGAGAGAGATTCCAGCAGTAAGACTGTGCAGTTGCCCTTTCTTTAAAGCTACTGAACAAAACAAAGCAAGCCAGTAGCTGATGACAGTCCCTTTGCAATTTGGAATGTTCTTTGCCACTGCCAACTCAATAGCACGGATGAGGGAAGGTGTGAAAGAGCAGGAAACAGTAGTGAAGACACCAGACAGGGTAAAGAAAACCACCCCAAACTCCTACTTAACTCTGCTCTCTGATGTGCCTAGTGCAAGTACAAAGACCCTCAAACTTTCTGCTTTGCTTTCTTTTGGGAACACTCGAGAGTCTGCAGAAGAATTCCCCAAGCATCTGAAAATCGTATCCTTTGTGAGACAGATTAAAATGCTCCTCTGTAACAAAGAAACCACAGGCCAGTCAAGAATAATCCCAGTCCCAGTTCTACCTTGTAATTTGTCACTGCCAGGAGCATCCATCAAAGGTCAATACTGGGGCCAAGACTACTCAACGTCCTCATTTACAACCTGGACAACAGCATGGACTGTCTGAGGGTAACACAGAAACAGAGGGAGTGGGGAGAACATGTTGGAGGGCAGGGCTGATATTCACAGGGACCTGGACAGGCTGGAGAAAGGAGCCAACAAGAACCTTGTCAAATTCAACAAGGGCAAATGCAAAGTCCTGCAGCTGGGATGGAACCACCTCAGGCAGCAGCATGAGCTGGGGGGGATGCAGAGGACTATGTGTACGGAGTAGCCTTGCAGAAAAGGACCCATGGAGCCCAGTGGACAAGTTGAACATGAGCCATTGTTGCAATGGCACAGTACTGAGAACTAACCCAGTACTGGCAGGTATTGGCAAGAGCATGACCAATTCAAGGGCTCAGCTTTTGTGAGGTCACATCTGGATACAGGATCCAGCTTCAGGGTTCCCACAGTGAAAGAGAGATGTCAACAAACTGGAGACAGCCTGGAGCCATTAAGATGGCTGAGGAGCAGGGATGCATGATATACAAGGAGAGGTGGAGGGAACTGGGTTTGTTTAGCCTGCAAAATGAGAAGAACAAGGAGGGATCTAATGGCAGTTTTCCCCTAGCTGAAGAGTTGGGTGCCAGGGAGCCATGAAGAAGATGATACCAGACCTTTCTTGAAGGACTACAGCAAAAAGAGGGAATATTCAGTTCAGTACAGCAAGGGGAATTCGCATGGGATATAAGGAGAAAAGATTTCATAAAGAATGATTAAGTACCAGAACAGGGGCCCAGAGATGCTGTGGTAATCTCCATCCTTGGAGACTTCCAAAACTCCACAGGGCAAGGACCTGAGCACCCTGAACTAACTTGGAAGCTGGCCATTCTTTGAGCAGGGATAGGACTAATGGTCTTCTCAGGTCCCTTAGGACAAGGAATCCCTGGAGTATAACTCAGTGCTTGCTCACCTGGCCTGCATCCAGCCTTTTGGCCAAAGGGGCTTCACCTCGCCATCTAGGAAGGTCTTCACATAATCCTCTAGAGACTGAGCCTTATTCTTGTCAAGGTCATAACCATCCAACTTAATCTTCACCAAGTGGCAAAGCAGCTCCCTGAAGAACAGGAAGATGTCAAATACAGTTATGTGGATTAAGTTTCCCAGCTGGAGGTCATTCTGTTTATCTGGGGCTGGATAAATATGCCAAGATGCATCTGGCACTGCGTAACACCTCCCTAATCAGACAGACCCTGCAAGAGAGAGGAAGGGAAAGGCACCCTGCTCTGTGTGTGTAAGCACATCAATGCACCAGGGAGATAAAGCTTGCCACCATTTCCCATTTTAACCTCCTGAACCAACAGAGGTGGTAAGGCAGTGCCAGAATTACAGGTGTCATTAACAACTACAGAACTGAAGCTCTCTGCAGACCTTCATGCCAAGAGGCAATGAGGAGGCAGAAAGCGAAGCCACCTATGGAGCAGCATCACCAGTCTGATACAGGATAAGATGAAGATGACAGTGTGACAGATTCTCATTTTTTTCCATTATCACTCTAGCCTTTAACCAGCACTTTCTGTCAGACCTTTGGGTGCTAAGGCAAACAATCCCCAATTCCTTTAAATGCTTTCACAACCAAAATCTGGCTTTGTTAAGTCTAGTCTGTAGGATTGCAGCAATTCAGCCCAGTTCCTCCTTTCCTCAAGGATCTGTCCCTCTCTTTTGGCACAGATGCCTCTTAGCCTTTCTCTCACAGCTGGCCTTGCCTCCAATCAGTTTTGTTTTGCAACACATACAAGTGTGAGATTAAGAAATGCAACAGTGGCTTCCACAGCCAGCACTGTGATAAAACTTCCTAGCTGACTTTTTATTAAGGTTATCAACACTGCTCTGAAAGCAAATGCAAGCACTGAAATGCTTCACTTTCATATCACTGAGTAGGATAAGACAAGTCACGGGTTCACCTTATTTCTTAATTATGCAAACCTGATTTCATCATTCCACTGAAACTTCTTTCGTGGTCCTGTAGCACGCTTCCCTCCCTTTTCTTCATCCTCATCATCATCAGAACAAACTCTATCTCGCTGCTCTTTGTCTTTTTCCTCCTCCAGAATCCTAAAACAAAGGCACAGAGAATGTGGAAGTTACTATCCTGGACATCCAATGGCAGGATTAAGTATCTCTGACCAACACTGTCCAGAGGTCTCCATAATCAGTGGCAACACACACATGGCAAGAGGAAATCTCTTGTTTCGGATGCAAGATGAGCTGAGTGCTCAGGATTAAGAAATCTTTCAGTATTACCTAATAGAGACCATGGAACTCATCCAACCTGACTGCTCTCGGTCTGCCACATTCCTAAAGACATACCCACACAGAACTTCAGCCAAGTTCTGGTCCCACCAGTGTTGCTGTTGGCATTGCCATAGTCAACACAAAGAACACACACAACTTGATCAGGCCAATTGATGCCCGCCAGTAATTTCTGGCTACAGAACAAGACTAGGTGGTAAACGTGCTGAGAGAACAGCCTGAAGGTCACAGGGAGCCTGCTGAGAAGAGCTACAAATGCATAATGAGCAAATGAGGAGCTTACTTGGTAAACTTGGCCTGCGTGTGGGCTTGGCATTCCTCCTGGTACTTGGCCACCTGCTCTGGCATGGCCCTTACAATGGCTTCCTTCAGCTTCTGCAGTGGTTCCTTCAACCGGCCACCCTGAAGCACAGCACAGAAGAAACTCAGGTTCCACCTGGCATCTTCCAGCCAAGACACCCAAATCTGGCAGGTTGAGACTTGGCCAGTTCCAAACCCACACAATCAGATGTGCTGCCCGAACCAAGCTCAGCAGAGGACAGCACCACATCAGGGATAAGAGCTGTACTCTGGAGATGAGGGCTAAGGAAACAGAGGCTCACTCACCTGCTCATAGAGATACAGCTTACGGGCTCGTTTGACCAGAGTGTCCTTACTGCAGGGGAAGAAAGCTGCCAGGTGGGCGTAGACCCCTGAGCGGATCTGGCTGTTCAGCTCCCGGGTCTGCAGCTCGATGCTGAGGAAGGAGACAAACACAGCCTTGAGCAGGGACCAGCCAGGGCGTCTCCAAACAACATACATGCAACTCTGACGCCACCTGGGGAGCTGGATGCAGGCAGAGAGGGACAAAGTACCAGGCAAGATACAAGATAGTTCTTTGAATTTTTTGCAAACGATAGATTCAAGCACTTTATCCCAAACTATGCCTTTTAATCTAGTTTCAGAGTATCAGGAAAAGTAATAAAGGGATATCAGCAGTTCCATTAATTCTCAGCAGCTGAAGAGTAGGAACGTAAGGCAATGAAATGAGAGGTACAGGCTGCTGACATCAGGCTGTGTGGCAGCCTAATGCAGGATAATACAGAATCATACTTTATCCCTCGTGCTTGCACTTAGTCCCTGGTGAGTAGGTCAGAAAGGTCAGTGTGTGCCGAGCCCATTTACATAGTTATATATGACTTAACAGATCAGCTTTTTAAGCTGCTTCTCAGTGTCAATAAGAAGCATAAAAACCCCCTGACTGATTCTATGGCACAGTCACACAAAGGTATTTAAATCCCTTCTCGATGTGGTTCAAGCTATCAGTTTGCCAAGTGGTGAGGAGTGTTTGTGCAGTCAGCAGTGGAATGGTGAGAGGTGCAATCACCACTCGATAGGAGAGGAAAATAAACTGCCAAACTTTCCTGCAGTGCTTTGAGTGCCTTGATAAGCCTTAATAAAATGAAAGCCTCTGCATCTGTATTATTACACTGTGATGATTACAAAGCTGTGTGCATTCCGCAGCCCTCTCCAGGCATTTGAAGAAGAATGAAAACATTATCAACAGCTGTAGAAAGCAACACCAGCATTCCAAAATGGGGGGACTGGAAAGCACAGATACAGCAGCTTTAGCCCAGTTGTAAAGTAAATATTCCATGTAGTATGTTGCTTAAAGAGCACAGAACATGGCTGACATCTCCAACAGGGTGAGATTTACTGTTCTTGTACCAAGCTACAATCACAGGTCACATGGCCAATTCCAAGAACGCAACATCTTGAGAATAAGAAGCCCAGACACATCCCTTCCAGTCTTCTCCTACCTCAGTTACACAGCAGAGTTTAACTGAAAGGCACATCTAGAAGACTTGCAAGCTACCCTGGGTGTGTTCTCCATGAAGAATCCCAACTTCTGCCAAGCCCAAATTTACCAAAAATGCTCTGCCTAATATTCTCCTTCCCCACTCTTCTCCCCTGGCAGCACTTACTCCAATATGATGTTGTTGATATCCTGAGTGAAGAATCTCTGCCTGCCTTCTCCTTCTGCAGCTCTGGCAGCCTGGGGATTAGCAAATACCATAAGTCATCATGAGTTCACAAAGAGAGAGACAGGCACGAGCAAGCAGGTGGGGTTTTTAAACCAGCTTCAAAAATACTGTAAAAACAAGGCACGATTTTATACCACCAAACTCTGCACCAGTTACCTGCTATGGATGGGCTAAATGCCATCACAATCAGAGAGGAGAGAGGTTGTGACCTCTCCTCCTATGACTCCTCAGCATAAGTCCAACACTGCCACCTGAACTGGGACCACCATTCATGTCCTGCTCACAGAGTTCCCATTCTGGATTAACCTGCTCAGATGCACTACCTACCACTCTGAAGTGAAAAATCCTCCATTTAATGGGAAAAAGGAGATGGCTTTGTGACAAGTAGCTTCTCTGTCATGAGGAGAAGGGACAGTTCTAGGGCATGGGTTTAACCTTGCAGTCAAGCTGCTAGATGGAGTAAAACAAATATAGAGATTATCACTGGAACCAAGAAGATCATCCTGGTTGCTTTTAGTGAGGGTCAGGGGTATTTATCACCAGACTTTCTAGACCAATCTGGCCAAGAAACCAACAGAAATGGCAGCAGCTGCAGGGGAGATGTTATTTCCAACTAAAAAAAAAAAAAAATCCTCTTCAGGAAGCTTCCTGAGCTATGACTGCACCACACACAGTACTGCCCAAAAATCACACCCATGGAAAATATGTCCAGAAGGAAAATAATTCCAAGTGATGAATGAGGATAGAAGATACTGAAAGCTCTTGGCAGTTTTCTACTGAGCAGGGCCGTAAACAAACCTGGGACTTGGCACAAGGCACATCATCAAGTCTGTGATTCTTATGGAGATTGGGAAAGAAGGGTGTGATCCTGAAATGCTCTGATTTAACACTCCAAGGCTGCAGCAATTAATTTATGCTCTCTGTCAGCAGCAGGTCACTACCAGCCAGCAATACCCAAAAAGGTGGCTCCAAGCTAAAGAGAACCTGCCATAGGAAAATTCTTTTATGAAGGACAGGGTTGAAGTCAGAGCAGTTCAAGTAGAAGTGGAAATGCCTAGAGGCTCTATTTAACCCAAGAAGATGCTCCACCTGCTGGGACCAGAGAGACCTGGCTCTTAGACAGAGATATAGCACTTCTTCATTCCCACCCACAACAGAATTCATGTCCCAAAATCCTAACTGACCCAGGGGCTTCAGTTTCCTAAATCTTCTATTTCTCCCTCTCCTCCTTGATTTCTTTTCTTAGCATCTGCAGTCCAGAAACAAGAGACACAGCAGCAGGAAAAGCTGAGGGCAGTCTGCTGTTACACTATGTTGCAGAACATAACAATTAACTTGGCATCATGGAAGTCTCCATAATTTCCTCTACCTCAGATCAAGCTCAGAAACAGCTGTGTCAGTGTTTCCTGTTAACAGCCTCAATGGGAAACAGAAATATCCATGAAAAGCCCATTATTTTTGTCAGCAGTGGCAATATTTTCTTTGAGATCTGCATTTCCATCTGCTCCCCATCACCATATCCACTTAAAATTTCTCAGTAAAGCAGTTATCTTTAACAGCAGCTTATCCTCAGTAACAGGAGTTACTAAGAGATGGTGAAGTAACAGGGCCTTGAAATCAATGTGCCCCAGCAGGCAGAACACATGCCACCATGGAGGTCTGAGAGCACTGCTTCTGACTTCAAATTCACATTTGAAAACAATACTGGAATAAATACAATAAATAAATAAAAACAATAGCTGGAATAAAACACCTCAGCATTTGTCAGCAGGCTCTCAGCCCACAGGAACACCAGAGCCAGTCTCCCAGTGCACTTCTCCCACAAGCTGGAAGAGGGATCCCAACCAGCACCAAACATTTCGCCAGCACTTCTCCAGAACTGCATGTCCCAAAGTGTGTCCTGGAGTTCCGAAGGAGACAGGTGAGTCCCAAAGGAGTCCAGCCATAGAAGCTGCTACTGGTGAAAAGATCACCCTTCCTGAAAGACTGGGAAGGAACCCAAATTGCAGCTCTAGAGATGCAGCTCTAATATGTATCCATGAGTGAAGGCATCTGCCTGTTTATGACATGGATAATTGCTCTAACAAGTCCTCAGGCCCCATCTACAGGGTTTTTCCTGCCTTCTCTCATTGCAGATGCTTTCCAGCTGCACCCATTGATTTTACATACAGAACACTGCACCCCACTTCACAGCCACAGTCCTGACTGTCACATTACATTACAAATTTGCTGGTGGAATTTGTCCTTCAGCCTCATTACTCTGTGTTTTAAGCTCATACTTAAATTGACTTGGGAAATTACCCTCCTGCATCACATCCATGCTTTGCCAAAGCATCAATGGGCCATACTGCCCAGGCTGATACTGAGTGATACATTCAGCAGGCAACAAAGCTGAAGACTTACTTTGGTGCTATTTGATGTCCAGGCATTTAAGAAAGCAACCTAGCCAGAAAACTGGGTGATGCAATGCTGCAACCCCACTTGGCAGCATGAAACACCCCCACTGGAGTTTGCTGTGTGCCTGGGAGAAGCCACACAAACCCCACAGAGCTGTCCCCCCTCCAGTAACCACACAATCCTCCCGCCCTGCAAGAAACGCCTGTACCTGAGCCAGTTCTTTGATGCGTTTCTCCAAAGGGGCTGGCAAGCCTTCAGGAAGGGATGGTGGCTGCTTGAAATCCTGCTCCAAGCCCACACCAATAGGATCACTCCCATCCTCCACCTCAGGAAAGGGACTTCCTTCTGGGGATTCACCCAGGAGCTGCTCCAGGTCCAGGTCTGTTAAGGAGTCCATGGCCGTGGCGGCCTGAAGCAGGTCGTTATCGCTGGCATGGCCAAAGAGAGAGAGCAAGGGGTCAGCCATAGCCTCTGCCTCCCGTGGGGCTGCAGCTTCTGCTGGTGAAGGAGTGGCCACTTTCTGTTCTTCATCTTTTTTCTTCTGAGCATCCTTCTCCTTCTGAAACTTCTTCAGCATCTCCTTGACACTAAGAGCTCCAGAGTATTTCTTCTTCTTCTTCTCCTTACTTGCATTTAACGCCATAAAGCTGCAAACAAAATACAGAGAAGGAAAATGAAACGAATACACCATGAAGGGGAAAGAAGCCTTCATCTCAGTTCACTTCAGCCATACGCATCAATCCCAGGGAAAGTCTTGGTCTTTAAGAACAATTACACTAGGAAAAATATTCTACAGCCACTTAAGGTCCTGCTGCTTTGTTCAGCTCAGAAAAAAGGCTATTCCTTCCTCCTGGCAGAGATGATAGAGCTTGAACCATCTCCACCAAGTTACACTCTTATTTACCTATATGCATTATTCCAGCAAGGAAGACTGGGAAACAGATGAAACAAGTAAGAGATCAGGTGACAGCACCTTGACACTTTGTGCCTGGTTACAAACAGGAGAACAAATGCTTGTTCCTTTCTCTCCATGAAAAAATCCTACACTGATACTGACATATCAAACATCAGGTTTGCTGTTGCCAGAAAGCAGATTCATGTAAGAAAAAGGAAATCCAAAGTAACACATACAGGAAGAAGGAAAACAAAGGACAAAAAACATAGCAAAAGAGTCAAAAGCAACTGATTACAAGACATTGAAACAGAGAGGCCAGGCAGACCAAATCAAGGACAAGGACCAAAACAAGATCCAGTACAAGAATAACACTCAGGTTTAGGGCCCAAAAAGAGAGAAGCTATAAAACAAGGTGTGCACTCACTCACCCAAGAAATACTTTGGGCAGGAGTACAAACAATTGCCCAGTTAGAACTCCCATGGCCTACCGACCTCTTCCTCCCTCCCAGCCTGACACTGCCCACCTCTCCTCCCCCAGCTCTCTCCCAGTTGTCACCAGCCTCTCCAATATCTTATTAACCCCCAATGCCTCAACAAAGCCTGAAGAAGCTCACACACTCTTGCTATGGAGCTATGATCCTTCCCTCACTGTCAGACACCTTTTTGCCTCCCATTTTGGAAACAACCAGGGTTTTCCCTGGTGGTGTTTATGAACCATGTCCTCAGGCACCCCTCACTGCACAGGTACTGCTGTAGTGAAACAAATGCCATCTGTAACTCTGAAGCAAGGAGTTGAGCAGCAATCATTCCCTCCCCTCCTTACCCAGCTTTTGGAAACTTGGACTTCTTGGATTTCTTTTCCTTGTCGTAAGAATCATCTTTCTTCTTCTTCTTCAGTTTTTCACCACCATCTTTCAACTTCCGTTTCTGCAGAGGGTTTAAACCAAATCAGAATCAAAGCATAGAATCATAGAATGACTTGGGTTAGAAGGGACCTTAAAGATTACCTAGTTCCAACCCCCTGCCATGAGCAGGGACACCTCCCACCAGACCAGGTTGCTCAATGCCTCATCCAGCCTGGCCTTAAACACCTCCAGAGACGAAACATCCACAACCTCCCTGGACAACCTGTTCCAGTGTCTCATCACCCTGCAAACCATGTGCCTGCTGTCACCACTGCTCTAGAAATCAGCAAGCCTCCCATCAGTCTCATCCATGCCAGACATGCTTCATTTGACTATCAAATATAGGGATGGGACAGGATTTCAAGCACTCAAACTCCAGTCTGTCCATACAAATTCACCTATCTCTCCCTGCTCCAAATGCCAACACACTTTCCTGCAGAAAACCCTCTAAGCTCTAACAGAAGAAATTATCAAGAAAGCTGCCCTGCTGACCTTGGGACACTTCTTCTTCTTCTCTTTAACATAGTCATCTTCCGAGTCAGATGCCTGCCGGAACTGCAGTGTTCCTGAGTTGATGTAAAATCCTCCATACTTCGTAGTAAGAGAAGCCGGAACAAGCTCATCATACTGAAAATAGCAGAGAATAGACTGTAAAGTTGCTTACTTTACACCATAGTTGTGCTGCTTGGCAAAGAGAATGAGACCTGCGGTGTCCCAAGAACAGAGAGGGCTGCAGACTGGCCTGCTAACCTGCCTTCTCCTGGCCTGAAGTTCATAGAATGGTTTGGGTTGGAAGGAACCTTAAAGATTATCATCATCCCCACCAGGGCAGGGACACCTCTCACCAGCTCAGGTTGCTCCAAGCTCCATGCAACCTGGCCTTGAACCCCTACAGGGATGGTGCAGCCACAGCTTCTCTGGGTAGCCTGGGATAGGGGCTCATGCCCCTCACAGCGAAGAATTTCTCCCTAAGATCTCACCTAAATCTCTCCTCTTTCAGTGTAAAACTGTTCCGCTCCATCCCATCACCACATGACTTTGTAACAAGTCTTTGTCCAGCTTTCTTGTAGGCCCCCTTCAGATACTAGAAAGGGTTCTAATGTATCCCTGGAGCCTTTTCTTCTCCAGGCTGAAAAACTCCAACGCTCCCAGCCTGTCTTCATAGAAGAGGGCTCTAGCACTCTGGTCATCTTCATGGCTCTAGGGTTGCTCCAGGAGCTTGTGTTTCCAGCTCTGGCACAGTCCTGGTTTGCACACACTTCAGGTGCTCCCTCAATGCCAGCTCTGTTGCCTCAACAACCCTCAGCAGCCTTCAACCACCCTCACTCACAGCTACTCACCGCTTCGGAATTGTCGATGAAGGAGTCAGACTCATCATATCCATACCCCATATCAACCAAGTCCTGAATGCGGTCCTTTCTACGTCTCTTGTTACCCTAAATAAATAAATTTTAAAATGGACAGTGAGCTCGTCTTGCTTTTCCAATTATCACAGGGATGTCCCTGATACAGGACTCTGACAATGGCCCCAACACAGAAGAGAGAAAAAGATCTTCTTTGCTCCTACCAGCAGCAGAACCAAACCAGCGTTAGCTGCCAGCAGACTGTAATCTCAGAATATGCTAAATCCAGTGTTGGGCCTTTTCTAACAGTGCTGCCAAATGAAACTAACTGCTGACCTGGCAGACAGGCTGACTTGGTGCCAGCAGACTTTATGCTGAGCTGGGTCTGCATCCCTTCAACACATCTGCCAGAGCAGAGACAGGTTGCTCTTCCACACCTGCTACACTGTGGCTGCAAACCTGGGACTGCACAGAACCAACACACACACAGTGCATTAGGGTGTCCCACAGATTGCTTCCATCACAAGAAAATACTGCAGCTCACTATTCATAAGAGCTAGCTGTTAAACACAATGTAGTTTTCTTGCCACAGAAGTGAAAGGAAGAGAAGAAAGGAAATGGGTAAGCACAGCACTGTCCTCAGGGCAGCAGACTCACTGCAGCACTCTACTTGGAGTCTTCACAAATTCCATCATGTCACAGTCAGAAAGCCCAGAAATTAGCTTTTGCTTAAGAAAATTAAATTTCTACGTGTCTTGGTTTAACTCCAGCCAGCAACTAGGACGTGGCAGCTCGCTCACTCCTTGCTCCCCCAGCAGGGTAGGGAAAAGGAGGAGAAAAGGAGGGGAAAAAGCAAAAGAAAAAAAAAATCCATGGGTTGAGATAAAGGCAGCTTGATAGAACAACAATGGAAAAGGAAAATAATAACAATAATGGTGAAAGAACATAAAGTGAAACAAGTGGCACTCAGCACCCCAAAATGGGTTGCCCTGCCCATCCCAAGCAGCCACTGTAAGTCCCTGTCCCCCAGCAAACCATTTACAGACTGAGCAGGATGTCTGTGGCATGAAACATGGAAGGGGCCCATTCATCCATTTTGGACTCCCTCTTGGCCTCTATGGGAAGCTGAAAAAGTCCTCAACTAATATAAACTTAGTAGCAGGTAAAGGGAGATGTGTTATCTCATTATTCTCATACCAAAAGCAAAACACAGCAGCTATTGGAAGGCAAATTTGCTCCACCCCCCCCAGCTGAAACTGGGATAATAAATTATAGTAAGTTATCTGCCACTGATTCGCTTTAATGACATCCAATTTCAGGACTTCTCTGAACTACTTTCATGAACCACAGTCCTGAGACAGAAGAAGAGTACAGAAAAAAGCACGTTCCAGCCAGGACAGAGGAGTGAAGAGAACAGGAAATTGAGGACCAATGACCATGAAGTGCTACAGACTGAGAATTACCCATTCAGAGGAAAAACATAATCTAAAGGAAAACGTACATATTTTTCTTCAAACTTCCTAGCGAGAGCCTCCACTTTATGCCTTTCCTTTTCCTCTTCATTGAAGGGATCAACAGGGTCTTTTTTCTGTAGAAATAAAAGAGACAAAGACATCAGAATACACCTGTCAGGCTGCCATCAAACTCCCCATGCACAAAATCCACCAGGACATGAAACCCAGGCTGAAGCCCAAACAAATCAACCTTTAGTACAGAACTGTTTGATATCTTCATCAGTGGCACAAGCAGTCGGATTGAGGGCACCCTCAAAAAGTTTGTGGATGACAGCAAGCTGAGTGGAACAGTCAACATGTACAAGTGACAGGATGTCATCCAGAGGCACTGTGACAGGCTGGAGAAGTGGGGCTGCATGAGCTGCTGAGTTGGGGCCACCCCAGGTTTCATCACAGGCTGGGAATGAAGGGATGGAGAGCAGCCCTGCAGAGAAGGACTTGGGGTATGGGGGGATAAGAAGCTCAACACATTCTGGAAATGTGTGTTGGCAGCCCACGAAACCCCCTCTGCAGCCTGGGCTGCAATCCCTACAGCCTGAGCAGCAGGGTGAGGGGGGGGATTCTGCTCCTCTGTGGAATAATTACCAAAGTGGCTTGGAAATTAAAACTCATATTAAAAACATAAAATAAAAAAGCTCCCAGGGGAGGATGTAGCTGCAGCTAATATGTGAGGACTCCTTTCTACAGTGGTATTTACAGAGGGTGGAGCAGAGCAGAGACTCTGCAACCATGCTGGTACCGTGATATGGGCACAAGATGGTCCTAGGGAATGATAAGCTGCTTATTTGCTACCCTGAGCCAAAAGTCTGTCAAACCTTGACAAAATGCTGTACTTCTGTGAAGTTTGCTCATTAGAATGTCACTATAATACCAAAAGACACCTCCATCCCCAAGGCTCCTGGGCTCCCAAGGTGCAACTGCTCCTCCTTGAGCCTGCACCTGGAATTTGTTGCAAACTCTACCTTTGAACCTGAGGCAAGAGAATTTCACACCAATCAAAATCAAGGTATTTATGACTAGAGTTATGGAAGCTCCACCTTGAAGGCAAAACACAGTATAAAAAAGGCTTAAGGAAAGGGGGATACCGTGGAACTGCCATCATGAACACATCAAGGAAGACTCCATCACCTTTGAGCTCTGAGACCAGTCAAGAGCTGAGCCTCTCTGTTCCCCTTGGGACACTATGGGTAAGACATAGACTGAGTTTCTTTGGGAAACTTAGAAATATCTCTAGAGAGTTACTCTGTAACTTAGAGCCAGACTTTAAGTCTTGCTTATAATTTTGTTAATTAACAGTCCTTTCATTTGCAAGTGCTTTGCAGAGTGTATTTCCCCCCAGCAATCCCTAAGAACCTGGGTATCTGCTGCTTGAATAAAAGGCACTGTTCAAACAGTGAGTGGTTAGGGCTCCACACTGAACATGCCCCAACCCTCGAGTGCGGCTGTGGGAGTCCACGAGCAGGAGGAGACTAAAGGTGCAGCCCAGGATTAGTGCAACCACAGTCGTTGAGTGTAACACATCGTGACACTGAATTTGGCATCACTTACAACTTAAACCCAGCTTCCTGCCTCGGTGAGGAGAGGGTTATTTTCTGCCACACTACTTTGCCTCTTAATGGAATACCCTCTGCCCTGCTCTGTGAGACACCACCTGCAGCTGCCCCACCTCTGGTGCAGCCACAGCAGAAGGACACGTAGCTGTTGGAGCAGGGCCAGAGCAGGCTCCAGAGACACTGAGAGGACTGTAGCCCCTCTTGTGAGGGGGGGCTGAGGGAGTTGGGTGGGTTCAACCTGGAGAAGTTAAAGCTGCAGGGAGACTATATTATGCTGTTGCAATACTTACAGGGGGCTTACAAGAAAGAGATGGAGAAACTTTTTAGTAAGCTCTCTTGCAAAAGGACAAAGGGGGAATGGCTTTAAGCTAGAAGGGAGATTCACACTAGATATAAAGAAGAAATCGCTTAAGCTGAGGGTAGGGAGACTCCAGCCCTAGAAACATTCAGGGTTAGGTTGGATGGGGTTCCGAACAACTTGATCCTGACAAAGATGTTCCTGCTCAGGGCAGGACATGCTGTTCTAAATAGCCTTTAGCAGTCACTTTCTACCAAACCACTCTCTGATTCTGAGACTGTCTCTAGGTTATGGATGCACTCTCAGCTAGCTCTGCCTCTCCTGACTCTCAAAAAAAAACCAAAAAAAACCCAAAAAGCCAACAAACCCACACAGAAAAAAAGCAGCACGAACTGTCAACTGCCTGCTAAATAAGTCTGAAGAACAAGTGGAAGAATTAGGAGAAGGCAATCAACATTCTTTTCATGGGAAAACACCCATAATAGAAAGTTTATATGCAATACAAGCCTCAGTGCCATGGAAATGTCCTGAGAAATAGCTTTCAAGAGGCAAACAGAATTATCAGGCAACATCTGAAACTACAGAAGGAATGATGTCAAGCACTGAGGTGGAAACAAGCATGAGCAATAGAGCAGAGTCCCCAAAAAGATGCAGTCACCTAACTGTGGAAGCAGCCCTCCTCTTCGGAAAGGAGCTGCTCCCACCTGCTAGCAAGCCAAGTACCAGAAATCCCTTTAGAGTGAGCAATTCAGAACCAAGTCCATGTTACATCCCACACTGTCACCAACACATCACCCCTCTAGTGTGAAATTCCAGCCAAGGCAAAGCAGTGCAACAGTGTGAGCCAATGAGAAGTCCTACTGGAATGCCTGCAGAATGCCTGACCACTCTCCTTCCATCTCTCAGCACCTCACAGAGAACCCACAGCCTCCTCTCAAAACAGCAATGATGAAGAAGTCTTTGAAATCTTCAGACACTACACAAATTCCCCAGAGGTCACACTTACCTTGTCTCCAGAAGATCCACCTTTTACTTTCCCATGATAGTTCTTTAGAAGATCTGGGTAGTAAAATTCTGGACAACGTTTGTGATCTGGCTCGAAGAGAGTGAGTGTGATTCGAACAGATGTGGCGGCTGGTTCAGAGTCCTGGGGCTGATCTCCATCATCTTTACGAGGCCTTTTCAAGACGCCGCTGCTCAGTGGACCATGGAGAGTAGTGAACGACACCCTGTGGGGCTCAGTCATGGCGATGGCCAAGTCTTACCAGTCCTCATGGCACAGCTCCCATTGCATCAGGAAAGCTCTGCCTCACATGCACAGGCTTCACCGGGTCGTTAGGGAGAACCAAGGACTTTGGCAATGAAACAAGACATCTGATTCTGAAGTTCTCCCAGTGAACAACAAAGGCCTGCGTTGCTAGCACTCGCTGCCACCACTGAAAAGAAAGAGAGAAGTCAAATCCTTGAACCAGAATTCCCTCCAAGCTTGGAACCCCCCCCCCCCCCCCCCCCCCTNNNCCCCCCCCACCAGGCTTCACTTTTGCCCACCCTCAGGTCTCCATCTTCACCTCACGCCGCTCTGTTCCTAACAGCTGATGGGAACAACACCGTCAAGGAAACCAAAAGGACCCAGCAGCCCTGCTGGGACACGGCCCGCCGGTCACGGACAGAGCTTCGCCACGGGCAGCTCCCCCGCAGGAAGGAGGCCGGGACACTCCTGTCTCCGGGGAGAGCCACCCGGTCGCCAGCACCCGCGGGGGACGGAGAATTGCACGGGGGCTGCCTGAGAGGCTGAGGCGAGGGAGCGGGGCCCTGATGGTGAGGATAGAGCTGTCTCGGCGGGGCTGAGGGAGGAGCGGGCCGTGGGGCGGAGCAGGGAGCGGGCCCTAGCACGGCGGGAGGCCGCGGGGCCGATGGGGGCCGCAGCGGGCCCCCCACACTCACCGCCGCAGCCGACTGACTCCCGGGCCCACTCCGAGCCCCGCTCCCCGCCTCACGTGACGGGGGCGCTGCCCTCCCGCTGAAGCCGCGCCGCGTCCCGCCACCAATCGGCGGCCGCCAGCGCGGTCACGCCTCGGGGGAACGGAGGCCCGACGGTCGGACTGCGCTCACGTGACGAGGGCGGGCCTATCCCCGCTGCCCCTGCCCACCCGCCCCGACAGGCTCCGCGCGGCGGCGGGAGGAGGCGGCAAGATGGCGGCGGCTGGTGAGAGCGGCCGTGGCCCGGAGCAATCCGAGGCGGCGGGGGTGAAGCTCGTGGGCCGGCCTCAGGGGGGTTGAGAGGCGGCCGTGGCGGCTGTCTCGGCGTGCTCGGAGCCTCAGCCCCGCTGGAGCTGTGTTCATCCTCTCTGGAGTTCTGTTCACAGGCTGAAGGAGTTGGGGTTTACAGCTTGGTGAAGAGAAGGCTCAGGGGCGAACCTCAGAGTAGCTTCTCAATACCTGAAGGGGGCTACAGAAAGGCTGGGGTAGGACTTTTTAATGGGATATGTGATGGCAGGACTAGAAATAACGGATGTATATTAGAAGAGGGGAGATTCAGGCTAGATATTAGAAAGAAATTCTTTACGGTGAGGGTAGTGAAACACTGGAACAGGCTGCCCAGAGAGGCTGTGGATGCCCCCTCTCTGGAGGGGTTTAAGGCCAGGCGGGACAAGGCACTGAGCAGCCTGATCTAGTGGGAGGTGTCTCTGCCTATGGCAGGGGGAACTTGATGATCTTTAAGGTCCCTTCCAACCTGAACTATTCTATGATTCAACCTCTCTGGAGCTGTTTTCATCATCTCTGGATCTGTCAGGACAGGCAGACATCATCCGTCTGGATTTCTCCAAGACCTTCAACACAGTCTCCCATGGCACCCTTCTCTTTAAGTTGGAAAGATATGGATTTGTGGCCCTGGCTGCACAAATTTCACCAGCAAGTTAAGGAGAACTAAGGGCACTGGTTGTGGAACAAGTCCTTTGATTCTGAAGTTTTCCCAGGAAAGGATGGAGGCCTTGGTTGGATCCACCTCAGGGCACCCAGGTGTCAGCAACCACCCAGCCTCATGCTCCCGGTTGATAATAACTAGCAGGAGAGATGATGGAACTGCAGAGTTTATTATTGGAAAAACAAAATTCATGATTTATGAGGGAAAAAAAGAATCTGACACTTATTTAGAGCTGTAAAGAAGGGGCTGGAAAGGGCCCTGAAGGCAGCAGGAAGAGCTCTGACTGCAGCAGGGAGCAGCTGACTTAAGCCAGAGAGAGATGATTCATCCTCATAGTCCTGTGACACTGCTGGAGCCTCAGTGCCCTTGGGGCCAGCCTCGAGAGTACTGTGCTCCATCCCCAGCAGCTACACAGCTGGAGTGAGATGGAGTTTCAGGGCATGAGCAAGACACTTCACCCTACACACACACAACAGGCCTCAGCCTCTTTTTCCCTGGGTTCTGCTCTGCCTGTTCCACCTTAGGGTGCAGCACTGCTGTCCCTGCCCTTAGGCTCCTTCCATGGACTTGCTAATCACACCTGAAGTCTAGGGAACTAGCACTAGCCCTGGCACACAGCATTCCTACCAAGGCAGACAGCAGTTTGCTCTGTTTCTCATTCCTTTTTTTGGCATGAGCTCTTCCACCATGGGTAAATTTTCCCCTCAATTGAATTCTCTAAAAGTGTTTGGTGAAAAACCCTTAGAGAAATGCAGGTAATAATTAACAAATCACATCGCAGTGACTGGAGCAGCTCTGCGAGGAGCACAAGTTCTCCAGTACCACACAGATCTGAGAATGCAGAGGAATGGGTACAGTCTTCATTTCAAGAAATCACCTCAAGTGATTTAAGATGCTGCAGCAAACAAAGCAACAATATCAACTACTTACTACAGGAGCCCTCCATACAGAACACAACACCCCCCCAAGCAGGATCCAGCCAGCCCAGCAGCTGCCATGAGATGGAAGTGTCCTGTGCCCACTCAGGAAGATGCACTTCCACTTGGGCTGCTCTTCTTATGCATAGATCCAGTGCTCAGTTGTGTCCTCCCAGCAAATCAGCTCCTCGGGGCGGAACCAGAGGGAGATCTCCTGCTGGGCACTCTGAACCGAGTCACTGCCATGGATCACATTCCTGTGAGGAAAAAAGGACTGGCCAACACTGAGCAGAGAAAGGTGGGAAAGGGAAGCTGCAATTTCACCTTGAGCAGTTTAGATAAACCAACTGAGCTGTTGACTTCCTACAGTGTTCCTTCCTACCCTGCAAACCTGCTCCTTCCAGCTCAGGGGCTGATTTTGGTTATACCGATCATAGCTTAGGTCATGGATATGCAGGAGCTGCCAGTTCCCAGCACTCCCTCCTATGATAAGGAACACTTATTTGCTCCCAGAGAAGCTACAAGTAGCTGTTTACCCAACATTTGCCTTGGTTTTACATTAATACTTCAAATTTTGCCTCTAGATTTCCCCCCCATGCCCTTCTATCAAATCATGGTTCTTGTCTCCAATAACTGACCTTCACTTCATTGTCCAACAAATGTGCATGGAGGCACACAGCCATTCACTAATGAAGCTTATGAAGATCATGCTGAACATGTATGACTATGGCTATCATCTCTCCACCCAAATCATGGTGTAGCACGAGCTGGGAGAAAGTAGAAACCTGAGATGAGGCTCAAGTCTCTTATTTTGGGAAACTAATAAATGTTTGTATACAGTCCTTGAGATTTATCTCACCTTAGCCTGTGCCATTTGGGGACTTAGAGATCTGAGTCACTTGCCCTCCTCCCCTTTTTTCCTGAGAGTGGGACATGACAAATGCACAGGAAAATACTGAGGAAACAAAAAAGCAAAGCTCTCACTTGCTGACTTCAACACAGAAATCTCCTCGGATGGTGCCAGGCCGGGATTCAGCTGGGTTGGTCTCCCCAATCATTGTGCGAACTGTCTTCACCACATCCAGGCCCTGCCAGACCTACAGAGCAGCAAAACAAGAATCAGCCACCACACCTCCAGCTCCTAGTTCTCCACCTCATCCACCCAAGTGAGAGACAGGAAAGGGTCTCTCTGTAAACAGTCTTCAAAAGTTGATTTGGGAAACTAATCAGAATTTGATTTACCATACAAAATACCCCCATGTGGCTTGGGGAGGTCCTCTGAAGAGAGAGGGCATTTTGTTTCTTTTGCACTACAAGCCAATGATGCTTACAGTTTGCACTTAATTTCTGGTCCTTGCTTGGAGAAAACCTGGCCAGCACTCACCATGGCCACCACGGGCCCGGAGCTCATGTACTTGACCAGGCGGTTGTAGAAGGGCTGGTCACGAAGGGTGATGTAGTGCTCTTTCAGCAGCTCCTCTGAGGCCTGGGCACAAAGAACACAAAGAACTTACTCTGCTGCCAACAGGCAGGGCTTTGGGCAAGGTCCAGCTTCATGTGAACATCATGGATCACTGATCCCTTCAGCTCCGAGGCTGGAAAACAACTACCCCTGGACTTGTAGCTGAAGCAGAAGAGCAGCTCCAGAAGGCTCTGGGAGCGTGTCTTTATAGAACCACCCATGAAAGGGAGAAATTCCTAAGCCAGAGGAGTAACTGGTCTATTGCAACAGCCAAAGAGGAAAATGTGGACAGAGTGAAGGGCTGCCATGCTCCCCATGGCACCATCACTCACCAGCAGCAGTTTGGACGTGATAAGATCTGGACATATGTGGTTCCACAAAGAGGAGGATCCTTACAAACAATGGGTAAGAGTGTCTTTGCAAATAAATGTTTCTGAAACTACAGATAAACAAAAGAAACTGCAATCATGATTCCCAGATGAATGTCAGGCTTTGATATGATGTCAGACGTACTGGGGGAGTCTGTAAATCCTGATTACCTTGGAATCAATGGTAAAAGGGACAGGGACATTTACAGACAGGAAAAATCAGGATAAAAGAAGGCTCTGCCCTCCAGCACTTGGAGAGACCCCCTCTTGGTGGACTCTCTCCTCGGTTGAATAAAGTGAACTCTTTGTCACGACTCCTCTGTCTCCTTTGTGAACGCACCCACCTCAGGCAATAGGACCTTAGTGCATAGGCACCCAATGGAGATCCCACTCCCACCTGCCAGGAGCTGCTGCCCAAATGACAACAGCAGCCACCCCCTGAGAGCCACCAGCAGAGCCAGGGCCTTGCTCCAGCCCCGGCCCCTCGGCATCAGGGACTTCAGTGCCGCAGCCGGCCTGGGCCATTGACCCACCTGCAGGAACTTCAGCCCCACCAGCTGCAGCCCCTTCCTCTCGAAGCGCCGGATGATCTCCCCGACCAGGTGCCGCTGGACCCCGTCCGGTTTGATGGCCACGAAGGTGCGCTCGCTGGCCCCGCTGAAGGCTGCGGGGAGAGGCTGCACTAGATGGCCTTTGAAGGTCCCTTCCAACCCTCCGATTCTATGAGAGGGCGGGGCAGAAAGGGGACTAACCCGGGCCCTTCAGCCACAGGGGAACCCGGTCTGCTCCTCGGGGTACTGACCAGGGCGTGATGGGGGAGCAGGGACCCACCGCAGCCCGGGCACAGAGGAGAGCTCAGCCTGGCCCTGAGGAATGTGGAGGGGGGCAGACAGGGAGTATAAAAGGGTCCCAGCCCAGCAAAGACGGAGGAGGGGGCCTGACCTGGCCCCCTAGAGGGAGGGGGACCCTGCTCAGCGCCGAGGGCACGGGGAGGCCCGGCCTGGAGCAGCTGTGGGGGGAGGAAACGCATAGAGGGGAAGGACAGACCCAGTGCCGGGGGTAGAAGAGGAACGGAGAGGAAGAGGGGGATCCCATCCCATCCCGTACCATACTGAAAAAGGCCGGCGAAGAGCCCCAGCACCAGGCATATCATGGCGGCGTCGCTCTAACGGACCCCGGCGGAACGATGGAGCCGGGACCAGGAGGCGGAGGGGTCCGTTAGAGAGAGGCGCCGCCCCCGTTGTCACGGCAAGTGGGCCGGCTCTGCCGCCTCCCGCCTTCCATCGGTAGTGCATGAGGCTTGGCCGGTCTCCGTGGTCCCCCAGAGCCAGCCCAAGTCCGGAGCGGGGCTGTCCCGGCCGGGCGAGGCCGCAGCCGGGAGCGGGAGGAACCGGAGGCGCTGGAGAAGCGGCAGCTGATGGAGGAACTGGAGGAAGAGTGTCTCGGGGAGTCCCCACACCTCCCCTGAGTCTTTCTGAGGCTCTTTCGGTGCCTCCTCTGTGCTGACCTCCCCACCGCCCTTCCTGAGCTTCGTGCATTGTGTGAGCCCACACGGGCAGGATGCAAGAGCATCCACAAAAACATGGAGAGATGGGATGGGAAAAATCAATTTAATTTTGATGCTTCACAAGTTTGTTCATGGCCGAAGTGGTGGGTGGGAAGGCAGGGCCCGTGGTGCTCAGCCCTGGCCAGAGAGACGTCCTTACCCATCTTTCAGATTCTTTCTCAGGTCTCTGCCTTGCAGAGCCCGTGTCCCACAGCAGAGGAGCAATGCTCCTTGTGATGCCACAGTAATGACAAAGTAGGTCAAATACCATATAAACCCCTGCTGGATATCCCTTGAACTAAATTCCTGCCCTGCCTGAGTATGCCCCTAAGGGACTTAGGGCTTACTGGGAGCTAAGAAGGATGAGCAGGCTTTACTGTGCTGCTATGTAAACAGAGCTAATGCAGGCAGCCCATCCTCCCTCTCCTTCTACCCCAGCCCAGCTTCATCTTGCTGAGGGATGTATCCTGCTCTTGTGCTTTCCTTGCTCTCCTCACTGGGTAACTTTGGTGGGCAGGGATAATCCCAGCACTACTGTCTGAGGGTTGAAGTGGGCAAGGGCTGTGTGCCAGTGTGACCTCCACAAGGATGGTTATTACAAGCCCTGCAGCCTCCCATCTTGGTCTCCACTGAAGACCCATCCCAGGTGAAGCCCTGTTTCAGTGGGAAGCACAAGAACCCTCCTGGGGCAAGGGCGAGGTGATCCCAGTCAGTTTTATCTCCTCCAGACCTGATAAATCATGGTTGCATTTACAGCACCCCTTCCAGACTGGGGGTATGGCCATTTCTGCCTTCAAGGGCTGTGAAAGGAACAAAAGACCATTTCTACTGCTCTCATTACAGTTTAATACAGTCTTTGATACAGGAGAAGCAGCAGGAGCCAACATGCAAAGCAACTAAAGTCATCAGGGGCTCAAGAAACATCACCAGCAGCTCAGCTGGTGTCAGTAACTGCTCTTTCGCCAGTGATGCATCCTCAGTAGCCCGTGTCCATACATGCTGCTGCTCATTTGTGCCCCACAGTCTGAGGCCATGGCAGACACCAAGCCAACACACAACTGTCAGGAGCTGGGCAACGCTCTTTAATTTTGTCTTTTGATAAGTCTTTTCCATGACCAGAGTCCAGGACACATTGAAACCGAGAGGCCACCTTCAATCTTGTCTCTGCTTACAGGCTGCAGAGAAGAGGGGTCATTGAGGAAGAGGCCATGGCTTTGAGAGCAAGTTAGGAGGTGAAGCTCTGATCTGGCTGCAGTTTCCCTGTTGCAAAGAGCTGGGACCTCCCTCCTGAAGTCATCAAGTCTTTCAATGCATGTGAAGGACGTTTAGGGTGAAGATTTCCAACAGCGCAAGAGAAATCTTTGCAAAGGAGTGAAGACAGAGGTGCCTCAGGCCTGGCCAGCACAGATGAGTGGACAAACTCCCCCGCTGGCTCCCTCCCCACAGTTTGTCTGCAGAGACATTATGTCCTCCTGCACCTCTTCCTTTGGCAGGCCTCTGCATCTGAGCCACAGGAGCTATCTGAGTCGCTTCCCAGAGAGGAAGAGGAGGAAGGCTTTGAAGTGCTATAGTTCATGCTCAAGACCCACCCCAGTTTGTTGTGCAGCACCTGCTTGAGTCCTGGTGGCAATGGCAGCACTTCCAGTGTGTCCACATAGTCAGGCAGGAGCTGGCGCAGGCGATAGCAGCAGAGATACTGGAGGGACGTGCAGCTGGCGCAGGAGCGGATCACCTTCATGCTGCTCTTGGCTGCTGTTGAGCACACCATGGGGTAGAACTTCTTGTTCTGCAACTTTGTAGCTGCAACTCCTGCCAGGGACAGCACAGAGTGGGTCTCACCTCAGTTTGGAGGAGGCAATCTCACCTCTCCCAGCTACTACTCTCAACCTACCAGCTACAGAGCTGCTGGAAAACGCTTGGAAAAACAGCCTTTTAAAATCCCAGCTTATTTAAGGACAAACGTAACCTTCTTCCCTTTCGCTTCACACTTTGCTCTTCTTTGCCAGCATTTTCTCCTCCCTCCCAGCCCCTCTGCCTGTACCTGCACTCGCTCTTACCGATGCACTTGCGGTTTTTGAAGAAGGTGAGGGTCCCGTGCCACGTGTCCAAATGCACCCCGATAATGGAGCCTTGGCCAAACCTCGAAGAGAAGTTTGTTTTGTCTCCCTTGTGATGGAGTAGTCCTTCAAACACAAAAAAACCAGCATTCAGTGGAAAGCCTGCACTTCACTGGCTGCCAGTTCCCACACCCAGAGTTACTACTGCTCCAGCTTTGCTCAGTGCCTAAAAAAAATCCCCATCTGGTGCCTGATCTAGAGTCTCTTGCCCCAGAGTGGGTGATGAGAAGGGGAAAGGTGAGGTTTTGCAATCCCAGAGCACAGGCAGTGGTGCTAAAACTATCAGCCAGTGACAGGCAACCAGCAGCCAGGCACCCTGGAGGCTCACTCCCCAGTTCTAAACAGGTCTGCTAAAGGCAGGCATGGGGAGCAGCTCAAGCTGTCATTAACAAGGGGCATTTCTGGCCTCAATCCCCTAAATGTAATTCAATTCTCAACCCCTTAGGACAGCATTTATGGCTGCTGCTGCCCTTTCAGTCATCCTGACACTGCCCTGCCTGCGTTACCTGTGTAGGACAGTCCCCAGCTGTCCTCATCCTTGCCCAGCAGGCTGCAGAAGGTGTGGCGGTACTTGTCCAGATTCACATCTGATGTCCCAATTCCCACCATCTGAGAGGCAAGGCCAAGAAGAAGAATACAAGCTTAGAACCTTTTCAAGAAACAAAAAAAAACCAAACGGGATGTCGCTCCTTCACTTGGCACAGTTGAAAATACCATGAGGTTTTGATTAGGAGGTTTCAGGCCAGAACTGAAGATTCTTACCTCCAATTTAATTTTCTAAGTGAGGAGGCCCAGATGAACCATCCCATACACAGAAGCACAAGATGGTTTGTGTTGAAGGAACCTCAAAGCCCACCCAATGCCACCTCCTCTGTACCTGGGCAGAGACACCTCCCACCAGCCCAAGTTGCTCCAAACCTCATCCAAACTGGTCTTGAACCCCTCCAGGGCTGGGGCAGCCACAGCTTCTCTGGGCAGCCTGGGCCAGGGCTCACCCCCCTCACAGCAAAGGACTTCTCCCTTTCTCAACATCAAATCATTGTCCTTCATCCCATGGCTCTCCTCCCTCATTCAGAATCGCCTCCCCAACTTTCCTGGAGCCTCTTGAGGGACTGGAAGGGGCTTCTTGTAAGATCTCTATGGAGACTTCTCCTGGTGAACTCTCTGGATAATATCCCTTACCTAATCAACTCAGTTTGGTGTCAGCTGCAAACATGAAGGTGGACTGAATCCCAATGTCCATATCCCTGACAAAAACACTCAGTATTACTGCTTCCAGTGTAAACACCTGAGGAATGCCACTATTCACCCATTTCCACTTGGGCATCAAGCCACTGCCCACAGCTCTTCCAAGTGTAGCCACACAGCCAATTCCTTACCTGCCAAGTGGTCCATCTATCAAATCAATGTTTATCCAATTCAGAGAGAAGGATCTCATGTGAGACAGTGATAAATGTTCAGCCCAAGTCCAGGCACTGTCAGTTGTACTTCCCTCATCCACCGACACTGTAACCTCACTGTAGGCAGCCACCAAATGTGTCAGCCACAATATGCCCTTAGTGAAGCCACACTGACTGGTACCACTCACTGCCCTCTTTTCCCTGTACCTTGACATAATTTCCAGGCAGATCTCATCTGTGATCCTGCCGGGACTGATAAGCCTGCAGTTGCCCTCATGGGACTTCCTTTTTTTCTCCCCTCTTTGAAACTGGAAATTGTGTTTCCCCCTTTCCAGTCAGTGGGACCTTCAGATACGATGGCTAGTGGCTTATCAGCTTCATCCACCTGTTCCCTCAGACCCTACGGGTGTGTATCTTGTGATGTCCCACAGACTTGATGCACTTTCAGGTTCCTCAGATGACCTCAAACCTGATCTTCATTCTCCCAGTCCCTCTCAGTTACCTGAAGGGGCTACAAGAAAGCTGAGGAGGTGCTGTTTGCCAGGGCATGGAGCAACAGGATGAGGGACAGTGGTTTAAATTAGAGCAGGGGAGGGTTAGGTTATATAGTAGGAAGAAGTTCTTCTCCACGAGGGTGGTGAGACACTGGAATAGGATGCCAGAATGGTGATGGAGGCCCCATCAAGTGTGGAGCCATTCAAGGTCAGGTTTGCTGAGGCTCTGAGCAATCTGATGTAGTGCAGGATATCCCTGCTCACTGCAAGCGACTGGACAAGACAGTGTTTAGATGTCCCTTCCACCTCTGTGACTCTATGATTCCATGGTTCCTGCCTTACCCCCCTTACCATGTCTGTGCCGTAGACTGGGGAGGTCATCTTGATCTCCCAGAAGTGCTGCCCATCTGCCAGCTCCTTGTTGCCACGGATGGCAGCGGTGCCACAACTGTACTCCATGTGGAAGTTCACCTTGCGGTTGTCGCAGGTCAGCAAGGTGGCAGTCGACTTGTTCAGGTCATCCCATACCCAGTCAAAATCTGTTTGGGAAGCAGAAAGGGGATAAGAATAGATAAAGGGCCTCGGGGAGCCATCCTCAAGCCAAGCATTGATGGACATTATAGGGTAGAGGACGGCAGGACTAGGAGTAATGGATGCAAATTGTAAGATTTGCTGGATATGAGAAAGAAGTTCTTTACTGTGAGGGTGGTGACACTGGAACAGGTTGCCCAGAGAGACTGGTGGCCTTGGCCAGATTTGAAAGTGGGTTCCCAGAGATGAACTCTGATGCATTAACATGATCACCCCTTAGACCTTGAAAGGAGCCACATGCTTGTAACCTCCCCATAGTCTAGGTGGCTTTGAAATGTAAAAAAAGAGTTCCCACAGAAAGCAAAGGGCCTGGTGCAGGGACGCAGTCTGTGCCACTAAGCTGAGGCTGCAGCCACCCCACTCTTAATCTTAAGGAGTTTTGACTCCTTTGGGGACTCCCTTCCTTACATTCATCCTCCTCCCCACACTGGCAGTCCTTGAGGCGGTGCAGGGCGTGCAGGCTGGAGCAGTAGGGTGCTTCACTCTGGTTCTCACAGTTGCAGTAGGACTCTCCGGTGACAGGGATGGCACTGGGGATGGAAGGAGAGAGGGAGGAAAACTCCGGCTCCGAATCCGAGTCACTGTGCTGTCAGGGGAGAACAGAGGAGTTTGTGCTGTTAAATGCCCCCAGAGCTAGGGCTGGCAACTGTCATGGAGGTCTGAAGTGCCACAGAGCTGTGCAGGGAGGTCCCCAAGCTGCATTGTGCCCTGGCCTAAATTGCCAGGCGAACTACCCCAAACTGCTCTGGAATCGGTCTGGTGTCTCTGAGCCACAGACACCTCTCAGTACAGGGCACTGTACCATGTCCCTGGAAGTGTTTAAGGCCAAGTTGGATTGAACAACCTGGTCTGGTGGGAGGTGTCCCTGTCCATGGCAGGGGGGGTTGGAAATAGATGATCTTTAAGGTCCCTTCCAACCCAAACCATTCTATGATTCTATGTGGGGATGTTATTTGTTCCTTCTGGGGGCAAACAGCTGTCACAGCAGGCAAGCAGCATGACAGTCCAAGTCTTATTTTTAAGTAAACTCTGCACTAAAGCTAAGGTTTTCAACAGGCAAGTCACAGCCTGCTGTGACCCCTGTGAGGCTTCAACCAAGCACTGAAGTGCCTGGAGCTGTTCCTGGTGTCCCTCCTGCTGCTTGAGGGAACTGACCTCACACCTCAAGAGCTGGAAAAGAGTGAAGGATGGCAGGGGTGAATCTAAATCACTTCTCATGCTGTTTTGCTCGTTGCTCTTCCTGCTGCTTTCCCATCTTCCAGCCCACCTGTATGGTGGGGCCAAGGTCAGAAGTGATGTGCAGGTTACAGGGTGGGAAACATGAGAGAATTTGAGCTGGAAGATATCTGAGACTGTCACTTCCCAGACTGAAGCAGCTTTCCTCCAGCCACATTAAGACTAGAAGTCAGCACAGTGAGCCAGAGCTGGAGAACTGATCCTGTTTAAACATATATTTAGATCACCACTCACTTAAGAATAGAACATTAAAAATGTTCTGTGTACTTTATATATGACACACGGATATTCTAGGCTTAAAAAAGCTCAGTATTGATCAGCTCCCTGGCTCAGCTAATGACAGAGCTGTGGTGCCCAACTGGGGAGCAGAATGGGGAGCAGCTCAGCCTTCTCCACCTCAGGAGAACATGCCAGGAGCCCCACAGCCCACTGCAGAGCATGGACAAAACTAATTTTGTGGCCTGTATGTTGTATTAAGCTTTACTGGCCACCGGCCAGTTCTGCATGCTGTGGTACTGGTTGCTGAGTCTCACAGAACCTTGAGAAAATACCTGCTGCTAGGGGAGAGCAGAGTTTTCAGTCCCCCATGCCACTGCACAGAGCACAGCTTTCCCCAGCCCCGTGTCACTGCACAGAGTACAGCTTTCCCCAGCCCCGTGTCACTGCACAGAGTACAGCTTTCACCCCTGTGTCACTGCACAGAGTACAGCTTTCCCTACTGCACACAGCACAGCTTTCACCCGTGTCACTGCACAGAGTACAGCTTTCCCCCATGTCACTGCACAGAGCACAGCTTTCACCCCTGTGTCACTGCAGAGTACAGCTTTCCCCCATGTCACTGCACAGAGCACAGCTTTACCTGTCCATCAGAGTCATACCCCCTCCATTTTACACCTGTCCATCAGAGTCATAGCCCCAGCCATGTGCCCCACTGGGCACGGCAACAGCCCGTGTGTCCGCCTCCCGCCGCACCCCACTCAGGACGAAGTGCCAGGCTCTGCTGCTCCGTGTGCGTCGTGCCATGCTGTTTTCAGAGAGGTAGGCTGCAGGAGAGACAGGGAGAGGAGGTCACACACAGGAGCCAGGTCCCACTCCCACTCAACACACACTGGGCTGTGCCCACTACAGCAACCGCCCCCCCGAGTCTCCTTGGGACAGATCAGCACAAACCACATTCTACACATGGATAGAATAATATAAAATAAGTTCCTCTTACATAGAGTCACAGAGTTGGAAGGGATCCTCAAAGACCACCTAGTCCAACCCCTTGCAGTGAGCCTTTGAAGGGCCCTTCCAACTCAACACACTCTGTGATACTGACACATGATGCACAAGCTGCCCAGGGCTCAGCAGCCCAAAACTGGTGCCACCAGGGGACAACACGTCCCCAAGCTCTGCTGCACTGAAGCAGAGAGTGAAGAAAGAAAATAAAATTAAATTTTGATTTTCAAACAAGAGAGAATTTGATAGATTACCACCAGAAGGCTTTTAGCCTTTCCCATATGTTAAGGCATGGGCAGAGTCTGGGATTTCAGTGTTCCTGTAGATCTCACTGGACAAGCTAGAGCTTGACATCTCAATACCCCATTACAACATCTTGCACTAGAGCAGGTTGCAAGCCTGGCTTTCAATGTCTCCAGGGATGGGGCCTCCACAACCTCTCTGGGCAACTTGGGTCAGTGTCTCACCACCCTCATGGGGAAGCATTTTTTTCATTGTGAGCCTCTGCAAACTTCAGCCTGTTTCTCCAAGTAGAGTCAACTTCTCCACAAGCCCAGGTGCTAAACTGGCCCCAAAAACCACTTGGAAGTCACAGCAGCAGCAGCTGTCTCCTCCACAGCACACAGATCCAACACCTGTCTTTGACTGCTGCCTCAGGAAGCATCAGGATTGTCAGCCACCAAGACATCTCTAGTGCCTGGTCACCCTCAAGCTGCTGCCTGGGCTCTGGCCAAGCTGCTGGGCCACCTCTACTGCCCTGTGTCCTTCTGCTGTATGTTCACCTCTGAGACACTGCTTCTCAGAGAAAACTTTGCTCCCAGTGTTGGGGGGAAGTTGGCCTTTCCCATTCCTGTCCCAACTGGCCTCAAGAAAGCATAAAAGCATGAAGCTGAGAGGTTATTGAGATTTCCATGGGCTCCTTCCCAGCAAAGAGCCTGAAAAACCCTGCCAGCTCCCAGCCAGGAGTGCCATGTGAGACAGAGGAACCTCAACACCCACCATCTCAATTCTCCCACAGTTTACCTTTGCAGAAATAAAACAACTGGCCACCTGCAGAGCCATAACACATAACACTCCCTTCCTATCCCTTCAGTTACCTTCATGCCACAGATGGCCACTCTGCCACCCAGTGCAGACAAATCTGCAAACAGAACCACAGACTGCCCCAGGCCAGGAGAAACCTCTCAGACCATCGAGTCCAGCCATCAACCCAGCTTTGGGAAAAAACAACCCTAAACAGTATTTCTGAGCTCTGTATCTACCCGGCTCCTAAATCCCTCCAGGGATAGAACCTCAACCCCTGCCCTGGGTGGCCGGGAGCGAATACCATCGGAAACTGGATGAACACGCTTCACGCTGAGAACAATCAGCCACACAATGAGGGAAGCGATGGGTTCCCCAGTCCCGGAGCCCGTCAGGAGCCGGCGGGGCGGGGCGCTGGGCCGCCACCGGACCCTGCTTCGGCCAGGAAAGAATCCCTCGGCTCCTTTCCCACCCGCCCGCCACGCCAAACCACACCGGCTCAGCCCCCTCAGGCCGCGGCCGCAACCTTCCGTCTCCCCTCCCCGTCCGGTTCCCACCCGCTGCCCCGGCCCCCGAAGGCCCGGACGGAGCCCACACCCCACACCCCCCACCTCAGCCAGGCCCCAAAGCTGAGATGTGGCCCGGCCATCACGCTCGGGCTGAGTTATCCAGCCCGGTCAGGCCTAAGATCCCATCCGCCCCCCGGTTCCCCAGCCCACCTGCCCGACCCGTCCCGGCGCGACCCCGCGGCCCGACCCCGACGCCGCGGTCTGACCTACTTTCCCCTCCCGGCACATAAACAATCCTCTCCCGGTACCGCCCCTCCCCGGCGCCCATTGGCTGCGTCCGCGCCACGCTCCGCGCCCATTGGCTCCGCGCTCCGTCGCTCAGGGCCGGAGGGGACGTTACCGGAAGGAGACCCAACTCCATTGGATGGCGGTGGCGTCAATCCCCGAGCAGCCGCACCATTGGCAGTGCGGCGGAGGGGAAGTGCCAGGCGCTATGGTTGGGCGGGCGCCGGGCTACGAAGGCTGAGGAGGAGGCTCCCGGTGAGCTCCAGGCTCGCCATTGGGGCCGGTGTCTGCCAGTCCAAGGGGTGGGGCTCTAACGCGGCGGAAGGCGGAAGTGGGCGGTACCGGGCGGCAGCATGGAGGCGGCGATAGGGGGTGAGCGGCGGCGATGGGGTCGTAACTGGGCTTTTCCCTAGGGTTGTTAGGCCGAAAACTGGCTTCTCGTGGCGCGCTGGGTCCCCTGCGGTGACCGGGACAGGTACCATGATGGTGGGGCTAGCCCTTAGTGAGGGCAGCTCTGCGGTGTTCCGGCTGGGCCCAGTTACCGGTAGCTGGCGGTGGGCCTTGGCGGTGTTCGCGCTGCGGGAAGCGCCGAGTAACCCACCCTGGCCTAGCCCCGCCAGTGCCCCTGGGCCGGTCTTCCGCAGCACCTCGCTGCGGGGCTTTTTCTCCACCCTCTCCCCGTTCCCGTGGCCGAGCGCCGTTACCGTGGGTGGAGGTGCGGATGAGGTCCGCGATGGTGCGGGGCGGCTCCATTCCTCCAGTGCCGTGGGGCAGGCCCGGGGCCGGTGCGGTGAGCCCGTGACGACCGGTCTGACCCTCCCGGTGCCGGGGGAGCAGCCACTGCCTGTTGTCAGCTCTGTCTCGGTTGGGCCCGGCGGGCACTGAGAGCCCGGGCAAGAGGGACCGGAGAGGAGCGTGGGGCGGGAGGGGAGGCACCGGGATGACGGGGAGGAAGGAAACGCCAAGGGTTTGAGCTCACCGGCAGCCTCCCGGCTCTTCCCCATCAGCCCGCGCAGGCACGGCGTGACGAAGCCCCGTGGTGATTAGGGCTTTGCTGTCCCATGGCCGGTGAGGTCATCGGCACAGCCTTTCCTCAACAGCTGTTTACTGCCCTTGCTCTAATTGTCCCCTTTCTGCTGGCAGAAGGGCTGTGGCACATCTCTGTCCCTCACGCTTAAAGCAGAGCTGGGTGAGCAGACGGGAGACGGTTCATCCTCAGCAGAGACCCCCCTTCTCTGTGCTGGCCGCTCAAGACACCGTTGTCTCACATCAGGAGAGACTGCTCTAGGTGGAGTCTCTGATGCCTTGCTGTTTGTTCCAGAGAGAGGAAACCTGGCTGGGGTTCGGCATGTGCTGCTGGTGCTCTCTGGGAAGGGCGGTGTGGGGAAGAGCAGCATCTCCAGCGAGCTGGCTCTGGCGCTGAGGCACTGTGGGAAGAAGGTGAGCAGGAGCCTGTGGGGTGCTGAACTCATACCTTTGTGTGCACACAGCCCCTGTAGGCAATGTACCTGTCCTCTGTGCAGAAATGCTGCTTGACAAAAGTTCAAGTGCTTTTGTTCTGTGCTAGCTTGATCCAGGGCAGGGAGCTTCAGTTTGTTTCTCTGTCACCTAAGAGACTGAAATTGAGATTTGGTTTCCTTTTTTTCAAGCCAGTTGACTGATAAGTGACTGTTCTGCTTTGTGTTGTAGCACACCTTCCCTTTGAGAAGTGAGTGAGCTGGGGTATGGCATTGCAATGGGTACAGAGAAGAACAGTGTGGGCATGAGACAAGTCAAATTCCCTGAGTATTTTTTTTTAAAGGTTTGATTTGAGATCATAATCATCTAGGTTGGAAGGGACCTTTCAGATCATTGAGTCCAACCACTAGCCCACCTCTGACAAGTATCTGGATAGGGACTTGTACCCTTGACCCTCACTTTTGGAGTCTGATGCTCTCCTAACTGAGCTGGTTCTGTGAAGCCAGTTCCACTTGGATCCTGGCAGATGTCTTTGTAAAGATCTTGCTGAAGTGCTTGGAGGTGCTACTTAGTGAGTAGGAGCCCAGTCAAACATTAAAGCAGATCTTTGTTTCAAATTTGGCTGAGGAACTCGGAGTCTGTTCTATAAAATGCTGATTAGAGTTCAGATCTGGCTGCAGCTGGCCCTGCTTGGGGAAGGAGAAGAGCCCAGTGCTGCCTCTGTTCCCAGTCTTGTCTGAAGGAACCTGTCTCCTCACCCACAGGTGGGGATCCTGGATGTGGACCTTTGTGGCCCCAGCATTCCCCGCATGTTCCGGGCACAGGACAGCAGCGTGCATCAGTGTGACAGTGGCTGGGTCCCTGTCTTTGTAGACCCAGAGAAAAGCATCTCACTCATGTCCATTGGTTTCCTGCTGGAGAGGCCAGATGATGCTGTGGTGTGGAGAGGACCCAAGAAAAATGGTACAGTTGGGTTTTAGAATCATAAGATCATTTAGCTTGAAAAAGAATTGAAGAATAACAGAATGGTTTGGGTTGAAGGGGACCTCAGAGCCCACACAGGGACACCTCCCACCAGGTTGCTTCAAGCCCCATCCAACCTGGCCTTGAACCCCCTCCAGGGTTAGGGCAATCACTGCTTATTTGGCTAGCCTGGGCCAGGGCTCACCCCCCCTCATAGCAAAGTGTTTCTCCCCAAGATCTCTCCCCTCTTCCAGTTTAAAGCCATTAAAACCCGTTCAGATGACTTGGGTGGGGTGAGTGCAGTCCACGTTGTGCTGATGGCCCTGCCATCTCTTCCTGAGGCCTTGTCACCCAGAATGTCTCCCTACCCCTGTCCTGCCTGGCTCATGATTCCCATGTCACCTGATGAAATCTGTTGGTTTGGTTTTTTTCCCCCCTATTTTTTATTTTCCAAGCTTTGATCAAACAGTTTATTGCTGATGTGGCCTGGGGGGATCTGGACTTTCTCATCGTGGACACACCACCAGGCACATCTGATGAACACATCTGTACAGTGGAGGCCTTGCGACCCTATAAGCCCATTGATGCAATCTTGGTCACAACACCCCAGGTAGGACAGCTGGCTGGGGATCAACCAAGAGGTTCTGGTCAGGTTCCTGCCTCTGGGCACAGTTTAGAGGCAGATACACACCCTGTGGTGGGTGTTTGCACACATCTGTCCATGTCTGTTTGGTCTAGACATCTGCTTCTTACTTGATGCATTCCTGCTTCACAACCATCAGGACAGACAGGAACCCTTAACCTCCCCCTTTGCTCTTTGCTGTAGGCCGTGTCTGTGGGAGATGTGAGGCGAGAGCTGACCTTCTGTAAGAAGATGGGCTTACGAGTTCTGGGCATCGTGGAGAACATGAGTGGCTTTGTCTGCCCTCACTGCTCTGTGAGTCTGTCAGGGCTGCTGGGTCATCACAGCTTCCTGTTAGCTTGCTGAGGTGTGGGACCTAGTGGGAAAAACTGGCAAATGCCCCGAATTCAATGGGGGGATCTCCATGAGCTGGGGAGATGAGAAGCTGCTGTGTGCCAGATCTGGGAGAAGCCACTGGCTCTGCTTTCCTAGAAGAGAGGTGGGGCAGGGCCAAGGCTGGGAGATGGAGGGTGTTAGAAAAGGTCCTATTGCTTGAGGTGGGTGTGTTCACAAAGAAGACACGGGAGTCCTGAATGAGTTCACTTTGTTCAAATAAAGGGAGAGATGGGGTCTCTCCAATTGCTGGAGGGCAGAGCCTTCTTTTATCCTGATTTTTCCTGGTTGCAAATGTCCCTGTCCCTTTTACCATTGTGTCAGGGTAATTGAGATTTACAGAATCCCCCAGGACACCTAAAATATCCAAGCCTGATAATCATCTTGTAATCCTGTCTGCAGTTTCTCTCTCCTTTATCTGTAGCCTCAGAAACGTCTGTTTGCAAACAGACTCTTATCCATGTGTCCATTGTTTGTAAGGACTCCTTACAAACACTATTCCCTATTCCCACTCTTTGTAAAGAGACTTAGTGTTGATCTTATCAAGAGGAACTGGCTCTGATTACGAGGGCAGGGCAGTGCAGGGCTCCAGTGTTCATGACTCATTGCTTTTGCTCTTCATCTTTCAGGAGTGCACAAACATCTTCTCCAAAGGGGGAGGTGAGGAGCTGGCCAAGCATGCTGAGGTCCCCTTCCTAGGTGAGTGGCCTCTTGAAGCAGAGCTCTCTGTGGTTAGAGGTGGTACCTGCTTGAGTGGAAAGATCATAGAATCAGAGTTGGAAGGGACCTTCAAAGGCCCCCACGGTGAGCAGGGACATCCTGCACTAGATCAAGTTGCTCAGAGCTTCAGAAAGACTGGCCTTGAATGGCTCCAGGCTTGATGGAGCCTCTACCACCTCTCTGGGCAACCTGGTCCAGTCTCTTACCACGTTCATGGGGGAAAAACTTCTTTCTGATGTCTAACCTAACCCTGTCCTGCTCTAGTTTCAAACCATTGCCCTTCATCCTGTCACTCCATGCCCTGGCAAACAGCCCCTCCTGAGCTTTCCTGTAGCCCTTTNCCTGTGAGTACCTGGCACCTGGGCAGAGGCAAGAGGTGGATCTTGCTTTGTTTCTTCACCATCTAAATGCAGAGAGTGGTCATCTCACCCTCTCAGGGAAGAAATTATGGGGATCAGCAGCCTGCTCTGACTGCTGACACAGTAAGCAGAGCTAAAGATGCATAGGAGCCATCTTGGAGCCTCCCATAGAAATGGGAGAAATGAAACCTGTGCTCCGGATGGGGTTGGGATCCAGGTGAGAGGGGCTCTTATGAAGCACTGCAGTGTTGGGAGCCAGAGGGGAGTGGTGATGAGAAGTAGCTCTTTGAAAGCTCAGTGAGGGTGGTGGTTGCACTCTTCCCTACTGCTTTTCTCCTGGAGATGACTCCAGTAGGGTGTTGTTTTAATTCAAACTCCAGGATTGCCTGGTAAAAAAAAGGAAGCAATCACTCCCCATTCCTTCCTCCTGTCCCACAGGCTGTGTTCCCCTGGATCCCCAACTCGGCCAGAGCTTGGAAGAAGGCCGAGACTTCATCCAGGAGTTTCCCAAGAGCTCTGCCTTTCCTGCCTTGACTCACATCGCTCAGCAGGTCCTGGCTGGTGCATCAGAGCAGAGCTCCTGAGGAGGATGTGAAGCTGCTGAGGAGGATGTGGAGCTGGACTCTTGCTGGCAGAGCCCCTTTCCTGGCAGTACCACCAGCAGCCTGTGCCTGCAGGGAAGAGGGAAGCAGAGGAGCTGCCTGACTATAAAACTGCCTCAGTGTGGGGAGACAGAGGGAGGAGGACCTCCTGTGTGGATGCTCCTGATGGCACGTTGTCCCCAGCCCTGCACACACAACACAGCCAGCCCTTGTGCATCTCCTTGGGGCACTCTAACTGGAATCCACAGTGTTGGGGACACTGCGGTGCTTCTGGTAGGGACAGTAGCAAACACCATGGACTTTTTTTTTTTTTTTTTTCTCTCACTGAACCCGTATGGGTGCCATCATATGGATCATGGCTCCACATCCTGCTGCCTTCTCCCACCACTTTCTTTGCCTGATGGATCCCTATGGTACTTGGTTTGGTACTGAGTGCCCTGCTGTGGACCCCAGTCAGGCCACCTCATCCTGATGTGTCAGCTCCCTGTTCTTGGTGAGCCACTGAGGGCATGGCATGAGCTTCATGTGAGAAGGTGTCTTCTAGGAACCCTGCAACTCTTCTGAGCTTTGTGTCCCACTGAGCTGGAAACGAGGCCTTTGGTGGTCTGCTGGGGTTTATTGTGACTCAGGAATGTAAAGTTCCATGCAGTAAATGCTTTTCTTAAAATCTATGTCTGTGACTTGCATTTTCCCGTGGATTCAGACCTCATTGTAGCTTGCTGTTAGTGTTACTAGCACTACCTCTAGGCATTTTCTGCTTTTCCACAGGTCCTTTGTTGGGGGACAGCTAATTTTCTCTCTTCACACCAGGTTTGAGATCAAGCTTGTCCCTTGTCTTGCTGAATGCTGTCCCTGGCAGTCCTTTGAGGGCTGTTTTGCCATGGATGTTCTCCCCAGACTTGGGTTTCTGTCATCGCCCCATCCTGAAGGCTCAGAGATGCTTGTGTTCCACTCAAAAGTGGGAGGAGTGACCACACATCAATGTGTGGGGCTTCTCCCTTACCCTGAATGGTCAGCACCTCCTTGTGCAGTGTCCTGTTCCCTTTTTTTCTTCGTTGGCCCTAGAGCTGCTGCCACTCCTGTGGGCCCTGCAGGCTGGAATTAAGCTGGGGAAGTGAACCAAGGTGGTGTCCTCACTCTGGTCTGTCTGCTCCATCCACACCTGGGACTCACCTTTGCACTGCCATTTTGGAGAGGGGGGGGGGGGGGGGGGGGAGGGAATACCTCAGATTTCCAGTAACCCAACTGGATCCTAGCTGACAGCTGTCACTGGGAGGAAGGCAGGGGAAGCATCTGCCCCTGCTCACAGTGAGGGTTTGTAGCAGTTTCTCCATGTGCAGCTTTCCTGGAAAACTTTGTCTGCCCTTTGGTCACTTATCTGGGATTTGGAGAGTGGGGCTGGAGCCTGAGCTAGCTGTTGGCTTCTGCTGGGATGGCTTCCACACACTGCCCACCTGGGGGCTGCCAAACCCCTGCAGCACCCCAGAGAGTGCTGCTCACCCTGCCTCTGCCAGCCCCCACGGCCCCATAACAAACCCCAGCACGTGCTTTGGCAATGACATACTCACACCATGGGTTGCGATAGCTCCAAAGGTTTATTTGTCTGCTCTGGTTTATCAGGTGAGTGGCGTGAGGGGGTTTTCTGGACCCTGCCTGTGTCTGCTCCCACAAGGAATCCTTAAAGCAAGTCCTTCTGCCTTTTTCCTAAACCTAATGAGGAGCTCGGGGGGAAGCTTTTAGGATTTCTCCACTGCTCTGTGGTGGGAAGATGCTTTGTTTTGTCCCAGTGAGTCCTGGACCTGGCAGGGATGTCCCTCACCATGGGGAGGGCTCCAGGCTAGGGTCACATCATTCCCCCATCCTGGAGGCTCAGAGGTCCTCGTGTTTCCCCCAACAGAAGCTGGGAGTGACCACACAGTAACTAACCCAGAGGCTGCTCTTTAAATATCAAAGGACTGAAAAATTCCAGTTTGAAGCCAGCAAAGCCCAGCTGGGGAGCTGATGTCCATCTCCCCCTGCTGATGGCCAGGATCAGAGTCCAGCATTGTGCCCCAGGGAGCCAACAGTGGCAAAGTCAGGCAAAACTGGGGTGGCTGCAGAGCTGGAGTTCCTCAGAGCCCAGGATGAGGCTGAGGAGGAGGCTGGTGAAGGTCCATCTCCCCCTCCAGCCCAGGAAGGACTGGCATGCATCAGCAGTGAGCAAAGCTGTCCTCACTGGTGTCACGGAGGTCCATGCCTGCCATGGCTGGGGGGTGGAGGCAGGTGAGATTGTTGTAGGTGTAGATGGGGACATGGGTATCGTCCCCCTCAGTCACCGACTGGACAAAGCGTGGAACCACCACAGGGTGCTGCAGGGAGAAGTCCCGCAGGCCCTTCAGGGAGCAGTTGCAATGCCAGTTGTTGCCCCCCAGCCACAGCTGCTCTAGTGAGAAGGAGGCACACAGAAAGCCCACCGAGAAGGTCTCCAGTGAGTTGTTCCTCAGGCTGAGATACCGCAGGTTGGCCAAGGGGGAGATGACACTGTTGTCCAGCCTCTCCAGCTGGTTGTGGGAGAGGTCAAGCCAGAAGAGTCTCTGGAGTGGGCTGAAGGTATCCTGGGAGATCTCCAGAAGCTGGTTGGAGGAGAGGAAGAGGTACTCCAGGTTGCTCAGACCCACGAAGAGCTGGGGTGAGAGGTGGCTCAGCCTGTTGTGCTTCAGGTCGAGCTCCAAAAGCTCGTGCAGTTCGCTGAAGCTTTGGTCTTCAATGACAGAGATGGCATTGTGCTGCAAGAAGAGCCTCCGTAGGCTGGAGAGGCCAGAGAAGGTGTTTGCCCGGATCCTGCCCAGGCAGCTGTGCTCTAGGTGAAGGCTGTGCAACTTGGTGACCCCCTTGAAGACATAGTCAGGGAGGACTTTGATGCAGTTGGCAGACAAGTGCATCACTGCCACATTGTGCAGCCCCAGGAACGCACCAACCCTGATGTCTTGAAGCTGGTTGTTGTTGAGGCTGAGGACCTCCAGCTGACCCAGCCCATCGAAGGATTTTTCTGCCAGGCTCCGGATCCTGTTGTGCCCCAGCTGCAGCTCCTCAAGGAACTGGAGGTCTTTGAAAGTCCTGGGTCTCAAGCTAGTGATGGAGTTGGTGGACAAGCGTAGGACATGCAGGTTTGGGAGGCCCAGAAACGTGTCCTCAAACAGTGAAACCAACCGGTTGTGGGAGAGATCCAGCCACCGGAGGGACTTCATGCCCATGAAGGCACGGGGTGTGATGGTGTTGATCTGGTTGTGGTTCAGGTACAGCTTCTGCAGCTTCTGTAGCTTGACAAAGATGTTGATCTTGATGCCTTTGAGCGCATTGCCACTCAAGTCCAGCTCCTTCAGCTCAGTAAGGCTGCAGAAGAGCTGGTGCTGGAGGTAGGGAAGCTTGTTCCCAGCTAGAATCAGCTCCCTCAAGTTGGGCAAGTCATGGAAGATCTTGTCAGGCAGGACCACAAGTGAGTTCCAGCCCAGGTTGAGATACCAGAGGTTGGAAAGGCCGGCAAACAGCCCTTCCTCCACCTTACTAAAGTAGTTGTTGTTGAGGCTGAGGGAGACGAGGTTCTGGGTGTGCAAGAAGGTGTGAGGAGCCAAGTGCTTGAGTCGGTTGCGTTCCAGGTGGAGGTGGTAGAGGCTCCGCAGCCCATGGAAGGCATGTTGCTCCACGGTGCCCACCTGGCTGCTTTGCAGGTCTAGAAAATCCAGGGCTGTGAGGTTCCTGAAGGCAGCAGCTGGCAGCAGGGTGAAGTTATTGCCATCCAGCCAAAGGGCTTTGGCGTTGGGGGGGATGTCCTCAGGCAGGCGAGTCAGATTGCGGGCACTGCAGAAGATGTTGAGCTCCTCGCTGTAGTCATCCAGGCTGCAGGCACAAGGACTGGGGCAGCGGGGGGAGTCTACTTCCCCCTGCTCCTTTGGGGTGTCCCCCTCAATGGGCTGGGAGGTGGAGGCCAGCAGCAAGACCAGGGGCAGCAGAAGGGCGATGCCTGCTGGGGGGGCATAGAGGGAAAGGGACACTGTCAGCAGGGTGGGAGAAAGGCTGCCCTAGTGGACCCTTCCCCTATACTACCTGCACTAATGGGGGAGTGAGTGGAAGTGTCAGGCACAGCCAATTGGACACAATGGGCACCTGCAGGAGGTTCCAGAGGCTGGATTTGCTTTCACAGGGAAGCGGGGAGGGGGGTGTTGGCTCACCCCCTGCCACAGCTGCAGCCTTTCAGATGCAAGGACCCCCAAAATTCATCCCTCTGTATTCCTGTCCTCTGGGGCAAGGCCCCCACTTCTCTCTCCTCCTTCCTCCCCAGCTGCCCCCCATCGGTTTCTCTTTCCTCCCAGCAGAGGGGTCTCACTTCTGCAGGCCCCACCAATCCCTCCCACCCTCCATCCAGGTCTTGGGGGTACCTTCAATCACTTCTGACACCCCGGGGGCCCCCCAGATTCCTTACTAGCAGTGAAGGAGGGGAGAAAAAGTGAAGGGTGAGTTGAGTGTGAAGCCCCAAGAGGAGTTTTAACTTCTGCTCTGCCTGTGTGTGTCCCCAATACCTCCCCCTCACCAATCCTCCCCCAGCAAGGAGGGGCAGCTTCTCCCTGCCTTACCTTTGCCTGTGCTCATGGTGGCGGGCAGGGCAGAGCACAGCTCCCTCTCTGCTCTCCGGCCCCTGCGCAGGGATGGAGCAACCACCTTGACACCCGGCCAGCCGCCCGCCCGGACAGGCTTAACCCCACTGCTGCTGGGATGGGACATGGCCTCAGCCCTCAGGGACAGCAGCCCCTTGGGATGGGCTCCTCACTTCTCTCCCCACCCAGGTCTGGAACTACTTTGAGTGCAAGCTGTGGGGATGGCTGGGATCCAGGCTATGGTGGGGGGTGTCGGTCTTGCTGGAGATGGGGTTCGAGCACAGAGGGATGAATGACAACAGCCTCTTCAAACGTCCCACAGCAATGCCCTGGGCTCCTGGAGAATCCTGAGCAGCAGCAGCAGCAGCACCAACCCTTCCCTGGGTGCCTGCTCTGCTGGAGATGCCTTAGGGAGAGCCCCACTCTCAGGAGCAAAACATCACATGCTGGGGCTTGCAGAATCCTTAGAGCCCATGGGGTTAATGCCTGGAGATTACCTGAGCTGGGAGATGGGCTGAAGTGCCTGAGGTTTTATGGCGGGAGATGAAACGGAAAATGAGGGGAAAATTCTTCTCTGTGTGGCAAAAAAAGCCGCAGGGCTCTTTTTTATAAACCCTCCTGTGGGTATCTCTGCCTCACAGACTAAGATGGTGCCAGGTCTGTGTCTTTGTGCCACAGGGGAAGCAAAGACCATGTAACCTACAAGCAAAGTGACAGCCACAAGAGTTCCTTGGCTCTCGTCCTGCCCGCCCCAGACGGTGGGATGATGGTAGACGATGATCCAGGGCTGGCAGATCCTGCTCTCTGCCTGGCAGCTCAATAAAACCACCCTGGGGAGGCTGGTGACCTCACTTCTTGTGACCCCACCAGGTTGTTTCCCCACCAGTGTCCAACACTAGCTTCTGCAGAATCTTTTACCAGTTTCCAGGAAAGGAATAGAAAATAAATAAATAAACAAAAAGTTACTTCTGTCCAAATGAAAGGAGCACCTTGGGCCAGCAGCTAGTGGATGGAAAAACCATGGGTAACTCTTCACCATGTCCTGGTAGCCTGGTACCTCTGCAAAGATGCACCATGACAGGGCTGTCACCATTCACATCCTCAGCTCCAGGAATGCACATCTCCCACAAGTAATGAAGATCTTCCCAACTCTGGTTTTCCCTGTGTTGGTTTCTGAGATAAAGATGGATGCACCCCATTACAGGCATCTCCCTTGTGATCCAGCCTCACCCATGGGAGCCAGGTGTTTCCCCAGGGCACAGCTCAGCTCTTCACCAATGAACTCTGGTGGTTTTAAGCCACTCTCTCCCCAGTCACTGCAGGACCATGCCCGTGGGCAGAGGTGGTGGAACAAGATGGCCACGCTCCAGCTTTGCAGCACAACTTTCCCACAAGCTCTGTTTTCTCCTTTTAATTTTGGCCCCGTGTGCTCCTCTCCTCCCCCTCTATTTTTAATCCTCTCTTCTGGGAATTTATAGATCTGAAGGGAGAAATGAGAGATGGAGACACACGTACCTCCTAATAGGCGCTAAGCACATATTGACAAAAGATCTAATCAATCTGGAAGCTAAAAAGAGCTGAACCAGCAGCAGCCAGCCAGCCAAAACCCACAAAACCTCTTTGGGAAGTTGAATCAAGCCCTGCCTGTGGCTGGAATGGACTTATCTCTGCCTCCACCAGCCCTCTTTTAGGGAAGAGGGAAAATGAAGAGGGTAAACTAGCAAATCCTTTCCCACTGCAGGGCAGGGAAAAGCTGAAGCCATCTCCACCTCTAAACCTTCTTGAGATTCTCTCCTCCAGACCAGTCCTGCTGTCCATGGCAGGGGTTGCTCAGGCAGTTGGTCCCTCAAGCATCAACAGGAGCCTGCGCTGGTCATCAGGACTCCTCACCTGCCACCTCAGGGACCTCAGCTTGGGTCCCTGCTGCAGATATCCACAGCCCCAGCCAGTGGGGACCCCCTCCAGTTGATCCCTGCCATTGTTTCAACTCCAGCAGTTAATCTTCCTGGCTGGGACCAAAGTCTGAGACGACCCACCTGGTTGCCATGGAGAAGGCTGTAATAACCTTAGAAAAAGCCCACACTTTTAAACCTATTTAAACTCTTGGGAATCATTACCTTCCCTAGCAGCCCTCCCACACCTGCAGGTCCCTCCTCAGGCCATTCCTGAGGGTAAATGTTGTCCTAATCACCCTGTCCCATCCCCAGAGGCATGAGCTGACTAAGTTAGGTGCTGGTGGCTCTGCCAGAACCAGGGAGACTGATAAGACATGAGGAACCCCCTGATCCACCCCACACACACACAAAGTGTGGATGGCCCATGGCCACCTCTGGGTACCAGCAGGGCCAGCAGCAACCCAGCAGGGAGTAGGGATGTGACATGGGTGATGCTGTCACAGCTGAGTTAGGAAGTATTTTTAGCAAATCTGGCCAAATGCTGCATCTCCTGTTACCCAGGCAACTAGCACTGCTGCTCCTCATCCCAAACCATGTGTGAGCACCAATGCTGGCACCCAAAAGAGCCAGGTTGTGTGACACCAGCACTTCAGAGCTTGTGCTGCTCTCCTGAGAGACCCAGGAGAGCAGGAAAGACCCTCCTGTGGGAGATGGCCTTTGCCCACTGTTTCCTGCCCACCCACAATTCTGGTCATCCTGGTCCCCATCTATTTCCCTGTCTCATAGAATCACAGAGCTGGAAGAGACCTTTGAAGATCATCTAGGCCAACCCCCACAGTGAGCAGGGACATCCCGTACTAGATCAGATTGCTCAGAGCCTCAGAAAGCCTGGCCTTGAATGTCTCCAGGCTTGATGGGGCTGCTACCACCTCTCTGGGCATCCTGGGCAAGTCTCTCACCACCCTCATGGGGAAGAGCTTCTTCCTCATGTCTCATCTGACCCTGCCCTGCTCTAGTTTCAAACAATTGCCTCTTGTCCTGTCGCTCCATGCCCTGGCAAAGAGTCCCTCTTCAGCTTTCCTGTAGCCCCTTTAGATTCTGTGAGGCCTCCAAGCAGCCTTCTCTTCTCCAAGCTGTACAGCCCCAGCTCTCTCAGCCTATTCTCATAGGAGAGGGGCTTCAGCCCTCTGATCATCCTCATGGCCTTTCCAACATCTCCATGTCCTTCTTTTGAGGTTGGTGAGACAATGGAAGAGGCTGCCCAGAGAGGTTGTGGATGCCCCTTCTCTGGAGGTGTTAAAGGCCAGGCTGGACAGGGCACTGAGCAACCTCCACTGGTGGGAGGTGTCCCTGCCCATGGCAGGGGGTTGGAACTAGATGATCTTTAAGGTCCCTTCCAACCCAAACCATTCTATGATTCTTGTGCTGAGGGCACCAGAGCTGGAGGCAGTAACTCCAGGTGGGGTCACCCCAGAGCAGAGGCACCATCTCCTCTCTCCATCTCTGGCCACGGCTCTGCTGCTGCAGCCCCTGGGCTGTGAGTGCACACACTTGGCTCATGTCCAGCTTCTCATCTCCCCCGGTCCTTTCTCACAGGGCTGGTCACTGTCACACCTCCTCCCAGTCTGTACTGGTAACACAGGGACTGACCCAGCCCAAGCACAGCACCTGCACTTATCCTCCTTGAAGTTCACGAGGTTTTCACGGGCCCACTCGAGGAGACCCTGCCGATGGGGACCTGGTGACGGTAACACATTCCCCATGGGCAGGAGGGTCCCGCGGGGAGCCGAGCGGCCCACGAACCTACAGCTCCGGGGGATGCTCCTGTGCGGCCACGTGAAACCGTGTCGCTTCCACCAGGCCGGCGGGTAGGATTGGGGGAGGTGGGGACATCCCCCCAGCTCAGGGACGCCGGAGCCGCGACGTGTTCCCTCGCCCTCACACATCCCCATCTCTCTCCCCGGCGGGGTTTGGGGCAGCCCCATCCCGGCAGCTCCCCGGCCTCCTGCCGCCAGGGGACGCGGCAGCGCCGCCGCCATCGCCCGGAAAAGCAGCCCCTGCCCCGGAAACGTGGGGCGGTCGGAGCCTGGCCTCCATCGCAGCGGGAGCTGGGGAGGGTTCGCGGTCGTGGCTTTGCCCTGCCTCAGGCCTCCCGGGGCATCCCCACTCGACCTCCGGTGTCGCCGGTCTGGCTCCGTGGCAGCTCCGCACGCTCGCTGTGGCCTCTGTGCCTCCATAGGTGCGGGGGTGCTGCGGGGACACCAGGGCGTCCCGCAGCCCCCGTTCTGCCCGCCCAGGGGGTATCTGCTAGTGATATATTTTCAGTTTGTAAAATCAAGTAGAGTTTGGTTTTAACTAAATATAATTCTCTTCAGCCTAATGAAAAACTTTCCTTGAGTGTGTATCTTTTGTTAGTTAAGCATTTAACGTGCCAGTGCTACAACAACCCAGGCAGGAGGCCATGAAACTCAGGCAGAAGGAGGGGAGTGTTGCCCCATCAAGGCAAGATGCAGCTGGTCTGAAGACCATCCTGCTGGACCTCTGACAAGAGAAGATGCAGCTGGGCTGAGCCAAGGCCATCCTGCTGGACTGCTGACAGGGCACCAGGCAAAGCAGCTTTGATGGACAGAGCTTCAGAAGTCACCCATGGGGCCTCCTGAGAAAGGCATGAAGGTGGAAGCTGCTCCCTCTGCTCCTCTCTGGGCTTGACAGGAGGCTAGACACAGAGCAGGGACTGTGACTCTGCCCAGGGTGAGCAGGGCTGGCTGTTGTTGCAGGAGATAGAAATAAACAGTGGGCACTGGTCTGGCTGCTGTGTGCTCCAAATCACCCACCACTTTATTCTCAGGCTGCTGTGGATTTGGGGAGTGTTTTCACATCTCCATGAAGCTGGTGAGACATTGGCACAGGTTGCCCAGAAAGGTGGTAGAGGACCCATCAAGCATGGAGACATTCAAGGCCAGGCTTGCTGAGGCTCCGAGCATCCTGATCTAGTGCAGGATGTCCATGCTCACTGCAGGAGGTTGAGCTAGATAGCCTTAGAAGGCCCCTTCCAACCCTATAATTTTCTATTAATTAGTGAACCGGACACCCCTGTGGCTCAGGGAGTACCCAGCTTTGCCAGCCTGCTGGGGTGGGTTGCTGAGTCCTCCAGAGTTGGGTTTTTGGGGGGCTGGGCATACCAGGGCTGGCTGGGGCAGTGGCAGGAGCCAGCCTGTGCCCGTTCCTAGCCCAGGGTGGGCTGTGAGGTCTGTCCTTGGGAAGCAGAGCAAGGCTGGGAGCGTATGGGACATGGTGCAGACCCAGGGAGTATGGCCATGACTAGGTGCCACTGCACCTGCAGGAGGTTTTCCACACTTACCCCCCCACCTAGTGCTGTGGGCGGTGTGTGAATCTGCCTTTCTTCTCTCCAGTGGGTGTGAAGAGACTGTGAATTCTCATCAGCACCTTCATTACCTTAATAAGATTACTTTAGGTCTGTTAACTTGTTCTACAGAAAATAAAAGAAGATATAATCACATGTTTCTTTAACTTCCCCTGAGCCCTGAAAGAGCTTATCCCCTGGGTCTGGCTTCTGTGGCTGTTCATGAAATCCACATCAGCTGTGAGATCTTCTCCAACAGCCTGGACCAGGTGAGGAGCTGGTAAACCCTGCTCAGTACAGAGATGCTGTTGGGATGTCCCCTCTCCCTCTTTCATCCTCAGCTTTGACAGATAATTCAAAGTTATTCAGAGCTATGGTCTTTTTGAAAAGGACTTTGTCAGAGCTTTTCTTCTGTAAGAGACAAGTTATTACCTAAACTCACTCACTCTACAGAAACAGTGGTGAGAATAAGCCCAAAATGAGAATAAGATCTGACATGTGTTTTACCACCTGGCTGCTGCTCACCAAGGTCTCCCAGGATTTATCCACCATCTCCTATGTGCTCTGTTACCCTCACTCTTACATCAGAGACTCTTCAGGTACTTTTAGCTTTGCACATTTAGGAGTTGTCCAATCCAGGTCTGGATGGTGGCAGTTTTGAGCCAGCAGCAATATGTAGACCAGATTTATCTCTGCCCGGGCTAATCTGAGTTTGTTTCACTTTAAAATTTGTGGTTTTCTGTGCAGCAAAGTGATAAATTGGGGAAGGACTTTCCTGCCACCAGCTGTAGCTTGGCCAGAGCTCAAAGAGCCTGGTAGCCCTTGTAAGTGTCACTGACACAGGAGGTACAAGGACCGTAGAGATCAAGAGAAAATTGGAAGTAAGCTATGATTAGATGCTATTGGATGATCTTGGAGGAAATGGTTGGATTACTGGATTAATTAATGGGTTAATCAGCTTTTAAACTTTAAAGATCTTTGCTATGGAAACCAAGGCCATCCCTACCTTTAGATTTTAGGAAGAATCCGTTGTATAAAGGGAGTAGTGCCTCCTAGCTGACCACAATGTCATGCTGTGACTCTCTGCCTAACTTCTTGTTTCAGGATCTGCCCTGTGCTATCTTAGGGCTGTATCAAAACCTCCTGAAAAGTGACATTTCTTTTCCTGGGGTGGCTCCACCTTAAGCTGGATGAAGGTGGATGCTCCACCTCTGCTAGTAACCGGAGTTGTTAGCAACATGTTTGTGCCCAGCTGCAGGGGAAAGGTGCAGACAGAGAGGTCCATAAAACCTTCCTTTGCCCTTCAGCCACCGCCTAGGACTGTGGAAAGATCCTGGACTCCAAGCACATGGATTTTGCAGAGAAGGAGAAGGTGAGCACTCTGACACCAGGCATAGAACTAGTTATCCGGAGGTGGTGGAGGTGCCATCAAACCTGGAGATGTCAAGGCCAGGTTTGCTGAGGCTCTGAGCCTGATCTAGTGAAGGATGTCCCTGCTCACTGAAGGAGTTTGGAGTAGATATCTTTTAAAGGGCCCTTTCAACTCTGTGATTTTATGATTTTGAATATGAAGGTTTGCAGTCCCTTCCCAGGTCTTCAAATGAAATCTTAGTTGCAGGAGGAAAACTCCAGCTGAAAATCCCTTCTGCTATCTGGTGAACCTCTGAAAAACTGGATGTGCTGAGCTCTCTTTTTTTTCTGCATAGGAGAGGAGTGCTCTGGTGGCTGGCTACAGCTGTGGGAGTTGTTGTGTGTCTCTAGGGGCAGCTGCAGGGTAGGAATGAGAGGCCCTATAGGCTCCCAGATCTGCAGGAGAAGGTGAAGAAGATGCCTGCCTCCAAACCAGATATATCAGCCAGAACGGGCTTCAGTGAAGAGGAAAAACTGAAGGTAAAAAGTATTTCAGGAGCTGGAGAGAACTGAGATGTGAAGTGGTGTTGGGGCCAATAGTTCTGGAGTGGAGATTTCTTCTCAGGAAGAAACCCTTTGCTGTGAGGGGTGTGAGCCCTGGCCCAGGCTGCCCAAAGAAGTTGTGGCTGCCCCAACCTTGGAGGGGTTCAAGGCCAGGTTGGATAGGGCTTGGAGCAACCTGGGCTGGTGGGAGGTGTTCCTGCCCAGGGCAGAGGGTGGCAATGGGGGGGGTTTAAGTTACCTTCAACCCAAACCATTTTGTGATTCTACAAAATCTGTTGGGAAATGCCAAGGCCTCTTTCTAGGCATGTGTGTGTTGTGCTCACATTCCCTGATGTGACCTGCTGAAACAGTATGTTGGCTTCAGAATCAGTCCATGGCCTTTATTATTTCCTTTCTCCCTCCTAGATTTCCAAAGAGCTCATTGATCTCCAGATTGAGACAAACAAAATGAAGGAGCAGTGTGAGACGGAGAACTTTGAACTGAAAAAGATGGTATCCAGAAGTTTGAAGTAGAGTTGATTCACCCAAACCTTGCAGTTTGTTGTGCATCCACCTTTGCTTTACTTGGAGTTGTAGCAATGAATCCCTCCCTGACATCCCCCAAACCATGAAACTTGTGTGAAACTCCCTAAGTCATACTGTGTCACAACTTGTTTGGCTGCTGGTCCCTGCCATGGCCTAATTCTGCTGCCTTCCCTCTGCAGATCCTGGGCCTGGAGAACCGTGTGCAGGAGCTGGAGCTCCGTGGTCAGAAAGTCACCATGGAACGAGATGGCTTGGAGGAACGTCTGCACACCCTGGAGGCCAGCAGGAAGGAGCTAGCAGAGGAGTACATCATTTTGAAAAGTAATTACCTGGCCCTGGGCAAAGAACTGGAACAGGAGGTAAGTGGGGCTGAGTGTTGATCTTGATATTCTTGACTCCATCCTGCAATCACTGCTCTACAGCCCGCTCAGCTGCCTTGGCATAGCATGTCTACAGCACAGCATAGGTCCAGCCAGGTTTTTGGGCTGTGAGACAATGTAGTTTGGTCACAGTTTTGTTTTTATGGACAAAGGATTTCGTGTAATGTGGTCCCCTTCCAGCAGAACCCGCTCTGCTTGGCAGGGACAGTGCTGAGCACACACCATGGGCTGTGTTCCTCTGGGCACCCCACTGTCACCCCCCTCCTCTTCTCCCTCTACCCCAGCTCCCTGTCACCAGCCCTAGTCAGGTGGCGACAACGAGGCTGGCCCCAGGGTACATCACAGGTCTCTCTTGGCTTCCAGCAGACTTTGTTTTCCTTTTTTCCTGCATGGCTTGCACAGTGTCCTGACACACAGGCTGCACGTGAACTGGTTGTAGTCATTCTCATTTCGTATGGTGGTGCTGGGAATGTTTGGAGGTCAACGAGTTCATAAAACCCCTCAATGTAAGCAGGTTTCCGATTGTTCCTTAAAATACACTGAGTTTCCTGGTGAACTGTTAGCTTGGTGATTATTAACTGAAGTTTTTTGGACTCAGATTTGTGTATTTCTTTGGCAAGAATAGTTACTTTAATAGACTTTGCTCTCTTCCCTTCCTCCCTTCTCCCTCCCTCTCTCCCTCCCACTTCTCCTTCTTTTGGAACTGAATGGGCTGACTGACACCCTCTTGCCTCCCTCCCCCGCCAGACAGTTTAGTTGTTCAGCCAAACGATCCAGTAGAGCTGTGATGGAGAGCTGTGGAGCTGTGGATCTGTGGGGCTGGGACCAGACACGCTGGTTTGGGCACTGCCCAGCCTCTCGTTTTAAGCTCAGCATCCGCCTGCAGAGCTGTGGTAGGGAAGCAGACGAGGTCACCATCACTCTGTTGCAAAAGAGTGAGTTAGTGAATCTTGTGAAGCTGTCATTTGTCTCCTTCCCATAAGCTGAGAAGTGGAAATTTCTTAGGAGGAGACAAGCTCAGCTGCCTGCAGGGCTGAGCCCACACCACCATCCTGCCCGAGCACGAGGCAGAGCATGTGCAGCCAAGACTCAGCAGCTACCAAGGAACACCTCAGCCTCCTCCCTTGCTTCATGTCCCCAAGGGGGTGCAATGTGCTAATCAAAAATGGGATTTTCAGGTGGCTGATGGATTTGAAGGGGTTGATGGGAACAACACCCTATTTTCACATGGATCCTGGAACCTTTCAAAGCACAAGGATTCAGTTGTGTCACCCAAATAGCATCCTGAAGAAGTGGTGGAGCAAGGGTCCAGAAGCCAAAGGTGAACTCCTTGGTTGTAATTCATAAGCTGAGGATTTTACCCCGGTTTCTTGGCTCTGGCTACCAAATATCCCTGCCTGAAGCAAAAAAGGCTCCATCTTGGCAGCCTGGGTCTTGTCACGGCATGGGCCTCTTGCTCATTATTTTCCCAGTGTGGACTTTCCCAAAGGAAATGGAAAAAGCAGCCTGTGGTTCTGCCCCCTCCCCTTCCCTGCCTCTCTTCTGGGGAGACAATGAACCTTTTACACATTCCCAATTACAAGTGCTACTTGTGACCTTGCCAATGTGTTGTCATGGCTGCTTGGCTCAGCGGCAGCTCAGGGACCTCATTCAGGGTCCCTCCTATGGGAAGGGTTGGAATTTCTGAATGTGGCCGCCCCCATTGCAGGGCTGGATTCACACACCACCCCTGTCTGTCCAAGGTGGAGGAGCTGGCCTTTTCCTGTCTCAGAGGGAAGCACCTTCCTGGCACTTAGTGCCTGATTTCTAACTGTAAATTCTTCCTTTTCAAGATTCTGACCTTTTCTCGACTCCGTTTCCTCTTCCCCTTTTGTCCTGCGGCAGCAGCACAACATGAGGATGTCAGAGGGGACCCAAAGGGCTGCAAACCAGTCCCATGCCAGGGTTTTCCCAGGTGCCTTTTCAGGACTGGGAGCACAGGAGAGGGAAAACCTGAGACTGCCTCTTTTCTTCACTAAACTGATACTTCTGTGTTGGTGTGACCCCCTCTGATCAAACTGTCAGGGCTGACAGCTGCAGATGGATCATTTTTGGTTGGAGAACAAGCAGCCTGTCTCTGCATAGCTGTCAGTTTTCACAGCTGTATATCTCACCTCTTTGTCAGCTTCTTTTCTCCTCTCCTTTCTCCCTCAGCCCACCCTGTGCTATCTTTTGATAAGCTATTCTCCCCACGGATGACTCAGATGACCTCTGCCTCCCATCCTCCCAATTCACTGCCATGGTAACAATTACTCAAGCTTGTCCCCAGTCATAAACCCCATCAAAGCTTTGTTATCTACATAGAAACCCTCCCGAGAGACATGAATTCCCCCAGTGTTCCTTCCAGATCACCTGTAACAGAGCCTTTCTCATTCAGATCCTCTTTATCTTTTGCAAACGTGTCACTTCAACACCAGCACCCCCTTTGAATCTCTGCTGCCTACACACTGCTGGGGTTGGCTGCTGCTGGAGGGATGCACTCAAACAAAACTGGAATGAGTTGGGTGGTGTCAGGATGGATGGATGGATGGATGGATGGAGATTTGGCCCTATACTAGGAAGCACACACCATTCAAAGCCCTTGTATGTGGAAAGATGTGCCTGAAGTGCTGGGAAGCTGTGAGAAGAGCAGATGGTTAGAAGAGGAAGGAGGCTGGAGGTCAGGACACAGAAGTGATGGCAGAGCCATGGCCAGGGTTGGGCTGGCAACACGATCTGTACTGGAATGTGTGAGTGAGATGGGCAGAATATGAATTCTCCTGGTGCATGTTGATGATACCCTGTATTTCCATGAGAATTAGAAAAATTGCTGATTGGAGAGGGTCCAGAGAAGGCCACGAGGATGATCAGGGGGCTGGAACACCTCTGCTGCAGCAACAGGCTGAGAGAGCTGGGGCTGTTCAGCCTGGAGAAGAGAAGGCTGTGGGGAGACCTCACAGTGGCCTCCCAGTACCTGAGGAGGCTACAGAAAAGTTGGAGAGGGGCTGTTTGCCAGGGCATGGAGCAACAGGATGAGGAGCAATTGTTTAAAACTAGAGCAGGGCAGGGTTAGATGAGACATGAGGAGGACTGGCCCACATTGCCCAGAGAGGTGGTAGAGGCCCCATCAAGCCTGGAACCATTCAAGGGCAGGCTTGCTGAGGCTCTGAGCAACCTAGTGCAAGATCTCCCTGCTAACTGCGGGGAGTTGTACTAGATGGCCTTGGAAGGTTCCTTCTTTGTGTGCACATCAAGTGCTGAATGCTGAAGAGATGATGCATTGGAGAGGCAGGATTTCAGAAGCTCTTTCCTTCTTGTCTGAATGGACAGGTCATGAAGAATGAAAAGCTCAGCCTAGAGCTGGTCAACCTGGCCACCACCAGGAGCACCTTTCCTCGCACAGAGAGCAACCCTATCACTGCAGTGGACACTGAAGCCCCCGACCAGCCAGAAAGAGAGCAAGCAATGGTGCACCATGCCTCAGCTCCAGAAGTGAAGGTAAGGGCCTCTCTGCCCTCCCATGAGCTCCCTGGAGAGGACGGATCTAACAAGAATCTTCTGCCTCTTGCTAAAACCAGCCAGAATATAAAGGAGCTTCTGAACAGGAGCAGCAAAAGTTGGAGAGAAATGTGAGTGTGTGGGGGTCTACTCCTGGATCCTTGGGGAAGGAAAGGAATTTCTTCTGAGTCTGCCTGGCAGCTCTTGCTGCTAACTTGAATTTTGGGGATGACCTGTTGCCTTTATTTGTTTTACATTTTCTTTAAGCTGGGCTGTTGAAAACATGAGGCTGGAACATTAGCTCTTGCGCAGGTGAAAGCTGAGAGAGGGCAGCTGTGGTTCCCTCTGTTGGTGGCCCTGGGTGAACAGAGACAAGAGTTTAGAAGTGAACAAGGGCAGAGGACACTTGCTGATTTTGTTCTTGCTGATAACTGAGAAACATGAAGGTGATTAAGCACCTAAACCAGAGAGCCCTGAGCTGCTCCCTGCCTCCTTCCCATCTCCAGTCAGTGCCACAGGGCATGTGGGCTCTACCATCTCCCACTGGGAATCTGCCTCTGGAAGCCAGACTCTCCCTTGGCAGAGCAACATGTGTGCACCACCATGGGCCCTGTCTCCAGAGCTTGCACCACTTCTGGTGTGCTATGTGGTGCTGGTTGCTCCCAGTTGAACCATTTTCACTGATCAACTGGACCTGTGCTGAGCCAGAGGCCCTCCTTGTGAGTCCCTCTGCTTTGCTCAGCCCTCTGCCTCATCTTCCTCTTTGTTTGTCCTCCAGTTGCTTGGAAACCAGAATCATATAAAAGTGGAGCTTGAAATACTGAAGAAAACATATGATTTGCAGCAGCAGAAGCTGGAAGAGAGAGTGTGAGTGTTTGAGGGCAAGTTTTTCTGTTTGACTGGGCAGCTTGCCTTTGGTGGGTTGCAGGATGGGAAATGATGGTTCACTCTGGAAGAAGTGAGGCCCAGAAGCAAAATGGACTGTTTTTAAGATGCTGCTTCAGTGCACCTCTGAAAGACTGACTTCAGTGCCACATATGGCCAATGTGTGAGGGTCCAGAGATGAATCCAGTCCTTACCCCCAGGCTGGATGGGGCAAGGGCTGCCACTGTGGGCTTCCTGGAGAACCAGTCCCTCTGCCTCACCTTTGGCTTTGAGAGCTCTGCAGCTGCTGATTGGCACTCAGCTGATGTGGGCTGGCACCCCCTGGTGATTTCCTTCTCAAAATTGGCTGCATTTGATCTACAGAAAATTTTAGGGGGTTAAAACAAATATACCTTCTTCCCCTATGAGCAGGATCACCATGGGGAAGGAGCTGCAGGAGGCAAAGGTGGCAATTGGAGACACCCAGAGCAAGCTGGTGGAACAGTCAGCGGTAAGGGCATTACCCAGGGTCCATCCCTGCCCCTCTGCTCCTCCTCGGTGTCAGCTACTTCTCCTGGGGCTGACAGGATGAATGTCTTGAACTGAGGCACCCCAACACCTCTCCCTTGCCAGGGAGTTTGTCACACCAAAGTGCAGTTTCCTTCTCCGGGAGTTCGATGCACGTGGCAGGAGGTGGGAGGAATTCTCTTCACTGGTGTTTAGGAAAGAGTTGGTGAAATCACCAGGCAGGGAGGGGGGGTGATGGGAATTGCAGATGACAGAAGGTAGCAGAGGAATAGAGCCTGGAAACATTTCTAATGGGCTCCTGTGAAAACTTAGGGCCTTCCCAACTCTAGTGAAGCAGAACATCAGGAAATTAAGCCCCTCATCACTTAGGGAGCTCCTTAGTGCCCCTGGCGTGGCTAGAGGATGAGGAAAGCAGCCAGTGTCTGTGGTTCCCAGGTATTGCTCAGCTCCCAGAGCCAGCTCCAAGAGGTGGAGGCAGAGAACTCCAGGCTGCAGCTCCAGCTGAAGCAGCTGAACGAGGAGTATCGCTCCCGGCTGGCCCAGTACATCAAGGATGTGGCGGTGGGTACCCCCAGACCCAAGGGCTCTGCTGAACTGGGCAAGGCCCCTCCATGCTGGCTGCCCATTTCTTGAAAGATGCTTCTGTTTCTCCTTCTTGCTGGGAGATGGGTCTTGGACACCTCCATGCTTGCAACTGGAAGGTGGGCTCCTTGCCCTTGGCTCAGCCTGAAGGAGGAGGTGCCACCTCCCCTTCTCCTTGCCCAGATTTCCAGTATGGCCACACAAAACCATCTGTGAGTTTCTGTGGGGGAGAAGTCTTGGTCAGATTGCTCAGAATGAAGGATCTTCTTATTTACAATGGCTGCCTTCCAGCTGGCTTCTCATCTCCATTGCCCTGACAACGTCCCTCAGCAGGGACAGACGATGCTATTTGGGGCTTTGCCGCTGCCTCCATTGTCACTCTGCTGCTGTCCCTCCCCATGGGGAGCTCTGCCAGCATCCAAGGTTGGCCATGGAGCCATGTAATACCAGGGCCTGGGACCTGCTCCAGGAACAAGAATCTTCGACACAGAGAAGGGACCCAGAATGTGGTGAGGACTCTGCACAAGGCAGGCATTTCAGGCAGGTTCAGGTATGGATGCCCAATTATATTGAGGAGTCAGACTGGGAAAAAAATCCCTTTCTCCCCACCTAGGCAGAAGTAAGGAGGTTTTGGCAAGAGCTTCTGTGCTGGGAGAAGGCTGGTTGGTACCAAAGAGCACAGGGAGGTGTTGGAGCAGGAGACTAAGTAGAGCAATTTTTACTATTAAGGATGGTTTAATTTTTAATGGAGTGATATCGAAGCATTTCTCAGCCAGCAGAAAGAGCAGGGCAGAGTGTGAAGAATATGGGAGCAGAAACATCACCTCCTAACACCTATTCATGTTTTCTTAGATGGATCATTGATGCCTTCTCTGTCTTCTGGGGCCACAATGGAAGTTAACTGGTCTTTCCTTCTCTTAGAAAACAGAATGGCCTATTCTCTGCTGTTAGTAGAACTGTGCCTGGACCATCTCTGAGGGAAATGAGTTATGTGCTGCAGGGAACAACTTGCTCAACTCAATTTCTTTCTCTGCATGTTTTGAAGAACTACATGGACAGCAAATCCAGCACTGTACCAGGGCCTAGCAAAGCCCCAGCTGATCACCCTCAGATGAAACTCTTTGTGGAGAGCATGCTGAAGGACATCAGGGCTTCCTACAAGTCTCGGGAAGAGCAGCTAGCTGGAGCAGCACGTGGCTACAAGAAACGAATGAAGAACTTGGTCAAGAAGCATGAGAACTTGCTGATTGCTTATGGGTAGGGCTAAGCCTGGGGCTTTGTGACCTCTGTCTCCTCAGCTTATTGCTAAGGTCCAACTGGAAGTGCCTCAAAGCACACAGTCCCTTTGGTGAGAGGGGAGTTCCAGGTGGAACAGAGGATCTGGAGTATATGTTTATCTCCCTGCTTTTGTCAAGGCAGGAGCAAGGTGTCTCCAGCCACATATCAGGGTGCTCTGGACACCCTGTAGGTACTTAGCACATACATTTCTCCTCTGTAAAATCTAGGGCAAGAGACTGATTCCACGTTGGCTGGGGTGGAAATGCAGAGGTACCACAAATAACTCCCAGCCTGTCTCTGCAGTGCTCTCAGCTCTGCTCCACAGCTCTCGTAGCAGCTTGGGCTGTGGGAGGCAGCAGAAATTCTTGTGGCAGAAAAAGCCACAAATAGCTCCCCTCAGAAAGGCTCCCAGGAATATCCAGCACGCTGTCAGCCTCTCCCACTTACTCCTTGCAGGTGGACTGGCTGGTGTTGGCCAGCAGCCAGCAGTTCCCAAGTAAATGGTACCTTGGGCAGCAGAAGTGTTATCACTTCACTAAAACTACCAGGGACTAACCCCTCTGGTACTTTCCAGGTTCCAGCGAGAGCAGATCCTGTCCTTGGGCAGCAGCAAGATGGACTGTGGCCCTGCTGAGCTCCACTTCTCCATCACAGACCCAGAGCTGCTGACAAATACCACCCGAGAGCTCAACCGCCTGCGGGAGGATAAAGCCAAAATGGAGCTGCAGCTGCAGGAACTGCAGGAGATGGTGGCTGGATTGATGGGGTGAAACTGGGGCATGGTGGGGAGACTCTCACAAGCCATAGGTTCAGTCCCTTCCTTAGACATTCTCTGGGGTTTGTGGTGCCTGCTTGCTCTCTTTCTGATTTTGGGGTGTCCAAGCTCTCCCCTCGTTGCTTCAACCCATTTGCAGGGGTGTGAGTCACAGTTTGATCTGAGAGGTTGAGGGACCTATGGGAGGGCTGAGGAGCAGCAGATGTTGTGGGGGAGCTGCCAGACCAGCAGTCACTCACTGCTGAAAGACAGGGAGGATAGGATGGGGTTTTCCCTTCTTAATGCTTTTACCCCAGAGTGAATAGTGAAATGAGCAGAAGACCACAGCTAGAAACAGGCCAGTCAGCTCCACAGCCTCTCACTGGGCAGGGACATGTCTCTAGATTTGAAAGAGATACATTCATTTTCAAAATTAAAAGGGTGAGAGACCTAAACCTTGGGATTGTTTTGCCCATCACTTCTCTGCTGGAGCAGTGGTGGCTGTTGGAGTGCTGGGAGGCCACTCTGGAGTGGTGGAGCTGTGGTGGGCTCTCCACGGTGTGGTGCTCATGGGAAAACTCTTCTTCCTTTGCCTTCCAGAAAAGACTGAAAGAAACCTCTGCCTTCCCACCACCTCCTGGGCAGTAAGTGCTGTTTGTTTCTGGAGATGTTTGTAATTCCCAATTCTCCTTGCTCTGCAGATGGAGGAGTCTTTTCTGCTTTACTCAGAGAGGGTGATGAATAGGGAGGAAGGGAGCTGAGAGGGTCTGGTCTGAGAAGAAAAGCCAGCTGTCGTCTCAGCACACAGCTTCCTGTGCTGAAATGAGTTGGTCATTTGGGCTGTGATCCAGGAAAGCTCTTAAACACATGTTTGATTTAATCATGTTTTTAGTCCCACTGATCTCTTTAGAAGCCAAAGTTAAGCATATGTCTGAGTGCTTTGGTGGGTCACAGCCTCAGAAAGGCAAGGGAAACACCACCAGCTTGGGATGGTTTTCTGCCTCCCATTTCCCAGTGCAGAAACTGAGATGGAACTCAACTGATACCTCCTTGGCTTCCTAAAATGCTCTTTATTTGCTCATTTTTGATGGGCTTCTTCTCCCCGCCTTATTATTCTCTTGAAACTCTATCAACTGGAGCTATGGAAAGCTAGAACAAAGCATAAGAGAAATATGAGCTGGGTTTTTTAAGCCTTTCGAAATATGGTAGCCTAGAGAACATGTCAGATGTTTCACTAACTGGATGCCAACACTGAGGAGTCAGTCAGTGCCTGAGCCTCAGGCTCTGGAGGAATCTTTCAGAGAAGAGCTTGAGCTTTAACTGGGCTCTGCATGTGGAAAAATAGTAGCATTGTTGGAAGAGGTGCATTGATTTTGGCAGACACCCCATAGGAACAAGATAGAGAAGTACCAGAACCCGCATTTATTCTTGTGATACATCTCAGTTAAGGTTTTTATAGCTGCCAAGAGACTCCACAAACTTCAAAATCTTTTTTTCTGGATGTCAATGGATCTTACCCACACCATGACCTTGTTCTTCTGACTGGGGACATGAATCCCTCTCTGTTTGTCAGAGCATGTGTTGATAGGATGAGAGTTTGACTTAAAGCAGGGCAGGGTTAGATGAGACATTTTAGAAAGATTTTCTTCCCCGTGAGAGTGGTGAGACACTGACCCAGGTTGCCCAGAGGTGGTGGCCCCATCCCTGGTGGAGACATCCAAGGCCAGGCTTGCTGAGGCTCTGAGCAACCTGATCCAGTGCAGGATGTCCCTGCTCACTGCAGGGGTTGGACTAGATGGTCTTTGAAGTGTGTTTCCAACTCTGTGATTCTATGGTCCCATTATTACTGCAGCACCTCATCCATAATTACTGCTCTCATCCTTATCAGCCTCACTCTTTATTGTTCCCTTCACTTCTGCTCCCACAAAATCGCTGCTGGGATTTCCCATGGGACCCAGCCACCAGAGGAATATCTGGCAAGGGCAGTAGAGCCACTCTCTTGAGCACAATGCATTCCTTCCTTCATCTCACCCCAATTCCTCCAGCATCAGATGTGACCTGGATCTTGCTTATTTAGACTGGGAGAGAGGAGGAAGCCCTTTCCCAGGGCTGGGCTGGAGAGGCAGCTTATCTTTGGCTCTTGTCAAGGAGAAGGGGTGGGTTTGTGCTCTGAATCATGGAAGGCACCGAGGGCTCACCCTTGTCATCCAACCCAGTACTGCAGTTCCAGAGTGAGGGCTTTTACTGCACTCAGTCGATTGATGCATAAGTGTTGATGTGAGCTTTGATAGCTCCAGGGAGAGCTCACGGCAGCCTCCCAGTGCCTGAAGGGGCTACAAGAAAACTGGGGAGGGGCATGGTCAAATACCTCCCACCCTACAGGAAAACTGTTTGCCAGGGCATGGAGTGATAGGACAAGGGGCAATAGTTTGAAACTAGAGCAGGACAGGGTTAGGTTAGACATTAGAAAGAAGTATTTCCCCATGGGGGTGGTGCCCAGGGAAGTGGTGAAGGCCCCTTCAAGCCTGGAGACATTCAAGGCCAGGCTTGCTGAGGCTCTGAGCAACCTAATCTCGTGCAGGATGTCCCTACTCACTGCAGGGGGTTGTACTAGAAGGCTTTTGACAATCACTTCCAACCCTATGACTCCACAAACTTGGAACACAGCAGGGAGTGCCAGCCTGGGAAGACTGTGACTCTAGTGCCCAGGCACAGGGATAGCACCATGTGCCCTGGAGAAATCTAGAGGACTGGGGTTTATGGCCTCGTGGACATGAGTTATGCCAGAACTCTGTGACCTGTGGGTGGGCTGGATTTGAAGGTCTGTGCATGATCAAAGCTCTGCTTTTCTCTCCTAGGCTGAAGGCAGAGGAAGGCTGGACAGAGCTGAGGAAGCAGCTCCAGGAGTTCACACGCAGCACCCAGGTAAAGAGCTGGAACAGCCCTCCTGAAAAAATCTTCCACCTCTCAAATATGCACTGCCCTGGTGCCAATGCACTTCTCCAGGCTAGAGAGGGAAGCTTTCCACAGAGCCTGGCTGTGGCTTTGGCCAAGTGGTGCCAGCAGGTCCCAGTCCCAGCCTGGGGATGGATCCAGGCTGTTCTTCCAGGAGTGTAGCCCTGCCCAGTCCATTGCTGGAATGTCTCACTCCCTCACATTTCAGCACAAGCACTTAGGCCTGTCATCACCTGGGACCATATTCCATCTGGTTCAAGTCTAGTGTGAATGTGAAAGGAGAGGTTCTCCCGAAGTGCAAGTCTGTTTGAGCTGCACTGCCCCAGAGAACAGCTCTCTCCATGGGCAGTGATGCTGGCTGGCAGGGAGCTTGGATCAGGAGAGCTTTGCTGTCCCATTGATAGCAGAAATGAGGAGAAGGCACTGTGCTGAGGTCCCTGTCCTGACAACCATGACCCATGTGGAAAAGGCCTTTGCAAACAGAGTGGAGATTGGTTTTCTCAGTAGGGAAGGCAATGGGTCTGCTACCAGCCCATGCCTGTGTTTTGCCTTCCTCTGTCCTTCTGGTCACTTAGAGGGCCCTCTGACCCTCTTCTGGTCACTTAGACGTTAATCACCCCCATGTTGTGTATCTGTGGACAGAAGAAGGGAGATGCTGTGGCTGAGAGGGTGGATCACAGGTCTGGGAGCACGTCCTGCTCCTGGCTTTGCTGTGCACCTCAGGGGTGAGCTCAGTCAAACACCTCCCACCCTGCAGGAAGCACAAGGTCTGTGCATGGGTAAAATGATAATCTACTGCCCACTGAGACTGTGCAAAAAGAAGTTTTTTATCTTAAAAGGAAAGTAAATTCCCTTTGCAACAAACTACAGGTGTGAAAGCTCTCTGTGACCCCAAGTCCAGCAACTTCTCTGCCTGCTGTTTTGAAGCTTCTGGGGCTGGGCAGGCAGGGGTTGCTGCCCTTGCTGAGCTGGCCCTGGCCAGGGGAAGGCTGCCTGCTCTGCCCATGCCTGCAGAAGGCTGTCCTAGTGTCACAAGGCTCTTTCCCCAAGCACATCAGTACTTAGCTGCCTTTCCAACCCAAGGCACCAAAGCAGTGCCAGAGTAGAGTGATGGGGAAGCAACAGGACTCACCTGGCAGAGAGGGACAGAGCAACTTCACACCCATCTCAGGTCCCCATTTTTCCCATGCCTCTCCAGGAGGATTTGGAGCGGGAGAGGAGCCAGCTGCTGAGGAGGGCAGTGGTGGCAGAAGAGCAGGTGTTGGAGCTGCAGGAATATATCGACAGGCATCTTGCAAGGTGAGAGAGAGATGGCAGCAGCCTCCTTCTATGCTTTGTGCTCCCAGTTTCTGTCCCAGGCTCACTGCCAGAGGAACTGCTGCTGAGGTGCCTTTCTGCTCTGCTGCCAGCTGATGTCCCACAGCACATCCAGATGTGTGGGCAGCTGCCACCATCCCTGGCCCCACAGGGCAGGAGGGGCAGTGTCTGACCTGCTCCTTCTCACCTCTCCTTCCCTCTGTGCTTGGAAGAAAGCCTAGAGAGTCTCTGCCTAAGATATAAAGCCTTCCAACACATCCTGGCCCATGGTTCTCTCTCGTTTCATTAACACACCAAAGCAGGGAGAAACGCTGCTTAGGCAGGGAAGGGTGAAAGGAAGGATCCAACTCTGCACTTGCTACAACAGCCCAGCAGCTGGGCTGTCATTTGGGGTCAGACCTCCAGGCTGGTGCAGAGCTGCCCCACACCTTTTAGCTTGGAGAAGCCTGAGAGGGGATCTCATCAATGCTTGGCACCTTCTAAAGGGTGGGTCACAAGAGGACTCTTCTCAGTGGTGTCCATACATGGGCACAAACTGGAACATGAGTAATTACATCTCAACAGGAAGGAGAACAATCTTCTGTGTGAGAGTGGCAGAGCCCTGGCACAGGCTGCATGGAGGTGGTGGAATCTCCATCCCTGGGCATGTTCCTCTATGACCTGCTCTGTGTGACCCTGCTCTGGCCAGGGGTGGATGGATGGGCTCTGAAGGTCCCTTCCAATCCCTACCAGCCTGAGAAAAGGATTTGGTTTTGTATCTGCTGGAGCTCAGGTCCCAGTGGGGCTCAACCCCTGGGCTGGCTGTTCTGTCAACCCAGAGTGTGTGTTCTCAGCACGCAGAAACACAGAGCAACCACGCTGCTGATTCCTCCTTGCAGGTACAAGCAGGAGATCCTCCAGTTGAGGAAACTGGCTGACAGAGAGATGCCACATGCACTCAGTGCTGGGGCAGCCACTGCTCAGCCACTGCCCGGAGCCAGAAGGACTCTCAGCCACCAACCATAGCCCTCCCGCACAGCTCTGAGAAGCAGCTCGGTGGTAAGAAAGAGCAAGACTTCAAAGGAGGGAGCTTTCTGTGGTGGGGGCTGGCCAGGAGTGAGTCTCCTTCCCGGGCTGAGAGCTGGGAGGCACAGCGAGGGAAACCACGTGGGTGTTCTCAGGCTCAAACAACAGGACAAAACAACTGCATCTTCTGTCTCCTCTCACTCCTCAGCTGGAGGAATTCTGCTGCTCCCCAAGCATATTATGCCTCAGGACACTGGGTCGGGTTCCCAGGCAACTTTTGATTGTGGAGCCACTCTTGTTCTTGCCATACCATTTCTCCTGGCTCAGATCTTGACAGGAGTCAAAGGGGTAAATCTGCTCCTGCCTTCTCTCCCCTCCCTGCTTCTAAGAAATAAGACCAGGTAGACTTTGGTCCAATGGGATGAGCTGCTCTTTTATGGTGGGAAAACCTTTTTTCCCCTCTGTTGGAGTGGAAAAGGGAATGTATAAGATGAGTAGAGCCAAACAGGATCCTTCAGCATGGGATGAAGTGCACTATCTCCCTCCTGAGCCACCTTCAAAGGGAAGATGGAGCAAAGCCTGAGGCCAGGATCATTGGCTGCAGGAGCAACCTGCTGCTCAAAGGCAAAGACCAAGTCTCAAGGGCAGAACCATCAAGAAATTTATTTTGAAAAATTAATTAAAGTAGAAAACATACAACAAAGAGGCACTGGAGGTTGAGCCCTTAAACCCAGTGAGAATTCCAGGATTTCTAGGTTGGATTTTTTCCTGCCTTTGCTTCCCCCAAACTACCTGCTCTTTGGAAGATGAGGAGGCACCACCACCCTGCAAGTCCTCAGGAGAAAAGCCTGGCCCTGTGGCTTTATCACCACTGTCCTGAGATGAGCTTGAGGGCTGGAGAGGCTCTGAGCCCTACTGGTGCTGCTCCTTAGCCAGGCTGCTGTCAGACAGGGCTTCTCTCTGTACTGCTCTCCTCACCTCCTTCATGTCATAGGCCCAGACCTGCTCCAGCCCCTGCCCCAAGGTGCTGGTGGGGGTCCAGGAGGGGAAAGGGAAGCGTCCAGCCACAACTCGAGCTTCATCAGGGAGTTCTGCCAGGAGCTTGGTGGCCAGGAGAGGTTTCTGGGAAGAGAGAGAGAGAGACAACCATGGTCAGGTGGCTGGAGGAAAGTCACATAGTGGTAGTGTCACCAACGATCATCAGGCAGCTTCTCAGCATGGCTGTGGGGAGGTCCTCCAGACCCTTCAAAAACATAGGGCTGGTGCTTGCTCTCTGTATGGCTGGGACTGGAGCCAAAGAACAGGTGATAGATAGAGAGGAAATGGCCTCAAGTTGCACCAGGGGAGGTTTTGGTTTGATTTGAGGTAAAATTTCCACACTAAAAGAGTTGTCAGGTATTGGGACAGGCTGTCTGGGGAAGTGATGGAGCAGCCATCCCTGGTGGGATTTAAAAGATGGGGCCATAGGTTAGTGGTAAACTGGGGAGTGTTAGTTTTATGGCTGGACTTTAAATCACAGAGTCGGAGGGGACCTTCAAAGGCCTTCTAGTCCAACTTCCTCCAGTGAGCAGGGACACCCTGCAGTAGATCAAGCTGCTCAGAGCCTCAGCAAGCCTGGCCTTGAACCCACCCGGGGACAGGACCTCCACCACTTCTCTGGGCAACCTGGGCCAGTGTCTCCCCACCTTCATGGGGAAGAACTTCTTCCTAATGTCTCATCTAACCCTGCCCTGCTCTAGTTTCAAATCACTTCCCCTCATCCTATCACTCCGTACTGATTTTAAGGGTATTTTCCAACCTAAATGATTCTATAAAGGCAATTTGTGGTAAGCACCATCCCAAAGCAATGGCCATTTGGCTGTGCTGTTTTAAAGAGTCTTTGTCACTGTGCCAGATGGTCTCTCTTCTCTATGAAAACCCTTCACCAAGCTTTCTCAGGAGAAGTCAGGGCAGGAGGGACCAGCTTACCACACTGGGGGCCAGGAACACGATCACGTTGTGGCAATCGGATAGATTCACCTTAAAAGAAAGGGAAAAGAGAAATGAAGGAAGCAAGAGGTGGAAGGAGATCAGGGAGGGAACTGTTGAGGCAGCCCAACACCATCTTCTGAACCTTGGAAAAGGCAAATGCACTCCACAAGGCATAGGACAGGGATGTGCTGGTGTGATGGGGGAGCTGGGGTTGAAAGCATCTCTAGTCCATGCATCAACCATTGCTGGTCAAGCACTGACCATCATCAATGCTGGATGTTGCCTCCACCATCCTTCTAGAACCATGTTTCCTCCTGGCTTTTCTCTGTTGAGGTTGTAGGTACTCAATGACAGTTTTAGCAGCAATTCTCTGAAGGCCACCATGTGTCAGTGGCACCTCAGACCTCTTCTCAAAGCTGCACTAAGAAGCTTAGCAGACACCTACACAGCCAACAGCCAGCCACAGGCTGCTGTTTCCCAGGAAAAGAGGATGGGTTTCCACCTCCTGGGAACAGCGTGGTTTGGAGAAGGAGCAAAAAACCATCAATAAAGACTGTCCAGAGGTATGGAGCATGCTTTGGTCCTGCCTTAGCTACAGCCAAAGCTTTGGGAATGCTGTTACCTTCCACAGATCTTTCTTCAGGAAGGAAACCTTCCCATGGTACCCAGCCTTCCAGGCCCGGTAGTTGGAGAGACACAACAGCCAGGGGTTGAGTTCAAAGCCAATGGCTGGCCTCAGACCTCGCTTATAAGCCTCTAACACCTGGAGAGAGAAAGAAGAGTTGCAACAACTAAAATTTCTGCCCCATGAAGCTGGTGAGACACTGGCCCAGGCTGCCCAAAGCGGAGGTGGAAGGCCTGTCCCTGGAGACATTCAAGTCCAGGCTTGCTGAGGCTCTGAGCAACCCGATCTAGTGCAGGATGTCCCTGCTCACTGCGGGGGGTTGGACTAGATGGCCTTTGAAAGACCCTAACTACCATGTGATTTTAAGACTCTAAAATAAACCTCAGCCCCGAGTTTGGGGACAGTCTGGGGGGCAGGGGATGTTTTCCTGCTCTACTCCCTCCCTCCTGCTGGCTCATAAGAGTGACCAATCCTGGGACCTGGCATCTTCCAGCTGCAAAGACTGCAGCCACCTTCCAAGACATTTTCCTCCCCTGGGGCAGCCCCCAGCTCCCCCAATCCCCCCCAGAATCCCTCTGTCCACCCTTACAAGCCGTCCATCTCCTGATCCCAGGTCCACCGTCTTCCCCGCGCGTCCCTGCAGCAGGCTCAGGGCATTTGCCACTTGCTGGGGGCCAGAGGGCTGGTAGGGCACCTGGGGGTGATACATTTCAGTTTGTAAAATTGAGTAGAGTTTGGTTTTAATTAAGTAGAATTCACATCTTCTCATCAGCCTAATGAAGAACTTACTGAGTGTGTATCTCTTGTTAGTTAAGCATTTAACGTGTCAGTGTTACAACAACCCAGGCAGGAGGCCATGAAACTCAGGCAGAAGGAGGGGAGTGTTGTTCACACACCCCATCAAGGCAAGATGCAACTGGTCTGAAGACCATCCTGCTGGACCTCTGACAAGAGAAGATGCAGATGGGCTGAGCCAAGGCCATCCTGCTGGAATGCTGACAGGGCACTGGGCAAAGCAGCTTTGGTGGACAGAGCTTCAGAGGTCACACATGGGGCACAGTGAGGAAGAGGAGTGGATATAGTAGAAGACCACCAGAGGCTGAAGGAGTTGGGGTTGTTCAGCCTGGAGAAGAGAAGGTTCTGGGTGGATCTCATAGTAGCTTATTAATACCTGAAGGGGCTATATAAAGGCTGGGGCAGGACTTTTGAATAGAATATGTGACAGAAGAACTAGGAATAATGGATGTAAATTGGAAGAGGGGAGATTCAAGCTAGATATAAGAAATAAATTCTTTCCTGTGAGAGTGGTGAGACACTGGAACAGGTTGCCCAGAGAGGTTGTGGATGCCCCTTCCCTGGAGGTGTTTAAAGCCAGGCTGGACAAGGCACTGAGCAACCTGATCTGGTGGAAGATGTCTCTGCCTATGGCAGGGGGGTTGCAACGAGATGATCTCTAAGTTCCCTTCCAACCCAAACCATTCTATGATTCTATGACTGTTGACCACCACCCCACATCTAACTAGGCTCGCTCCAATGGACATGCACTTCTGATAATGATTTCCTGGAACTGTAAATAGAAAATACGGGATATATATTGCACAAACCCAGATTTCTACTGGGGAGATAGAGACATGAGGTTTGTGCAGTTTGAGGCAACCCCTCAGTGCACCCAGCGCTGTACCACACAGTGCCTGCTTTCTCATACTAAATCCCGTCTTAAAACGTTTCTTTGCGGGCTCATTTCGGTATCGGTGGGACTTGGAGGGAACGATCAAGGAGAGGGAGAGGACGATCGGGGACGGGTTTGGCGGGGGATGGGGTGGGGAGTGCCCCCGCGGGGTTGGGGACAGTGACCCTACCTGCAGCCTCAGGGGCACCCGTCGAAAGCCTGGAGCGAGCAGCAGGGCCCAGGTGGCCCAAGCGGCCGCCCCAGTGGCCACCGCCAGCTCAAGCAACCCCCGGCCGCCCAGCCGGACTTCCCCGACTCGCCCCCACACCTCTTCCCCCGGCTCCCCCGGCTCCATGGCGGCCGGAAGGGGAGGCCCCACTCCGCCCCGCCCCGGCCACCGGCAGGGGGTAGCCACTGGGCTGTGAGTGGCTCTGTGGGGCGGTGTGTACTTGTACAGGGCTGTGTGAGGCTTTGTGCGCCTGTGTGGAGCCCTGTTGGGCTGTGTGGAGCTCTATGGGGCTGCGTGAGGCTGTGTGGAGCTCTGTGGGAAGCCCTGTGGGGCTGTGTGGAGCCCTGTGGGGCTGTGTGGAGATCTGTGGGGCTGCGCGTGTACAGGGCTGTGTGAGGCTGTTTGCCATTGTGTGGGGCTTTGTGTGGTTGTGTGGGGCTGTGCAGGGCCACATGGGGTCGTGTGTGGTTCTTTGGGGCTCTGTTTGGCTCTTTGGGGCTGTGTATGGCTGTTGAGGACTATATGGCTGCAGCTGGGTGCTATGTGGGGTTGTTTGAGGCTGTATATGGCTACCGAGGGCTGTAGCTGGGGGCTATGTGTGGCTACTGAGGGCTGTATGGCTGTAGCTGGGGGCTGTGCATGTGACGGGTGCTGGGTTTCCCACTGTGAGGGACAGCAGAGGCTGTGGGAAAATTCCAGGCTGTGGGAAGAGGGGGGGCAGCCCCTGCCCATCCACAATTAATAACCTCCCCTTCCCCACACCAGCCCAAACTGGGAACAACAACGGCTCAATTAGGGGCAGCGGGCACACAAAGGGACATCAGCTCCCCTGCCCACACCACCACCTTCCTCCCCCCACGGCTCTGTATTTACAGGGCTGCCCCCCACGCACACACATAGGAATGTTGTCCCCTGAGACCTTGGGGACAACCCTGGGGGGTGTCCCCGTGACGGCCAGCAGCACCTGAGGACATGGATGCCCTCACCATGGGAGGTGTCACCCACCTGCAACGAGCAGCCACAGCCTGGGGATGCTGGGGAGAGGGATTGAGGGGCTGATGTCCCTCCACCTCCCCACTCCTCAGGGGTGACCCCTAGCACTGTTCTCCTTGGATACCCCATTTTCCCCAGCGACTAAGGGAGGTGCTGCCAAGGGCAAGGTGCTGCCAAGTTTCTGCTTCCATCTGGCTTTTGTGTGTGGGCAAAGAATAGTCCTCCCTTGGGGTGAGGCTGCACACATGGGGACACATGTCTACACGTAGGGACATGTGGGCACACATGGACACATGGGGATGTGCCTGCTCGACCCTCAAACCAAGGTGAGCAGCCAAGAAGACCACATCAGACATTACCCCTGTGTATGGCTCCAAAATATCACAGGGAGGCTCTTCCCCCTCTTCCCCTTCCTCCTGTCTCCCCCAAAGGCGCAGCCAAAGTAGGGGCCATGGGGGTCTCCCCAATTTCCTGCTGCTGGCAGCTGGGGGGTGGCCAAAAGTGAGATCTGGCAGAAAACAGGAGGAAAATAAGAGCTGGGGGAGAAGAAGGAAAGATGTGGGAGGGCTGTGGTGGAGGAGGAGGAGGAGGATGGTCTGCAGGGACAAGCTAAGGGCAGCCCAAGCCCCCCTGTGATGATGCTGCCAAGCAAATTAATTAACCAAGAGGTTCCCAGGCAGGGCTGAAGCCCCCTCTTGTTACCCTGAGGGGTGTGGGGAGGTGGCAATGTCCCTGTCTGCCCCAGCCCTGGGATGTGAGGCACATCCTGGGGTGCTCTGGCAGCGGGTGGCTGTGCGATGGGACCAGTTGGGATGCGCTGCTGGAGCTGAAGAGCTTTTTCATCTGCTCCTTTTCCAGGGCTGCTTTCCCACCACGCCTCCCCCATCTCCTCCACCTCCTCCTCCTCCCCCCAGCCCCGTCCTGGACCGCGGCGGCTGCAAAGCGGCTCTGACCCCCTCGGAATTTGTCACTATGTGCTGGGAAAGCTCCTTCCCACCAGCTGGCGGCACTTCGGGGGGAGAGAGGGGACACGGGGGCCCTGCTGTGGGTCAGGGTCCTGCCCCACTTCCCCCACAGCCCGCCACAGGGATGTCATGTCCAAAGAGAGGGGACTCAGAGCAGTGTGCGTGTCCCCCCCACCCCTTAAATCCAAGGCTTTGGGACTCAACTCCTCAGAGGGTGGGGGGGATTGGTGTCCTTGCGGGGTCACTGAGTACTTGCATTGTCCCTCACAGAGGGCCGTGGGGCAGATCCTGCCCCAGGGCTTGGGCTGTGTCCTCCCCACCCCCCAGCCCCTCCTCTGTTGCCCCCTGTCCCTATTTTCTGCTGGGCATCTCTTGACCCTGAAGCAAAATTCAACACTTTGGGGCATCCCCAAATCCCAGAGGACTCATCCTGACCCTATGGGGCAATCCCGTGATCTCTCTGGATATATCCTAATCCCATCCTGTTGACCTCGTGAGGCATCCCCTAACCCCAGGGACATCATTCTGACCCTGCAGGACGTCACTCGGTCCCAGAGACATCCCCTGCCCCACAGCAGCTCCCGTGGGGTGGTGTGGGCAGGCAGGAGAGCCATCCCCGGGGTGGAAGCCAGGTCCGGGCTGGGGGTTGGGGGCCGCGGGGGGGACTCGGAGCCTTTGTGCCTCCCCTTTGTGCCCACGGTTCACGCGTCAGGCTTTTATCTGGCGTCCGGGAAGGAGGGGGGTGAAGGGGGCAAGAGAAGGGGGGGAAGAAAGGCTGGGAAAGGGGGAATGGCGGGAAATGAGGACTCCCTTTGTGTGACCGGGACAGGGACAGCCACCAGGGGACACTTTTCCACTCCCCACCACCCCCTGCTTTGCAGTTTGCCATCTCATTATGGCTACCCATGAGCAGCGTCACCCAAAGGCTCCATGGGCTCCAGAGGGTTCCCTGGGCTGGGATGTCTCTGTCCTCCACAGAAGGTTGGGGCAGATCCCAGGGGATGAGGAGCCCCTGGGGCACATTTCTATCCAGGGAGCTGGGTATGGGATGCTGGTCTCTGTGGTGTCTCCAAACCCACCCCCTTGGGGGTCCAAGGGGCATGTTGAAGTGGATTGGGCTGGACTGCCCCTGAGGATACTGTGCAGAGTTGTGCTGGGGGGGCATTGTGATATCTTGGGGGGCTTCCCTGGACTGGCAGGTCCTGTCCCCCATCACCACCCCTTTCTCTGAGCCCACCTGAGTATCAGCTGCCCTTCCAGAAACCCCCCAGCCTCTCTACCCCACTCCTTCCCTCCACCCTGCTGCCCCCCAGCACATTTCTCCATCCCTTTCCATCTCCTGCTGTTTTTATCCTCTGTAAACACTGCTCTGTGCCCTGGAGGTGGCTGTGCAGGAGTTTGGCCTGGCAAGATGCAGACTGTTCTTTCAGGGTGATGCTGGGATCACTGGGCCTGGGGGAATGGGGATGCCAAGGCCAACAGATGTGAAGGATAGGTTTAGGCTAGACATTGGGAAGTTCTTTCTCATGAGGGTGCTGAGACACTGGCCCAGGTTGCCCAGTGAGGTGGTGGAGGACCCATCCCTGAAGACATCCAAGGCCAGGCTTGCTGAGGCTCTGAGCAATATGTAGTGGAAAGACTAGAAATAATGGGTGTAAATTGGAAGAGGGGAGATTCAGGCTAGATATAAGAAAGAAGTTCTTTACAGTGAGGGTAGTGAAACACTGGAACAGTGTGCCCAGAGAGGTTGTGGATGCCTCCTCAATCCCTGGAGATTTTTAAGGCCAGACTGCACAAGGCAATGAGCAGCCTGATCTAGTGGGAGGTGTCCCTGCCTATGGCAGAGGGGTTAGAACTTGATGATCTTTAAGGTGCCTTCCAACCCAAACTATTCTATGATTCTATGTCCCTGCTCACTGCAGGTGGTTGGACTGGATGGCCTCTGAAGGGCTCTTCCAACTCTGTGATTCTATAATTCTATGGTTAGAGTTAGAAACTTCACCATCCTACCACGCCTTGGCCAGGACCCAGCAGTGTCAGGAAGCGAGGGTGGCTTACCCAACAGGACACAGGGTGGAGGGCACCAAAGACAGCAGGAAAACCTCTCCAGCAGAGAAGAAGCAGGCTAACAGCCCTTTCCGCCCCTAGGGCTAACAGCCCTTTCAGCACAAGCAGTCAATTTGGCCAAATAAACAGATCTGAAAAAAACAAGAGATTTTTTTTTCCCGCTGCTGGACAGAAAGGCGCCGGATGCTTTGTACTTTAAACGCCATCATTTGGCTGCCAGGAATTTGCTGGGTCGCAGCAGGGTGGGAGGGAGATCCATCCCTGGGGCAGGCAGAGGATACCGTGGGCAGCACAATTCCCTCTGCACCTCGTTTATTGCTTTTCCAGCCTCATTTTTCCTCCTCCTCCGCCGGGTTTCCCACTCCTTCCCTCCGCCTTACTCAGCTCCTGCCCACTGCCAAAATCAGGGGGGGGCGGGGGTGGGAAGGGAGATACTGGAATCCTCAGGAGCTCAGCGTGGAGCATTTCACCTTCCCAGGGCTAAATCCTCCCATCCCAGCCCCAGACTGAGCCCCCAAATTAGGAAGTAAAGCATAAAATAAGCACTGGAGATACTTCTGAAGGGAAAACATGTGTTGAGGATTGAACTTGCCCAGCAGGGTCTTATCATATCCAGATCATCATTTAATATATGTGTGTATATATATATGTGTATATACATACATATGTACTCCTATACACACATGTGTATATTTAATTTAACTCCAAAACAGATTTTTGTCAAGAAACAGCACATTATGGTCATCAAGGGATCAGGGGCACCAAATCCCTGGTCGTTCAGCCTGGCTGGTGTAACTCAAAGAGATGTTATTGAAATAATGCCCAAAAGGACAAGGTGACATGTGCCATCACTCTGGCTCAGAGTATCTGGGGGGCTCAGGGAAGGCTGAGGCTCTGTGAGAAGCACTGATGAGAAGGAAAGGTCCTGGTAGGGAATGTGCTGTGTCTCATTCCTGTCTGAGGCTGTCCTGTTTCCTGGGGGGTGTCCAGTGCCCCATCCCTGTCTGGTGGAGTCCTGTGTGCCTTCCATGTCCCAGTCCTGTCTGGGATAGTTCCATATTCCATCCGTGTCTGAGAGTATTCCATGCCCCATCCCCGTTCAGAGGTGTCCCATTTTCCAACCATGTATGGGGTATCCTTTGTCTTGGGGGGGTGTCCTGTGTGCAATCCCTGTCTGGGAGCATCCCATATCCAGTCCTTGGCCAGAGATGTCATGTGTCCCATCCTTGTCTGGGAGAGTACTGTGTCCCATTCCTGGCTGTGGATCTCATGCCCCATCCCTGGGTAGGAGCATCCCATGACCCAAACCTAGCTGGGGGTGTCCTGTGTCACCAGGACTGTTCTGTGTCCCATCCTTGGCTGCGGGTCCCATGTCCCATCTACATTCAGAGTCCTGTCCCACCTCTCCCCTGCCCAGGGATGCTGGGGCAGCCAGGATGAGCAGGAGTTGGGGGCTGGACCCCTTCTGGAGGGGGGCAGCAGCGGGGGGGGGAGTGTGAGATCTAGGAAGCTGGTCTGGGAAGCCTGGCACAATGGAGCCTTGTGGCCACTGGCTCTGATGAGAATTGTCCCTGACAGCAGCTCCGCCAGTGGGGTCATCCCCCCACCACAGGGTCACTCCCCCACCATGGGGCCACTCTGCCCCCATTCCAGACCCCACCACCCCTCACTTAATGCTGTGGGGGGGGCGGAAGGAACCCCAGAGTGACCCGCCTTGGGGATGCAGCAGTTAGAAACACCAGTTATCTCTAGAGAAATAGATTTATAAAATGTAGGATGGTTTCCAGGCCCTGCTTGGTGTGGGGAGGGGTAGTGTGGGGGGCAGAGTCTCCTGCCATACCACCCTCCAGCCTTGCCCCCACCTGCAGCACCCCGTGGTGAGCATCCTGCCTGGCTTTTTATAGAAAAGGAGAGGCACATGCTACAAATACAGCTTATTTTATGAGAAAAAGAACAAGGAAAAGTCACAAATTTGGTATCATTATAACTTTAGTGCACATACGATGCCCATCCCCACCCCCACGGTTGAAAACTCCCCCCTCAGCATGTGCCCCAGTGCTGGCAATGTGGCACTACCGTGGGATCCAGTGGCCACTGTGCCACGGGTGACACAGCCATGGGTGACACATCCCCGGGTTGGTGGTGGTGGGTGACATGGCCCAACCTCTCCCCACTCCCACGACACCTTCCTGCATCAGCGCTTTGGTCCTGTCCCAGTCCTGCTGGGGACACCTCTGCTTCCCATGCCAGCCTTCCTCCTGCCTCCTCATCCTCCTCACTCCCTTCAGCCTCACTGCTCTTCCTCAGCATCCCTCCTGCAGCTCCTGCCCATGTCCCTCCTTCCTGCATTGTACACAGGGCTGGGGCAGAGCTCGCTCCTGCCCCCCACCCCCTGCCACCCCGACATTGCAAATCCTCCTCCTGGCCCTTCTGCCACATCCCCAGCCCTGTCCCCACTGCCACCTGTAGCTGAACCCTCCGGGGTGGGGGGAGTAAGGGCTGTCCCATCATGCTGCACTCACCATGTCCCTAAGCCCGCAGCACCCCCCTCCCTTGGGTGCCCCAACCCCATCACCCCTCACTCTGGCAGGTCCCTGGGGACCCCGGCTGAGCTAACCTTGGGAAAATCCTTTCCATTCCAGCAGGATTTTCTCAGGATCACCCCTCCTCAAGCCTGCTGGCAGGGGTTGCCAAAACCCAGCCATGTAGTGAGGGCCAAAGCACCACACTCCCTCCGGGCACCGTGTCCCTGCCGACACTGACATCGCCCTGCATTGCCCCCCCCAACCCCAACCCCAAGATGATCTTGCTGCCTGCAGGACCCCAGTCCCCTGGTATCCCTGGGGCTGGGGCCACCCTCCCTGTCCCCTCCCTCAGTCCATGGGGAACTCGCAGGGGTTCTGGCTCTTGCGCTGAGCCCCCTGGTAGATGCGCTGGACGTGGGGGACACGGGGTGCACAGCTCAGCCAGGCCTCTCCGAAGTGCAGCCAGCCCATGAAGAGGAAGGTGCCGGGACCCGGTTTGACGCCGCAGCGCAGGGGGGTGCGGATGTTGCCCACCCCTCGCCCTCCTGCTTGGAAGAGGGGAAACTTTTGGCGGTGGACGCGAGTGGTGCTCACGCCGATGATGGATTCCTGCAGCTCCACATCGTTGGAGACGCTCCGGATGCTGCCACGGATCACTGGCAGGGGGAAGGCAGGAAGGGATGTCAGCATCTCCCTCTCCATGGACCAGTTCCTCATCCCCATCCCTCTTTCCATCCTTGTGCCCTTCCTCAATCCTATCTCTATTCCCATCCTCATACCTGTCACCATTCTGGTCCACATCCTTGTCCATGTTCCTGTCTTCATCCCCACACCTATCCCCATCCCTTTCCTCATCCCTGTCCTGTATTCATAGTATCATAGAATTGAAAGAGACCTTCAGGGGTCATCTTGTCCAACTCCCTGCAGTGAGCAGGGACACCCTATACTAGGTCAGGTTGCTCAGAGCCTCAGCAAGCTTGGCCTTGAATGTCTCCAGGGATGGGGCCTCCTCCTCCTCTTTGGGCAACCTGGGCCAGTGTCTCACCATCCTTATGGGAAAGAACTCTTCCTAATGTCTCATCTAACCCTGCCCTGCTCTAGTTTCAAACCATTGCCCCTCATCCTATTAGTCCATGCCCTGGCATCCCTGTTCCCATCCCTGTCCTCATCCATGTTCCTGTCTTTATCCCCATCTCCATCCCTAACCCCAACCCCAGACTCATCCCTGCCCTTGTACTTAATCCCTGTTGCTGTCCCTGTCCCCATCCATCTTCCCATCTTCATCCCTGCCCCTCAGTGGCCTCTGTGACACTGATGACCACAGCCCAAGCCAGACCAGCCAGAGAAGAGGAGGTCAGGGCTGCCTGTGGGACTGTTGTCCCCCCAGTTTGACTTTTCCTTCTCAGCTCCAGCACTTGGGGGGGGGGGTTTACTCACCAAAGTCACTAGTGCAAATGGCCATCAGGATCTCGGTGTCATTGCACGGCCGGCACACTCCTGCAATGGCCAAACACAGCTTGTCACCATATGCTTGGTGGCTCCTGGTGATCAGCCTTAGAGAGGTCCCACCCCACATCCAGCTCCTCCATCCCATACAGACCCCAGGAAGGGATGAAGAGTGGCATCCCTGGGGAAACTGAGTCAGGCTGATCTGAGGTGATGGGATCTCACCTCTTCTAGCTCCTACAATAGCCAAGCACATCCTGTCACCACCCTGCAGCTTGGTGGTGGCTCCTGGTGACCAGCATCAAGAAGGCTCCACCCCAAATCCAGCCTTGGCAGGGAGGTCCAATCCTGCATCCAGCCCCTCTATCCCCTCTCCCCCGTGGGGACCCCTGGAAGGGAGGGAAGTGGCATCCCTGGGGAAACTGAGGCAGGCTGAGCTGGGATTCCTGATGGGAGCTCACCTTCTCCAGCTCCTGCAATGTCCAAACACAGCCTGTCACCAATCTCCAGCTTGGTGACTCCTGGTGACCAGCCTCGAGGAGATCCCATCCCACCCCACATCCAACCTCTCCATCCCCTCTCCTCCGTGCAAACAGCGGGGCAGGGAGGGAAGCAGTGTCCCCGGGGAAACTGAGGCAGGTCGGGCTGGGAGCTCACCCACCTTCTCCAGCCAGGCTGGCTGCGGGCAGTGCGGGGCGGGCCAGCCAGTCCCCCCGCAGCTGGTAGCGGAAGGCGGCGATGCGGCGGCTGATGTCGCGGTGGGGGGTGGCCTGCAGGAACAAGGCCACCTTCTCCTGGGGCAGCCAGCTGAAGCAGCGGACACGGGGTTGGGGGTTCTCCGGCAGCAGCAGCTCCAACACCCCCTCCCTCTCCAGGTAGAGCTGAGCCCCCCGGAAGGTGCCGGAGGGTTTGACGCAGGCGGTGACGTGGCGGGGGCTCTGGCCCTTGATGGCGGAGCTGGTGGGGGGCAGGCGGGGGTCCAGGCGCAGACGAAGGGCCCCCGTGGGGTACAGCCACTCCAGCGAACCCTCGGCGCAGTGCAGGGAGAGCTGCTCCACGCTGCCGGCCTCCTGCGACAGCCCGCTGCCACACACGGCAGCTCCCCGTCAGATAGGACCCCCCCAGGGAGATGGAGACCACCCCCCCCCCCCCCACNCCCCCCCCACCAACCGGTGTCCCCTACCCCCCAAGTGCAGCAACAGCCCTTCCACAAAGGCGTGTGGAATGAACACGGGGGGAACAGTACCAAACCACGCAGCGTCTCAGATTTGGGGTGCCATGGCGTAATTTTGGGGGATACTCGTGCCTCGCAGCACCCTCCCGG
>VZTY01032973.1:3562-14230 GCA_013400935.1 Turnix velox
CACTTCAAGCCAACTTAGATTTTGAGAGGATCGTCACTGTCATTCAAGAAATAAATGGAATGACACAATTTTGATATTAAACTGGTTTAATGGTACAGTTGCCAACTATAAAGTGATTGCTGAAGATATTTTTGGGGGTTTTTTTTTGACATGCAAATCATTACTTCTCTCCTTCAGCTCTCCTCACTCTGCTGGCAGTCAAACACAGCTTGCCTACTGAGGCAGCATGTCCTTATTAAAAAGGACTAGTTAAGAAACGGCAATAATCTGCTTTTCTTAACATCTTGATGGGTCCACCTTTAAAAAATGGAATGTAAGCTGTAGATATAACTATCTTTATTACCTATTACACAAACCGGTTCATATTTACCGAAAACTAGCAACCAGAAGAATTTTTCTTACTATTGTAAGTGTGATGAAGGTTATTTTATAAAGACCTTTTTAAGCCTCTGTTAAGAGTTTTATTGTGGAGTATTTTTTAAGTGAAAATTAACTTTTGACTTTGAAAAAGGTAGAAGTTTGTTACAGCCAGTTCAGTGTTCACGTCTCCCGAAATGAAAAATGATTAAAGATGACACTTTGGTTTGGTAATTAAGATAATTTTTGTGCAACTAGGCTGCAATTGTGAGAACTGACTTGCTTTGACCTTGCAATTTAACATCTCAAAACAGGGAAAGTAAATAAATGAATCTGAAGTTTATGGGTGGCAGATAATAATCTAGGTCCAGATCTGCAATCCAGGCTCCATTTTTGTATCATGAAGTTGATATGAATTGGGTAATGTGAAATTCTTAGTATTTGTGTCTCTGAATACTGAACTTCTGTAGCTTTCTTCTGCCTTCAACTTCCATGCAAATTGTGGCTTTTCTTAATATTAGTGACTTAACTTTACTACTGACTGTTTGCCTCTTATTGCAGTAAATTAATTTTGAAATGCAGTATGTTTTTTTTTCCTTGGTATATGTAAAATACACATTACTGTGCATATATTTTGATTATTATAATTAAATATACCTTACTTCCAGTGGGTCTTGATGGCAAGATTTTGTATTTTGTGTTTTGTCTAGCTCCCTTGCTCTAGGCTGGAGTATCTTAGGGTCTTGGTCATGGATGGAAATCCTTCATTTTTCTGGGCCTTATTTTAGTGTTTGACTACTATGATTGCAATTTTTTTTTCTATACAACTGGAGTTTCCCTGGTGGAGATGGTGTTTGTAGCCTCTTGTCCTTTTTCTCTCCATCTTCAAGAATGTCTTTCTTCTCTTGTGGTCTCACATGAATTAATTGAGGACAATAAGATTTACCTCCTTGGTTCCTCAAGGCTGAACACTTGATATTTGTGTGCCATGTGTTGTGACCCTCAAGTAATCTTTAGGGTTTGCCACCAGATTTTACCAAAGTCCATCTTGTTTTGAGAAGCAAGTTTGCCAAAGGAAACATCTTATCTAAACCAAACAGTCTGTATCTTTGTTAATTTACCTCCAAAGAACAAGATTTCCCAGCTTTACAATCTTCTTTGCTGGCTAAAATCTGTAAAAAAACCAATAACCTCTTTGAAAAGAAACAAAGTCAAATAATTTCTCCTTGTTCTAGGAGATGTCTTGCATTACACTGAAAATTTTCAGCAAGTGTGTGCCTGGGGTTGTCCTGGCCCTTTCCCACTGAATGTTACATTAATATTTATATCTTTGTGCCTGCAAAATGACAAATGTGTTACCAACTCTGTCTAAAATAGTATTTCCATAATAATTTTCTCCCTGATTCTTTCCTGTGTGTTGGCTTTTGGGTTGTTTTTTTTTTTTCTTGTGATGAATAATAAAATGTAGCATTTCATTTTTCCTTAAAAATCAGCTGGAGATGTTGAGATCTAACAGGAGTGCAACCCTTTGCTGGGCTGTATTTTTCAGGACTAGCTAAGTATCCCTGGACTTTTTTGATCATCACTCTGAATTAGGATGTGTTCCCAAGTTTGAAATAAAAAAACCCACAAGCATTATTTCTTCATGGGGAATATTATTTTAAACACCTCTTCCCATTTCAATGCTCTTGGTGTATTTAACTGAAATGGTGCAAGTGGCTGACAGCTTGCTTGGATTTAACAGTCTGGTGTTTTGTTTTCAGACTCTTGTAACAGCAACTCTTAAAATATGAGCTTGGCTCTAGATTTCTATCTGATTTTCATAATTGTAAATCAGGGTTAGCTTCCTTGAGGCTAATGGAACAACTCCAGTCTAAATCCTATTACAGACAGACCTGCTGGCTCTCAGCATTTCCACAGAGTCAGGGAGGGGTTTTTTTATTTGCTTTAGATGCAGATTGCTGGTGGTGTCTTGTAAAGAATTACCACTTCCCTCTGGTGATGGGGAGGAGGTGAAGGAACCAGCCCTGAAGGTATTTAAGAGATGGCAGAGAGATAGATCTTAGGAATAGGGTTTAGTGCTGATTTGTGTCAGAATTTGGTTGATGGTTGAACTTGATGATCTGAAAACTCCCTTTCAAGGTGACTCTATGAAAGTAGACAGGCTCTGGGTACCACATAGCTCCTGGGCACAGCCTGCCTAGGGAAGGGAAGGATGCTGAGGAGATGAGCATTGCTACAGCTTGCTGGGATCTGGTGTATCAAAACTGAGAGTAATTTAAAGCATCCTTGACCTTGCACATGGAGGTTTGACTGGAGAACCTGGAAGGAGTTGAAACTTACGTTCGTCTACTGTGTTGTGCAAACAGTGATGGGATAAAGGAAGAATGTAGATGATATTCACACCATTTCCAGAACTCCAGGAGCTTTCCTACAAAGCTGCTTTTCTGCTGGTCAGCCCTTAGCCTGTGCAGGTGCCTGGGATGGGTCATCCCTTCATGCAGGGCTTTGTGGTGGCCTTTTTTGAGCTTCATGAGACCCCTCTTTGCCTGCTCACATCCCTCTTTCTGGCACCATGACCAGTGTTTCCATCATCCTCCCTTCCTTAGAGAATTTATTCCTGATACAAAAGCACCATGTGTACAGAGAAGTGTAAAATTCTTTTGTTGAAAAGCTTAAAAAACTAAGTACTTGTCTTATTTTTGCAGTGGAAATTCAGAGTGACTGGAAGAGAAGAGGTTCAGATTTTGTTTGTGACACCAACTTTCTGATGAGCTGCTTGAAGGGTACAAAGAACCCTGTATAAATGCACTTCCTTGGAGTTAAAATGCTGCTCTCTGACATGCCTGAGGACTGGAATGCAGCTTTCAGCTTGATGGCTTCTCAAAACCTAGGACTTTCCATCATCCTTTGCGTTCAGATTCTCTAAAAGAAGAAACATCTTTTATGTGTCAATAAAATAGCTCCAGATCTGTACAAATTCCAGGAATCAAAAGTGAAGTGGCTCTGTTTAAGGGACTGTAATAGAGAACATAGGTCTTGTATTTCTCTTTCTCCTGAAAAAAATACCTTCAACTAACTCGTTGAGATTGGCTGCATTTATGAGACTAAGTAATAATTATGTTGGAGATTCCTCTTGAGTGTGTTTGTAGGGAATGGGGTTTATTCACAAAGGAGGAGTGTGCTTGAGTGCAGGCAGGACTCACGTTTTCCTAAGCCAGGGCTTGTGAAACAGTTATTCATTTGCTTGTAGCTCAAGGGATTCAGGATTTTCTCTGCACTGCAGGAAGTGTAGAGAGGATGGTCCTTTCCCCAGTTTCCTCAACTGCTCAGAGTACTGAGAAAAAACAGCTCTGAATTTCTAAATAAATGAGCTCTGGCCCTGGCAGCCCCCAGGGAGGTTCTCTGAGTGGTGATGGAGGAGAAGTGAGGGAGAAATATTGCAAATTTCTGCCAATCTAAAGCAGCCAAGGGCAGGGAGTGAGGAGCACAGCTACCTCATGATAAATTCTTTCCCTCTGTTTTTTTTTCCCCCCTTAGCTTCTCAGTCTAACTCTGTGTAGAGAAAATAATGACAGTACCACTGAGTGGAACCAGGGAGTTGCAGCTGGGACAAATAACCTCAGAACCTCCTTCATGAAGGTGGCAGCATTTCTGCAAAGTCTCTTGGCTAAATGATTTATTAAGAGATCATTTTTTCAGGACTGGACTCTGTCAATAAGCAAGGTTAGGTTTATTTTTCAGACCACCTTTTGTACAAATGAACGTGGCTTCAGCTGCTGGAAGATCCTTCACTAATAGGATCGTGGTACAAGTTTATTGACTGAAATATAATGATACTGTGTTTGGAATGATTTGTGAAATCCTCGGAGGAGAGAGCCTGCTTAGAAAACAGTGACTGAGCTGAGACATTTATTATATGGGACTATCAGTTAGGTACAAATCCCTGTATATGTAGATAATAGAATCATAGAATGGTTTGGGTTGGTAGGGACCTTAAAGATCATCTAGTTCCAACCCTCCTGCCATGGACAGGGACACCCCCAACTAGACCAGGTTGCTCAATGCCTCATCCAGCCTGGCCTTAAATACTTCCAGGGTGTATAAATCACTGTTACTTTGGCCTTGCAACAGAAAGGGTGTGATTGTTTTTAAAGGGGGGGAAAATAAATTCAAATTTCCTTTGTTGGAATTTTTCTCCTTTTCTGAAGCTGTGGCCACTAAGTAGGAGATGTTCTGAGCCAGTAGCATCTCCATGGGAAAAAATAAATAAAAAAAAGAACAAACCAAAAAAACCCCCAGAAAAGCATTACTAAGTTCCTGGGATCCTGGATTCCGGTTTGAAATCAAGAGAAGAGATTTGGGAAGTAAGAAGTGATGTCATGCTGTAGAAAATATATATTGATGATGACAATTAGGGTTGAAACAAAGTAAATGAAGCTCATTAATAGTATTTCCAAATTGCAATTGTTAAACATCCTTAAAGGAAAGGGACAACAGGGCACATCTTATGCAAAGGTAAAAAAAGAAACCACTTCAGAAAACACTGAAAACAAAAAGTGTGTCTGTAAATACAGGGAAACACCTTGCAATGAAAAGTGTCCCTTCTAGTGTTTGTATCCAAATGCCACAGTGTTTTAGAGCAACAATTTGGGTCCACTAGTCTTTTCTTTTTTCTTGTCTGTGCTAAGAAACATTCAGAAGAGAAACAGATTGTGTGATAATACTCTGGTACTAACAGTGAACATTCTGAGTGAACTGTTTAGGGTTTTTTTAATCATTATAGGTAAAACATAGCACAATTTTTATCCAGGGGCTATGGAGGTCTCATTTAACCATTATCTGTGCTGACTGAACTTCTTACCAAATACCTTTTGCATTCTTTTTACTTTATAAAGGATTTTTATACACTGAAGTCCATGGGAGATTTTAGACTCAAAGCATTTATCCTCAGGAAAATAACAGAAATAACAGGTGCCATTAGCACACTGGTAAAAACCTTCTGGACCTCATGCATGTGCTCAACTCTCATTGTGCCTAATTTGCTGATAAATGTGTCTCGTTAGATCCTATTTTCTCTAGGTGCACGTTGACCTTTCCTTGGTTTTCAGCAGGAGGTTCATAGTTAGAGTAGAAGATAATTAATGGTGTAGCTAATCAGATCAGATGTTGGACTGGAGGTAACGAGTTTGAAGCAATTAGGGATGGCTAAATCCAAGTTAAAATAATCTGGAGGCTGACAGGGACTGTGCTCAGCCTCCAGGGGAAGTTTGGAAGTGGTGGGAAGGATGGAGTTGCTTCAAAACATGTAAATTCAATGAGCTTTAACAGCAGCTACAACAACCACAGCCTTGAGGAGAACCTTGAAAGATCCCATGATTTTGCCTACCAGGGCATTCACCATTATGAAATTTAAAAAAAAAAAATTGAAATTGAAGCTGATGGTAGGAGGGAGAAGGAATCACAGAATGTCAGGGATTGGAAGGGACCTCAAAAGATCATCAAGTCCTCCTGTTGAAGCAGGAGCACCCAGATCAGGTCACAGAAAAGGGAAAGCTCATGCAAACTTCCACTCTGCAGAAAACAATGATCTGAAGAATGGATTTTTGTGGGTAAAATTTCCTAACCCTTTGTAGAGAACTGGTCTCTACAGGGAGCAAGACCTCCATCACCACCTTCTTGTGGCTAAGCAGCTTGGAGGCCACTGATCCATGCACCTTTGGGCCTCCTTTTGAGGACAGTTGGTGGGAGATCTGAAGTGTCCATAGCCAGCACCATGTTGTCCCTCTACCTGCTGGACCCTGAAAGGTGACAACAGCTCCAGAGAGTTCTTTTGAGGAGCCCATCTTCACAGCTGCTTCTAACATCACTGAATTCATCATGCTAGAAGCAAGAGGCTGAGATGATGCTTTGCTCTCCCTGCATTTTACTGCCAAGAGTCCTCAACACTCCGAGCACCTCATCTCCTTGTCCTACTGCTGCAAAAGGTCCTATTTCAAAAAGCCTTCTCCACCTGCCGCAGAACCACAGCATCTTCTTCAAACTCACTTCTTGATCCAGAGACATACGTCTTGTCTGCAGGATGGGCCCAGCTCTGCCCATGCATGGTGTGTCTGAGAGAAATTAAATAAGATTTTCCTTTTGCTGTTCCTCATTCCAGGTGTCCACAATGAGCAGCATGGACTCTCCAGGGTGTTCTTGCTGATCAAAGTGATATTTCACAATGTTTTGTTTGCATTTCCCACATTTATTGTAACAGAAACTTCAGCTGATGGAGTAGAATGTTCACTGTAAATGGTCACAGACCTTCAGGAGTCCAGAAAAGCAGACTTGGTGGTGTAATATATCATCCTAAACTCAAATACTGGAGCAATAGCATGTGGGTGATGGGAAAATTCTTCACTCCCTGGCTCCAAGTAGATTTGATCAATACAAATCTGCAGCTTGCAGGTCAAATGAGGCTTTTGAGTTGAAAACATGATTTTTCCCTTCACTTTGCGGGTGTGGAGGCAGAGAAAACACCAGAAGCAGTGACAGATGGCTTGTCATCCTTAAAAGTGGTTCCCTTAGGAATAAGCCAAGCTTCTAATGGATCCTCTGCTACTTGCCAAGATTTAGTAAAGGGCTCCACAATTCCCTGCTTCCAGAGCCATGATGAGAGGACCAGAGCTCTATGGACAAACATATTTTGAGGCATCTAGGAGAGCAAAAAGAAAATCCTGTTGGAATATCAAGGGAAAGAGAGTCTTCTCTAGCTGCCTGTCATGCACAACACTGCCTAGGACAAACAAGAACTTTCTCATTTCCTTGGTGGCCCCTGTGGCTTTTGATGGGATGCCTGGACACGTCTGTCTCCAAAAATATGCTGCTAATGTTTTAACAAAAGTTTTCTGCTGCTAACAAGTGTTTCTGTCCAACCTTCACAGAATCACAGAATGGCAGGGATTGGAAGGGACCTCAAGAGATCATCTAGTCCAATTGGGGGCAGGAGCACCCAGATCAGATCACACAGGAAGGCATCCAGGTGGAATTTGAATGTCTCCAGAGAAGGAGACTCCACACTCTTTCTGGGCAGCCTGTGCCACTGTTCTGTCACCCTCACCAGTGCCCATTGGCAATTACCATGTACTAGTGGCAGCCTGTGATACAGAAGTAATAAATATCTTGTATCTTCCTCTCTTGTGTGTGCTTTAAAGCAACAACAAACTACAGTTTTCTACCTTTCCATGCTGAGCCTGATGGAAGAACTCCTCCAGAAATGAAAGGATGTGGGAATTTCTTAATATTCTTCTTCATAAAGGAATTTCAATGCAGATTATGTAGAACTTCACCTCCAGTGACTATTTAAAGCCTTCTGCTGATGTATGTTGCTCAGCTCCAGCTATACCAATGGCAGCAATGAAAGCAAACCTTGTGTTTATCCTGGCAAGACCTTCACTTGCATTCCCTCCAAAGCTCTAAAATGCTAATTCTAGCCCTCAAATCCATTGCTTCTGAGCAATGAGTTTCCATATTCAATTAGCATCTCATTATTAATATTCAGAAGAGATTGATTCTAAGTATGGTTCTTAGGGAAAGATAAGGACAGTGCTTTTCACTCGAGCAAGGATTATGTTTGTGAGATATCCTGCCCTCCAGAAAAAAGAGACCTTGACACTATGAACATGTCCATGGTGCAGCTGCTAAAATACTCCAGTGAGGAAACATTGCTTGGCTGTGTGTTCAGCTCTGGATTCAAACACCTTTTGCTGTATCTTTTGGCAGAAAAGGAGCACTCACTGCCTGCTTACAGGGCATCTTGGTATGTGGTGGACACTAAAACGACCTGACATCTGAGCAGAAGTGTCACCTGTAGGTGCAGAAATGCTCCCTTGGGGATCCTTGGGACAACACACACCGACAAAGCTAGTTATGGCTTGATGGATTTCAGGCTGAACAGGAAAAAGTGTTTTTTGAATGTTCTTTTTGATGAGCAGCAGCCCCACAGTTGAGTTGGAAGCACCCATGAGTGATGGAGTAAGGGATGGAGCGTGATGACCATCAACATGTTCCTCTGATGTTTACATGGCAAAATGGCTCATGTAATAAAATTGAGCCAGGTGCCTGTTGCTCTACACCATCTCTTTTATCAGTTTCTGATGGTTTTATACCATCATCACTTGCAAAACTGTTTAGCAGCCAGGTTTTATTTGAGATGGTTTCCTTCAAGGACCTGGAGCTGGTAATAGCCTGTGTTAGCTCAGGGGCACGCACAAGCACAAAGCTCCCAGTGAGGGACTTGTTTCCTCCCCAGGCTCTCACTGCTGTGGGCTGAGCTGTTCAGAAACACAACACAGAGAAAAATCCAGCAGCTTTAAAGCACCTCTGACCTTGGATTGTTCCTGTCCCTCTGCACAACTCAAATGGTCCTTAGGAGCTCAGGTAAGTTACAAGTGTCCTATTGCTCATGGCTCATCCAGCCTATACACAGCAGCAACACCTCATCCCCTTCAACTCAGCCCCACCAGGTATCCATCCCTGGGAGCAATTTTGTAGCTCCAGCATTTCTCTCTGTAGGGGAATAATGGCTTTTAGGGGCTCTACTGACCCTTTAATGTAACATATTGGCCATTAAATACATACCATGTTTCAATCCTCTTTTTGAGTATGCCTGAGCAAGTATTAATTTGCTGCTTTCCTTGCTCAGTACTGAATGAGAGAAGTACTACATAAAATGGTGAATAATTGTAGCAGAAATGGAAAGACAATTGAAAGAGAGAGATTATTTTTTTGCTGACAGATGAGGTGATTGAGGAGTTCATTATTGCTTACTACCCTTTAGGTTAATGCTTTAGTATGGCTCCCCTGGAGAGTCTGTCCTTCTGACAGCCTCCTGCCCCTCTCTTCAGTTCAAACCACCACCTTTTGGAAGAGCTGAGCACTGCATGTGGAAAAATCATGTTTGAAAATGAAAATAACTGTAAGTGATGAGGCTCTGAGCATCCTGATCTAGTGCAGGATCTCCCTGCTCACTGCAGGGGGGTTGGACTAGAAGATCTTTGAAGGTCCCTTCAAACTCAACACATTCCATGTTTCTATGGCAGGATCTACCTTGTAGAATCCAAGATGTAAAGGTAAACCAAGGTGTTTATTGGCAATAAATAATCAGATAAAGGGAAAAAAAGAGGTCAAATAATTGAATGAAACCTGTTCCTTGTTTTAACACTGTTGTTTGTTTTGCAGCATAAATCCAGTGTGCTCACACAGATTTTTCATAGAGTCACAGAGTGGTTTGGGTTGAAGGGACCTTAAAGATCATCTAGTTCCAACCCCCCTGCAAAGGGCAGGGACACCTCCCACTAGACCAGGTTGCTCAATGCCTCATCCAGCTTGGGGTTTTCCTGAGAAGATGTGTCACAGAGAGGGCACTTTATTGTGATGTTTNTGGGTTGAAGGGACCTTAAAGATCATCTAGTTCCAACCCTCCTGCAAAAGGCAGGGACACCTCCCACTAGACCAGGTTGCTCAATGCCTCATCCAGCTTGGGGTTTTCCTGAGAAGATGTGTCACAGAGAGGGCACTTTATTGTGATGTTTATTCAGGAATATGGAAATGAATCTTTTATGAAAATGTCTTCTTTGACATGGGAAGAGGAAGGACCAGTTCCAAGATTTTCCAGAGACAAAAATGACCCAAGCACACAGCATCACCTTCCTGTTCAGAGGGATTCACCTACAGAGAGAGTTCACTTGTTATTATCTACCCTATGTTGTTTTTTGGAGAGTGAAATTTCTCAGTGGGTCTTTCCTCCTTTCTTCATGCACATTTGCACTGGCAGCAGTTTGGTTTTTTAGAGTTACCCCAAAACAAGCACAGAAATAAGAGAAGCAAAGAAAGGGCCATGTGGAAACCCAGCCCATTCATCCATCCCTCTTGCCTTCCCTGTGCTATCAAGCTCTCTCCCATTTCTCCAGGAGAAATGAAGGCCATTTAATCCCTTGGAAGGAAGAGGTGATGAGCCAGAAAATGAATGAATGATCAGCAAATGCAGACAATCCATGGGAGAACAATCCACACAATATTGACCTTGTAGTACAATAATTTGTGTGCAAGATGTGAAAACCAATGTTGGACTTTTTTCCCCTCATTTAGTTTGGACTCTGAGGAGTAAGGGAAGAACTGCAACCTGATTATTATGTCACATTTAAAACCAAATCTCAACAGTTACCTCTCTCAGACACTTCAATTGTCTCTATTAATACTGCCAGATAATCCTCAGCTCTGGTGAGACTCCAACTTGAGTATTGTGTTTAGTTCTGGAGCCCTCAACAT
>VZTY01032973.1:14417-34156 GCA_013400935.1 Turnix velox
TCCCTGCCCATGGCAGGGGGTTTGGAACTAGATGATCTTTAAGGTCCCTTCCAACCCAAACTATTCTATGATTCTATAATTTATATTTTGTTAGGTGGCTCTAATATTGATTAAAATTTCACATCTTATTTTCATTTTGTTGAAATGCAATAAAAGAAATGTTTCCCTACAAAGTTCTCTCAGCACTTCAGGGTTATAAAACAATGTTAAAACATGACATCCCAGAAAACAGAGTAAGTGCAGGTTATTTTTATTGCCCAAGACATCTGATGTGTGAATTACTGAAGAGTAAATGAGATTCAAAAAAATCCTCTTTCAGATTTAATAACGTGGAATATTACCAGCAGCATAGGTAGGGTTTTGTTTTAATGAGATTTTTCACTCATCAATTTAAAAAAAAAAATCTATAATTTATAGGCAGGGCAGCTGCCACAAAATGAGATGCCAAGGAAAACAAAACTCTGTTAAAATGAGAATGACTCTCCCTTTTCTTTATTTCCATGCTTAGTAGCATTTAATTCCTATTTTGGTCCTGATAACAATTTACATCCAATCATAAAATCATTCCCTTTGGAAACTTGGTCTTTTGGCATATTGTGAGAGTAACATTATTTATGGAAACCCCCATTCAGTTATGTGCCCATCAATCATGGCTTCTTTTGGTTGTTTTGGGTATTTTTTTTAGAGTTTTTTTTCCTTCTTTCTTCTCTGGGTTTATTGGTTTCTTGTCAGAAACGGAATATTGCATGGCAGCTCCATTTATATCTGATGCAGAACATGGAAATGGTGACATTTCTATTATCTCATAAGACTTCTGATGTAGAAATTGCAATGTGTTCTTGCAGAAAATAGAAAATTACATCCAAAACATTTACATGAAACAAATGGAAGAGGTCCTGTTAGCACAGCAAACTCAATACACATTAAAATCAAATTTCACTCCAAATATCTCATTAAAATGTAACTAAAGGGTTAGAATAAGATCTTCAAACTGTAAAGAGTTACTCAAATTCATTTACAATGTCCTAATTTAGGCCAAATAGACCACTCTGAATTACAGATGCCCACCCCCTCCTCCTCTCTCAATCAGCACAGCATCATATTTTCTCTTATTTTCTTATTTTTTCAGTACAACAGAATCATAAAACCATAAACTCATCTTTAAGAAGTGGCTGGGACAGAACTGACAGTCCAATCTTTGTGTACAAGAAAGACTAAGGTAATCAGACCCTGACATCAAATTCCTTTATAAATGAAGCTCTGAAAGGAAGTTCAGTCCAAGCTTATGTTTCGGCCAAACTTCCTTTTCCAGCTCATTTTTTGAGCCAACAAAAGTTTTCCCCAAGTATCTGAAGTAAAGAAGGAATTCCCATCTCCCTGTTCCCACCACTGGTTCTACAGATGTCTTCTGTAACACAACCCATTCTTAGAGTTATCTTGTAGGTGATAAAGCTTATCTTGTAGGTGATACAGTAGTTAAAAGGGAAAACTGTGAGACTGTTCTTCAGGCAGCTTCTAGCTTGTGCTTCATGTTTCAAAGGGGGAACATTCAATCTTAGTGTCATTAATTGAGTAGGGACTCCAAATGTTGGCAGTTGTAAAGCTAGTAATGATGTTCTACTCCTAATCCTAACAGATTAGAATTGAGAAAAACTTAAGTGTTTAAGGCCAGGCTGGATGAGGCATTGAGCAACCTAGTATAGTGGGATTTGTCCCTCCCCATGGCAGGGGAGGTGGAACTAGATGATCTTTAAGGTCCCTTCCAACCCAAGCCAAACTTCAGGGGCAATTGCATCTTCCATGGCTGTCTTTATAAGCTGCAGTTGGGACTCACTGACATCAAAGCAGGAAGATAAAAAGAATATAGCCCAAATCAGCCTTGCATCTCTTTTTTGATTGCTTGTGTCCTTCATATAACTAGAGAGTGTGTGTGTGATTTCCAGAGGTGCTCTCTGACATGTGCAGGACCTGAGGCACATGAAGAGAAGCACCTCAGGACACTCAGGCAATGCTTCAGCTCCTTCTCCATTCCTTCTGCCATTCTCTTCCTGCAATGAAGCAGGTTAATGCAGAGGAAAAGAATTAAAAATGCTGAAGCCTTCATGATCACAGAATCACAGATTATAAAGGATTGAAAGAGACCTGAAAAGATCATCTAGTCCCATCTCCCTGCTGGAGCAGGAACACCTAGACCAGGTCACACAGGAACTCATCCAGATGGGTTTTGAATGTGTTCAGAGGAGGAGACTCCACAACCTCTCTGGGCAGCCTGTTCCAGTGTTCTGTTACCCTCTGATAAGAAGCTGATATGAAAACTAGAGACTTAATGATGAAGGGAAGATGAAAATGTTGTTGATTGCTATACAGTATTGGGCTACTGGAGTGAAAGCCAGGCTGAATTAAGGGGCATAGATATAACAGGTTATATCTAAAGATCTATGCTAAACAGTGATGGAAACTTTTCCTTCAGGAGCAGTCCAAAAGTCAAGATACCATCCTTAAAGGCAAGGTTTAGTGAAAACTAGAGGAAACCCATGGCCTGTCCCTTGGTGGTGATGGTCCTTTCTGGCTTCAAGTCCATGGATATATCAAAGGCAACCAGATTTCACCTAATTATTGTTGTTCTTTCATCAATCACCATGTGCCAGGCTCTTGTTGGGCATAAGAAGCACATTTATTTATTCAACGAATGTCCCCCTCATTTTGACACATTAATACTAAAGATCTTAATATGGATGCCCCCTCAATCCCTGGAGGTGTTTGCGGTCAGGCTGGATGAGACACAGAGCAACCTGGTGTAGTGGGAGGTGTCCCTGCCCTTTGCAGGAGGTTGGAACTAGTTGATCTTTCAGGTCCCTTCCAACCCAAACCATTCCATGATTCTATTAGAAAAAGTCCAGATGTTTTGAGGCTTGTATTCTGCAGAAGAGATTTTATTTGGTGGTCTTTTGGGGTGATGAATCTGTTACATGGTTGACCTCAAGGTTATACTGTGGCTCTATCTGTACACCAATTGTTCCTTTAGGCTACAACAGCCCACACCAACTCCTGGGGAAGCCAGCAGCAGGAATGTCAATGAGGTCAGTGTGAATTCAACAGGAGAATTCCTCAGCCATGAATAATTTTGGGCAGCTCACTTATCCCACTCTGAATTTCAGTTAAATTTTCTGTACTGTAGAAAGCCCCAAACCATCAAAAACTTGGCAGGCTTTTGTAGGTACCCCAAAGTCCTTATAATATGACAGTATTAAAAGATATAAGGGATTAAAATGAAGCAGTTGCAGCAGAAATCCTTGATAATCATGCTGATGTAGCCTTGTGTCATTAAAGCTCGTGGGGGAGATATTTAGGGTGTTAATGAATTGCTGCAGTGGATGTTTGTGACACTCGAAGCAATGCACGAACTGCTTGTGATGGCTCATCTGAAATTCTCTCTAAACTCCTCCATATAATACATGTTCTGCTGCTGACATTTAAACCAGAGCAGCATACTAATGAGCCTAGGAAAGGGGAGAAGTTTTTAGCAATGGGATTTACAGCTGCACTGGACTTAGCAAGAGAAACAAGCCCAAATTAATGGCCTGCTGCTCCTCCAGCCTGGATTCATAGGTGACTTTGGCAATTTGCATGGACACATGAGGAGTTTGGGATTTAGCTGGAGAATTAGAATAATGGCATTATGGCATGCCTGAGGATGAAATTGTCTTTTTAATTTTTTTTTTCCAAATAATGCCACTCTTCCTGACCTATGTGCTTGGCATTTATTCACCCTACTCTTTGGAGAGACCTCTTGAGATCATTCCAATGCCATTATTGCTCCTGGGAGTCCAACATGGGGAAATAAGAGCCTTGTGCTTTCCTTAATGCGAAGTTTTTACTTATTTGCAAATACTAGGTTTTTAAAAGGAGGAAGATAAGCTCAAAATCATGTCCAATAATTCTTATGATTCAGATAATTTGTCATCTCGAAGAACAGTTCAATATATTTATTTGAAGTCTAGGGCTCAATTTCTGGAGCAACCTTTTCTGGGGTCCAGTGTCTTTTTACATCAATAAAATTCAATTCCAGTCTGATTTTCCTCACCATTGTGCTAAATACTGATTTTTTTCAATGTCTTTTCAATGTTTACTCAATGTTTTCAATGTTTATCCAGTGTCTTTCACAACAACCCAATGTACCTCAGCTGAAATCATTGCATTCCTCTTTATTTCATCTAAAATGGTGGAAAGGAAATCTTCTTCCTTTTTTTTTTTGTCCTAAATAGATACCAAATCAATACAAATTTTACAAACTTTGAGCTACATACTCTGTCCTCTCTTTGTATGCAAAGAGAAACTTTTTCAGGCAGGGAATTTGATGAGTAGCCACTGGGAGGCTTTGTTTAAATTAAGAATCGAACCAAATCCAGAGATTAGGACCCCATCAGTTGCTACATTTTTTAAAAAATTCTGTATTTGAGCCACTTTCCTTCTAGTAGCTAATGATAACAAATGAGTGCCAGCAGCAATCCCACCACCTGTTGAGCTTCATTTCTCATCCCCTACCCCCGACAGCATGAGCAGATCTGAGCAGCTACAGCAGGCAGTTGAAGGAAGAAAAAGAAGGAAATAAGGACACCAGTGCCCAGCCCTGCTGTGACTAAAACAAGAACTGAGGACTCTGATTTCACTGTGGACACAGCCTGCTCAAGCAAGAAGTGACCTTGGAAGACAACAACAAAGCTAAACATTTCCAAGCAGAATAGCAGGTGTTCGGTACGTGAAGATGAGCAGAGAGCATGAGCCCTTATGAAGACAGGCTGAAGGAGTTGGAGTTGTTCAGGCTGGAGAAGAGAAGGCTCAGGGGGGACCTCTTAGTAGCTTCTCAATACCTGCAGGGGGCTACAGAAAGGCTGGGGTAGGACTTTTGAATAGGGTCCAGAATGGCAAGACTAGGAGTAATGGATGCAAATTTGAAGAGGGGAGATAAGAAGTTCTTTCCTGTGAGGGTGGTGAGACACTGGAACAGGTTGCCCAGAGAGGTTGTGGATGCCCCCTCAATCCCTGGAGGTGTTTAAGGCCAGGCTGGATGAGACATTGAGCAACATGGTCTGGTGGGAGATGTCCCTTTCTGCTGCAGGGAGGGTGGACCTAGATGATCTTTAAGGTTCCTTCCAACCCAAACATTCTATGATTTTCTATTCTAAAATGGGCATTTCTGTGTAAGCCATTGAAAAAGCAGAAATTAACTGCATTGAAATGTTGATGTTTACCAGGTGACTGTGTTTAGCTTTTAGTGTTAACTGTAATAACCACTTCTAAGGATGCAACATGCCCATTTGGCATACTTAGCCTTTAGAAAGGATAATTTTAATTACCTGTGGGCAGTACTTAAATCATAACACTAATACAGTGTAGTTTACTTTTAAATGCAAAGTAGTGTTTCTTTATAGAAATTTGTGGTTGTTGCTTTACAGGACAGATGATAAATCAGCTTCAATATCTTTCCTGTATCCAGACATGAATAAATAGTCTCAAAGATACTGCAGTCTATAGAGCTTACAGAAAAAGGACAAAATCAGTAAGTGGAACAAGCTGAAACACTAATATATATCACTGTGGCATTGCTATGGCTGAAAAGGTGAGATGCCTAAGATCTAAATACTAACCTTAATGAGTTTATACTCAAAAAATAGAGAAGAAGCAAGGAAAAATGCTATAAAGATTAAAACCCTTGGGTTTTGTACAGTTACATAAGTTCATTGTTCCAGAGATGAGTAGTGTGATATTTCCAAGATATCAAGTTTTTTTTTTTTCTCCCAGGGAAATCAGAAGTCCAATTTCTGTTTTAAAATTGGACATAAAAAACTGCCTGTAGCAGCTGTGTGACTGCTGCCTGTCACTGCTGTGACATGATGCTGTTTTAAGGCCAGAGAATGAACATTTTGAATACACAAGTTTCTGTAGGCATGGAGAGGCACTACATGATAGTAAGTGACAGGATCTGATCACTGTAGCAACTGCTTTTTGTAATTCAAAGCCTTCATCCAAAACTTGTTCCCATTTTTCTATTTAGACAATAAGCCAAATCCAACAGAATGCTTATATCATTAATATAAAGACTAGAGATATTTAATAGTAATGAAATTAGTAAAGCCAAATTAAAATCTTACTGTTGTAGCTGAAAACCATGACAAAAACAAAGTGTAATAGGATATAATGGCATTTACAACTCTAAATCTGACTATCAAGTCTGTCAGAGCATTTCTGCTATGAGGACAGGCTGATAAAGTTGGAGTTCTTCAGCTTGGAGAATAGAAGGCTGTGGGGAGACCTCCCAGTGGTCTCCCAGTGCCTGAAGGGGCTACAGGAAAGCTGAGGAGGGGCTGTTTGCCAGGGCATGGAGACACAGGATGAGGGACAATGGTTTTAAACTAAACCAGGGCAGGGTTAGGTGAGGTCTTAAGAAGAAATTGTTTCGCATGAGGGTGGTGAGACACTGAAACAGGGTGTCTAGAGAGGTGGTGGATGCCCCTTCCCTGGAGACATCCAAGGCCAGGCTTGCTGAGGCTCTGAGCAACCTGATCTAGTACAGGATGTCCCTGCTCACTGCAGGGGGTTGGACTAGAAGGTCCTAGAGGTCCCTTTCAGCTCAAAGTATCCTATGAATCCCCACAGAATTTTGTGCTTATTTATGTTAATTCATTTCTTTCCTATAGTGTTGCTCATAATACTTGTACTGTGCAAACCTATTCTTTCTTAATATTGACTTGGGACATGATGGCAACAGTGGCATGAGGCATGTATATGTTGTGAATTCCTGTCTACAAAAGTTAAACACACAGATGGTGCCCAATTTGCAGGGACATAAATCAATTGCAGGCTGCAAATGCAGTGTCCAGGAGGAGCTTTGTTGTCTTCATTTGCTGTGAGATTTTATTTTATTTTATTTTTCATTCTTCGAACCTTTTCCATCTCAAGCCACATTCACTTCATTAGCCTGAGGAACAGTTATTTGCTGCTGAGGAGAACTCTGTTAAGGTTTGTAGGATTGTGAAGGGAAGAGGGAGGTTGTTAGGTGCTGATGAATTTAGAGCCAAATTAAAATCCAGGAGCAAAAAATGTTGCTGAAGGGAATACAAACAGCAATTAAACTTTGGCAGAACTTTCCTACTTGTTTATTAGGTGTAACACAAGGGTTAAACCCACTGGATCATTAGCACTGCACTAGGTACATAAGGAAAAGTAGATTTCAATACCATCTCCTCATTCTAAAGACAGATATTGAAATTTGCTATTTCTTCTGAGATTTCTTCAGCCACATGGATGAGATTCAGAGCCCATTAAAAAGATCCCAGGATTTAGGATCTGTGCTTTGGGTACAGTTTGCTCCAAAGTCCTACATCTGATACCACTTTTCTAAAGAAAAAAGTGAATTCTATTTATCTGGCCACTATTAGTTTGTCTCACCCTGTTTGGAAAGGTGGATGTGCATGTCCTTGGCATGGGAAAAGCTGGAAGATCTAATAGAATAGAAATACTTGGCAATAATTTGGCTCTTCTGGTCTGTAGGTTTTGTTCTTGCAGAAGAGAAGCAAATATACAGAGATGTCCATTTGGGAAAGGTGATTTAGCCTTAAACTGTGTCCTCTTGGGATTCCTGAAGAGAGCAGATTAGAAATAGGTGGGTAATGTTGAATGATGGCTAATGTTTAATGGTTCCATGCTGCCTATTAACATTGAAAACCATCTGTTCTTTGAGTTACTTTAAAAAGAGACCTAATTAGAAGTTCTGAAGCAGAGTGATGCTCACAGAAGCTCTGATACCTTTAAAGAGCCCTTTATTAGCCCAGGTTTTTATACTTAGTGTGTGTTTGTTTCTTTTTAATCCTTTCCTATTTGCTCTCTTCCTTTAAGATTGAAGTAGCCTGAAAATTCACTGTCTTTTTTGGAACTATAAGACAATCTTTCAAACTTCTGAGTGAAGCAATCACTTAGCATTGCTACATGAAGGAAGAAGAAAAGAATCAAGTTCATAAAATGGTTAGAGTTGGGAAGGAAAGGTAAAAAGAAAGAAGTAGAAGGAATCCTGCAGGAAGATGGAAGCCTCTCCTGGCTGTGACAGAGCCATGGAGTGGTCAGCTGTGAGAGAATAAAAATTCTCTAGCAGTTCCAGCCATCTTTAGTCATTGCTCTTGCCTGGGTGAAACTGATGTCTTCTAGATTCCAGCTTTTCATCTTTCCATGATAATAGTTAGAATCATAGAATAGTTTGGGTTGGAAGGGACCTTCAAGATCATCTAGTTACAACCCCCCTGCCATAGGTAGGGACACCTCCCACTACACCAGGTTGCTCAGTGCCTTGTCCATCCTGGTCTTAAAGACCTCCTGAGAGGGGGCCGTTCATTCCTCCCCCCCCTGCTTAGTGGGAGACTGTGAGTATGACTTGAAAATTTTATGATGTGATGCTCCCATTACAGCAGTAGCAGCTCTGAACTACCTGTTTGGGTAAGACAGAGATGGTACCACCAATTCTTAGTCACACATGACAGCAAGTTCTTAGAATTCAAGCAATTTCTAAGAGCTGATGTTGCCTTTTGAGTGTCAGTCTGATTGTCAACAGCAATTTTCTTCAACTCATTTTACTTTCTGCTGAGCTAGCATTGGCCTCCTTTTTTTTGGGTTAGAAATTCCAAGCTAGAAGTAGGTTGGTATTATTTATGGAATGGAGTACCTTAGAAATCATAGAGCAGTTTAAATTTGAAGTGACCTTAAAGATCATCTAGTCTGACCACCTGCCGTGGGCAGGGACACTTCCCACCAGGTCAGGTTAAAATATTAAAACTTATTTCACTGCCTAACTTTGGAAAGGCACTTCCATGTTCTTATGATGCTTTTCTTCATAAATAATGGGAAGTGAGTGCTTTGAGCTCTACAGAAATCATTTGACACTTCCCTGTCAAGCCCTCCTAACTCTGTCAGGTTCTTGCTTTGGAGCCATTCAGTTCTGTCACATCAGTTTCAAATTCACTTTTGTGACCTTCTGAACATGAAAAGGAGTCAGAATTTTCTCTCAAGACTTTAATTGCCTCTGTAGTTCCTGTCACTAATCTTGGTGGCTCCAATGTGATGCTTCTCAAGACTTTTGGGTCTACAAAAAACACATAAGTAAAGTCTTTTTGATATAAAATTAATTCAAAAGCACACCTTAAACTTTAAAAATACCTGCCTTTCAAGAGATTATTTTAAGCCTGTTAAAATCAATGGTGACCCATCCAACAGCTGTGATGGATGTCTGCTGGGTGCTTCCTAAGCTAGTAGATGTGGTAAACAAAAACTAATGAGCTGGAATTGAAATTGTATAATTTAATATGCACTATGTGGCAGAGATATATTTTGCTTGATGTTAAAATATGGTTCTGTTCTGGAAAATCACTCTAGGAGTGTTACTAGGTAAAGGCTTGTCACTTCGCTCTTCCCAGAGAAGTCTGCTGAGTTTGTAAGCAATAAAAGCTTTTCTTCTGCCTTACATCTCAAGCAAATGGCATACTTGAGATGAAATTTAAGCCATATCCTTTGTTGCTTATGATTCATCACTACTGAACATGATAAAGCCTGGAGAGATCATAGCTGAAAAACACAAATGGAAATGCCTGTTGTAATCCTGAGTTAAAGAGATATCAATGATTGGGACTGCAGACTTCTATGTTGACTTCAATAGCCTTTCCATCTGGTGTTTGGGTTCTAATTCTGAAAGTATTTATATGTGTATCTAATCTTCATACTGGAAAAAAATCACTGCCAAAAATTAGAAGCCTCATCTAGTCTGGTTATGCCTAATCTTTCATTTTTCCACTGATTTTTGTGAGCTTTAGCTGTAAAACAGACTCATGTATGGGGGGAAAAGAAAACTAGAACTATTCTAACGGTGACACTTTATGTATCTCATGTCCACCTGGTTATCTAGTTGAATTTTTAAATCATATACGATGCTGAGAAACCAAAATGGAAGCAAAGCAGTGTACCAGGAGGCTGTACAAGTACCTTCCCTGCTGAAAGCACCTGCTCCTGGATCTGCTGAATGTATGAACATCTTCATGAACTGTGTGAATTGGGCCAGGGACTCACCACCTTGGCAGTAAAGAATTTCTGCTTAATAGCTCATCTAAATCTCCCCTCTTTCAGTTACAAACCTTTACTCCTTGTCCTTTGTGTCCTCTTTCTGCCAACAGATGCATGTGAGTGATAACTTTGACCCAGCATCAGTGTGGGAGCGGGAGAAGAGGAACCAAAGGAATCCATACAAACAAATCATAGAATTGCTCAGGTTGGAAGGGGCCTCCCACTTCAAAATTCATCTTGCTATTTGCTGTTCAGCTGATTTTTGTTCAGAATTACCAGTGTTTGCCTTTTCTGTGGAGCAAAATTTAAGTTGAAGCAGCTGAAGCCTTCCCTGGACTCCCAGCCCTGCTGTGTGCACTGGAATGAACAAGTAACATTTAGGGCATTTTGCAAAAAGAGGGAGCAAGCTATGTTTTATGGATAGATCTGTGCAAATAAAGAGAAGAAAAAGCCAGATGAAGTAAGTCATAGAATCATAGAATCATAGAATCATAGAATCATAGAATAGTTTGGGTTGGAAGGGACCTTAAAGATCATCGAGTTCCAACCCCCCTGCCATAGGCAGGGACACCTCCCACTAGACCAGGCTGCTCAGTGCCCTGTCCAGCCTAGTCTTGAACACCTCCAGAGATGGGGCATCCACAACCTCCCTGGGCAACCTGTTCCAGTATTTCACCACCCTCACTGTAAAGAATTTCTTTCTTATGTCTAGTCTAAATCTATCCCCCTCTAATTTATATCCATTGTTTCTAGTCCTCCCATCCGATATTATGTTAAAAATTCCTTCCCCTGCCTTTCTGTAGGACCCCCTCAGGTACTGATAACTTACTATGAGGTCCCCTCTGAGCCTCAGTCCTCAGTCCTCAGCTCTCAGATGAAAAGACAAGTTTGAAAGTGACAGCATCTGCAGTGACTGTCTGAGAACACAGTTCAAGCCAACATGGCATGACTTGAAATTGATCTCTTTTCTTTATGGTGGGCACACACTAACTCAAACCAGCTGCCATTTGGGTTCAGGTAGTCCCATACTCTTTCCACTAACAGTGATTAGCTGACCTTAGTGGTCTGTGTCTTCAGGCTGGGAGGAAGAATTATAAATTGAGAGAACTTCTAGTCAGAGCTTAAAGTGCCACATCCATTCCCTTGGAGCTGGAGAGTCTTCCTTTCCTCCATGTGTTGAAAGTCCATGTGCTGCTGTGTTTTGGTGTTCTGCAAGGTGATGTGGGGAGGAGGAAAGAACTGGAACTGTCAGAGCAGGTGACAATAGGACAGGGAGTAACGGTTTTCAAACTACAGTAAGTTTAGATTGGACATTTGGAAGAAGTTCTTCCCCCTGAGGCTGATGAAGCACTGGAACAGGTTGTCTAGTGGGATGGTGGAGGTCCCATCCCTGGAGACATTCAAGGTGAGGCTTGCTGAAGCTCTGAGCAACCCAATCTAGAGCAGGATGTCCCTGCTCACTGCAAGGGGGTTGGTCTAGATGGTCCCTTCCAACTCTGTGATTCTATGAAATGAGGAAACAAATGCCTAGTACATGAGAAATTATCAAGAGCATGGTTATGACAGCTTGTGTGTCCATTTTGTTAGTGAACATCATGTAGCATTAGTCAGATGTGATGGAGGCTCTCCAGTTGGCTGTAGGCATGTGATACTGATGGCCCTGGTGTGCCTCTAATTTTGGGCACAAAGCTGATTTCTCTCCAATTTCTATTATATTCAGATTTGAGCAATGAAATATTACGCTCTTGCTATCAGAGGGTGTTTTGCTCTGAGCAGCAACACTTCTTTATAACTTATATTTTCCTCCTCTGAGAGAGGAGAGCAGAGTGCTCCTGCTGAATGGCAGCCCAGAGCTCTGGGGGAGCTGAAGATAACTTCAAGGCATCATCTGTTCACTGGCAGCACCACCACGAGAAAACACAGGAGGGAAACCAACTCTTCACTCATATTTCCTAATCTGGAGGGACAGGTGGGTGTGGAAAGTAATGACAGCCCATAATAGCCTTGGCCAGCCATCTGGTAGGGTTTTTGATTTGCTCTGTGGAATATAGTGAGTTTAATACTGAGTTTAAGGGAAAATAATCTGAAAATTCAGACAGGAAAATAGAATTCCAGGAGGAGAGAGGATTTTATGCACCCCAAAACCATTTGTAGGCATGGAGGTAGTGTGTGTGCATGCAGATACATAGATTTACATGCACACACATATGTATATATAAATTCTTTAGAAAATTAAAAAAGATCTCAAGAGTTTGCTAGTTTGTAGCATTAGGCTTTGATGAATTAAGGAGCTGGTCACAGAATAATAAGAAACTTAGAAATGTTTCCTTTTTACATGCTGAAGGCAGATGGGGAGGAACTTTAACACAGACTTTAATCAGTGGCTTTAAAAAGAAAAAGAAAATTATACAAGATCAAATATTTCAAGTGCAGAAAGGGATGGGTAAGACAAGTCCCTGTGCAATACTTCTTGGGCAGGTGGAGGTGGTTTGTAGGCACCTTTGAACATGAGTTTCCTTTGAAGGCTGAGCTGCAGGAGAGCTCATTCCTTCAGTGCTGCCCAGGTCCCTGTTAACCTGCAGCTATGTTGTTTCTGGCTGGAAACTGGAATTAACGCATTTTGAGGAGTCTTCATGGAGCTGCTTTCATTTGGAAGCAAAATACCCAGCATACTATGACCCTAAGGTTTGTTGAGCAAAAGGACCACCCAATGCTTGCCAGCTCTCTTATCATGCTTCATGGGGCCAGCTTTGAGGCAGGATTTAAAAACAATTTCTAGCCTGTCAGTGTGAGGATAAATCAGAGAGAAATTTAGTTGCTGTGATAAGTGTAGTTGCACTGTGGTTTTTGCTTCCAGGGAGGAATTTGTGCCAAGTGTGGTCAGTGGAATCAGCAGAAGATGCTGTGCCCCATCCTTGGCTCTCTGCTACAGTGTGATGGGCATCACAATTACTATTGATGGCTCAGTAAATTGCTGCAGTTTCACCTTTCCTGAAATGTTTGTGACACTAAATTAATTTTTTTTATAATTTTATTTCTGTTCTTACTAATGAAGGGAAAAAAAAAGGCAGGGTGTATCTATGTTGGCTTTTCTCATCTCATTACTCAGGCAATTCCTCTGCATAATTGTTCCACCAAGACTTCAGCAGATGGAGTACTAGGAAAGCTTAAAACACTGATTACAGATTCCTGCACAAGTGTTTTTTTATTTTTTTTTCTTTTTCCCTGTGTTTTGTCAGTTTGGAGATCTTTCATAGCTGCTCCCAGCAGACTGACCAAACTGAACTGGTCACCATATGCCAGGCTGGTTGCAGAGATTAGCCCAAATATACATCCAGATTGGAAGGCAGAACCTATCTTCCTTCATTCAGGCTTTTCATATTTCAATATGAATATTTTGCCAATATATTTTCTCATAATATCTGATTATTTTTAACCTGATTTTATCAGTAGCTGCTGGAAACTGAAGTAATTTTGTGTTTCCAATCAGTATTTTCAAAGCATCTTGTACTGCCTAATAGTTTCCTTTATCCAGGTATTAAGAAGGCAGCAAAAACCCCCCTTTTTTTTCTCTCCTTTGAATAAAACCATCAAATGACCATTCTAAATACAGAAAATTCACCTATTAATTCAGTATTTATATCAAAGTTCTCTGTGTGTTTGAACCATAAGGAGCACATGAGTTGCTTTATAGGAGAGACTATTTTCAAGACATTTGTTAATCCCTGTGCTAAAATTGTCCTTATTTTTTGTTCTAGAAATACAGAACTACACTAGAATCCAGCTTTTTTGCTCATTAACACTCCAGGAACAGAAAATATTAAGTAAAGTCTTGCATTAGGCAATGAATTCTCTTTCTAAGTTGTCATGTTTATGGCACAGGACCTAATAAACTTAGATTTGAAGTGTCTTAAATGTTTTAGCTTTTATACTTTCACTTCACAATCTGTCATTTGCCCCTTAGAGGCTTGTTTTTACTGAATTCTCACCCCATTTCATTTCTTCATGAAAATATTTTCCCATATGCTCAACTGAAACTCCTTTCTGTCTGTGTGCTGGGAACATCCACATTTCAGCTCTCTTTGATGATCTCTATATTTAATTTGTCTGCTTTTCATATTCCCTACACTAATTGGCTTTTCACAGCCCGACTTCTCAACTCTGCAAGATGGATTTTACTGCATTAAAACCATTTTCACCCTTTTTTCTTCTTCCTTTCTCCAGCTTAATATTATTCCTTCTCATTAGGTCTGGGTTGTCCGCTTCCCTGCCAGCACTGCATACACATGTAGATCAAAACTGCTTCAAATTAACACTTCTCCCAATGCTTTTCTTCCTCAACAAAAACCTCTTTGAAGACTAATTGGCCAAGCTTTTCAGCTTATTTCAGTTTGCTGTGTAGCCTTCTCTGCAGCTGTGGAGATCTACAGCACCTACTCTTGAAGATATAGGCTAAAATTTCCACAGGAGATGTGGAGTCACCCATCCACCCACCTTGTGATCATTGTTAGTGCTTGCTCACTTGTATCACCTGCCACAGGAGAAAGGGTTTGCCTGTAAAATAAGTTAGCTGCTGAACTACAAGTGGATTACTCAGAGTTTGAGACTCAATTCTCTTTGCCAGGGACAGCTTTTGTCCCTTCAGTGCTGTTAGCTCAGCTGCACACACTACAAAGTTATCATGATGAGGTTTCTCCACTCAAGAGCAGACCACTTTCCTGGCTATTCACTAGCCATAGCTCATGAAACATTCTCTTCTCACTTGTATTAACTGAGGAATTTCTCCTGCAGTGCAAAGAAATCATTGCAACTGCTGCTAAAAAAACAAAGGAAGACCTAGTGGTACATACATCATCATCAAGTGTCTATTCTCATTAAATAAAAAGAAAAAAAAAGTGAAACAATAATATATCATGAATATTTGATTCTTCAGTGTGTTCTATTTTACTCTTAAGCCACTTATTTCTTTAAAAAAATGTTTTCCAAAGCCTTTAATATGAAAACAATATCTTTTTTTCCAAAAACTCTTCTCATCTGTGATTATCTAAGCAGTATATAGATGATTATTACTTGATGAAGGGGCATTTGAGATGTGCAGCAGATGAAAGTGGGAAGACATGTCAAATTAAGCTTTTCTGGGATAGCCACCTGCAGTCTGACTATAAAATTGTTACCACTTAACTATAAAATCATTATCAATTGGTGGTAATTGATGGGAGAAGCCATGGAGAGGAACACTTGCCTCTTGTGTGTCATGGACACAACTGAAGGGACAGACTGGCTATGAGGCAAGTTATAAAGAAAGACAATCACGCTGTTGTCCCACCACAGCCCTTTGGATCCTAGCAGTGGAAAGAATCAGAAGATACTTTTCACAGGAATCCCACTGGTGACAAACACAAGAAGAGCTCAAACGGGTTTTGGATCTTCATCTGTGAGAAAAATCTGGGTGAGACCTGACAGCACAGATATTTTCACTAACATAGTGGGAAACTGCTTAATCTAACTAGAAATGGGACACTCATTTTTTTTCCTCTAAATGCACTCACGTAAATTCTAGACAACTGCATCACAATCTAACACTGGTTTTGTTTTGTCTTTATTTTTTAGCCAACACTTAGAATGGACTTGGTGTAGAATTTTATGAAAAAAAATCTGGAAACGCACTGAAGAACAAATTCTCTGAATGCTTTCTGTTTCAGAAGGAAAACTGAGGGAAAGAAAGAACAATTGAAAAAGAAAGAGAGAGAAAAGATTTATTAGTATTGCCTTAGGAGTCCAGAAAAGCCTGAGGACTCAGTAAATTATCAGAACTAGACCACATTAATTTGAGCCTTTTATCAGGATAAAGGCTGATGTCCACTAAGGAAAAATCCAATCTATAAATTTAGGGAAGCCAAATGGAATAGTGGAAAAGCAAAATAAACAGTTTTATTCACTCCCAGAGGGGTGTCAGAATATTGAAACCTCACAAACTGCCATCTTTTTCTTCCCTTTTAAAAATTGTTCCAATATTCGACGATGGCTGACAACAAAGTAGGGCCTCATTAGGGATTGTGGAGGGGAGATGAGAGGCAAAGGAAATCCACTTGTACATAAGTCAATGTTCCCTCTCTTGGCAATTTAGAGAAGATAATTTTGACACAATGCAGCCATGAAATTGGTTTAGTCGTGAGCTATGGCAAAATGGTCTGTGTGCTCACAAAATGAGAGATGAGTGAAAGTGAAAAAGAAGTTTAAAATCTGATGGCTAAACTGGAATGTGTTTAATCTCCCCATTAAAGAGCTTACTTCAGCACAGTGCATTTACTCTGTTCTTTCAAGAATGCTAAAACTATTTGAAATACAAGCAGCTAAGCCTGGATTTTGCAGGGGAAAAGAACTTGGCAGTCTGTTTCTTTATTAAACACTTTGTTAAATGTATGTGATGACTTCATTAGAAAGTACAATCATTGCTTTTAATTTAACTGTCCTTGTAGTGAAGCACCTTTTCTGTCTAGAAGAAATTGGGTGAGGGTTTTTCCCATGTGAAGAGCAGTGTTTAGAGTACTCTTAAGCATTGGTAGGTGTTCCTGCTCTGGCAGGGGGATTGGACTAGATGATCTCTTGAGGTCCAATCCCTGATATTCTGTGATTTTGTGATTAGGCTAACTAGATAGAATTAATAATATTACTAAATTGTACCCCTGCTCCTCTCTTTCTTCCTGACCTGTTTCCAGGGCACTTCATAGGTTGTATTGGGTTGGAAGGGACCTTCAAAGGCCATCTTGTCCAACCCTCAGCAGTGAGCAGGGACATCCTGCACTACATCAGAGGTTGCTCAGAGCCTCATCAAGCCTGGCCTTGAATGTCTCCAGGGATGGGGCCTCCACTAGCTCTCTGGGCATCCTGTTTCAGTGCCTCACCACCCTCTGGGCATCCTGATACAGTTCAATCTCACAGTGAGGAACTTCTTCCAAATGTTTAATCTATCCCTGCCCTGCTCTAGTTTAAAACCATTGTTCCTTGTACTATCACTCCATGCCCTTTGGTTGGTCATGTGTGCTGATATTTATTCTAGATGCTGGCCCTGAGAACAGAGTTTGCAGATGGGCTAGAGGTGGGTGGAAACCTCTTCTGCTTTCCCTCCCTGTTTTCTGTGGGAGCAATTAGGGATCAGCATTGCCCAGACTGTGCAGCAGCAGGTCCATAGAGCATCACCAGCAGAGCTGCTGGTTCAGCTCTGACTGTAACCAGATGGTGCTGGCTCCAGCCAGAGATTTCAGCTGGGCTAATGGGATTAAAGAGCAAAAAAACCCCTTCCCCTGCTGCAGTAAACAGAAATGACAGGTTGAATAATACATAGCTTTTAAGGTTGTGTTTTAGGTGGTTCAGCTGACAGAAATTTCACCTTGTTTGTCTCAGTTTCTTCCATTTACGTTAAAGTAGGTGCTGATACATTCAATCATGGCAACAGTTGAAGTGAGTTCTGTATTTTTGTAAAGAAACACCTAAAAATATCAAACATAAATGTAACTTGTTACTTAGAATAGACAAAATACAGCAAACTCAGGAAAAGTAATCAGTATGGAAGCTCAAGGCAGTCTCTACTTTCCACAGCCTCTTCCATTCCCTCACCTACAACGTGAGATATGAAACACCTTTCAGGAATCTTTCCTCAATACATGTGTTTGATTTGACTTTATGTACTCATGGCAGTGTCATGCAAAATTGCTGTCATAGATTCTTGGAAATCTTCACATCTTCTATTCTTTGATACTATACCCAAAACTGGAAACAAAATGATCTGAGTGACAAATGTGAGCTTCTAAAACAGGATGGGAAACTTGTCTTTAATATTAACTGACTTGGATTTTGCCAGTTATTGTGCCATAGACATGAAAATGCTCCATAAAAGTTCTTAGAAACTTTCTGTATGGCAAGTCTGGCTTTTTTTGTTTAATTTTCTTTTCTTTTCTTTTTAAGCTTTGTTTGTTTTGTTAGATTTAATGTTCTATTCTGGAACAGTCTGCCCAGAGATGTTGTGGAGTCTCCTCTGAAGACATTCAGACCCCACTTGGATGCCTTCCTGTGTGACCTGATCTGGGTGTTCCTGCTCCAGAGGGAGATTGGACTAGATGATCTCTTCAGGTCCCTTCCAATCCCTGACATTATGCAATTCTAATGAATTTTGTACAGGAAAATTATTTTCACAGAATATCTCACATAGAGTAATTATAAATTTTTTTCTTCTTGAAAAACTTCACTGTTACTCCCAACCAAGGCAAAAAATTTAAAGCTATTTCAGTGAAAATTTGGCTTAGAAAGTAATTTTCTCTTCCAAGAAGGAGAAAATGGGACCCACTTCGATACTGTCAAACAAAAAGGCAAAGCCCAGTGTAAGACTTCTTTCATAGCTGTAGAAGTGCTTAAAAAGCTGTAATGAACCTTGTAACTCTGACCCCTTTCAAGCAAATGCCTTTTGCTTCAGGACAGACTCTGCCCTCACTCACATCTTGGGACTATGCTGCAGTTTCTGGGTGAAATTGTTCCTAATGATTTCAGTTCCTAGTGACACACTTGGAAAGGCAAACAGCAGATAGAGTGACAAAGGCAGCTGAAACCTCAACAACACCTTAGATACAAGTTTTTATTCAATAAAGCACTAGGTCTTTTTATACTATAGAATCATAGAATGGTTTGTGTTGGAAGAAACCTTAAAGATCATCTAGTTCCCACCCCCCTACCATGGGCAGAGACACTTCCCACTACACCAGGTTGCTCATTGCCTCATCCAGCCTGGCCTTAAACACCTCTACAACCTCTCTGGGCAACCTGTTCCAGTGTCTCACCACCCTCATAGGGAAGAACTTCTTCCTCATGTCTTATCTAACCCTGCCCTCCTCTAGGTTTAAACCACTGCCCCTCATCCTGTGGCTCCATGCCCTGCAAACAGCCTTTCCCCAGCTTTCCTGTAGCACCTTCAGGCTCTGAAAGGCCACTGTGAGTTCTCCCTGCAGCTTTCTCGTCCCCAGTCTAAACAGCTCATTCCTGGACTAAAAGGTACACTAAATTTAATAAAATTAATTCTAATGCTTGGAAGAAATATAAGGCATAAGACATCTGATGCCAAAGGACACTTTAATCTGGAAAACAAAATCTAAGTTGCAGTAAAACAAAGAAAAAGGAGACATTCTCTAAGACAGAAGATGTTTTCCACTCAAATTTAAGAGGAGGATGGTGAGCTGGGCCTGCTGGCCAGGTGAAAGCTGTAAATCAACAATTAGCCTTGATTCCCAGCAGCTGCTATAAAAGCCTTGAAGGAGAGCAGTGAGGGCTCTGTTTGACTGAGAAGAGGAGGATGGCTGTGGTTGCTCTGTCTCAAAGAGGTAAGTAATGGTTTTACTCATTGCTACCATGTTTTTATAAAAAGAGGGGTTCTTTGGAAGTTGGTGTGGTATTTGTAGCCTTTCTGACATGGATGTGACCAAGCTGCAGGGGTGTGTGAGCTCTTCTCTTGCCCAGTTGGGCTGCTCTCTGGAAGAGTCTGTGTGAGGTGCAGGGACCAGGCTATGTGGGTGTGGTCTGGCTTTAGAATTGAGAAAATAAGTTCTGTGTAAATACTCTGTGCTTAAATAGAATCATAGAATGGTTTGGGT
>VZTY01032973.1:34176-48455 GCA_013400935.1 Turnix velox
CAGCCTTTCTGTAGCCCCCTTCAGGTATTGAGAAGTTACTCTGAGGTCCCCCCTGAGCCTTCTCTTCTCCAGGCTGACCGAACCCAGCTCCTTCAGCCTGTCTTCATAAGGCAGTTACTCCAGCCCTGTGACTTTATGCTACATGAAGATAAGGAGAGAGAAAAAGGGTGGGATACAGCCAGCTGGCAGTGGTACTGCCTTTTGTTAAAGATTTGGAATAGCTGTTTGCTCTGTTTTCCGCTGGGCACAGCAGGATGTGGCTGGTACAGAGGCAGGGAGGGTTGTGCCCCAGACACTCACGTAGGAGGAACAGTCAGATCAATATCCATCTTAGCAGCCCTGGCTCTTGCAGAGGCTTGTGAGTGCATGGTGTTCAGCTGTGACTGTGCCCACGTTGGAGATCAAAGTGAGTTGGATGATGCTGTATCTCCTAGAATGCTGCAATGGAGGTGGAAAGGGCAGCTGAGACAACAGGCTGGGGACAACACAAATAAGAATAAATGGACTCTGGTATTCGAGTTAATTAAGAATGAAAAAAATGAGAAGGAAAAAAGATCTCTAATGCTCATGGAACTGGTCTACTGTGATGCAAACAGAATGGCTGGGGTGTGAATTGTGTAATGCTCAGTGTTGCATTCCACTTTATGATGGAAGTGGGATGGGTTTGAGGGCTATATATCAGTGACTGAAAAGGGAAGATTCTGTACTCTGCAGGAAGGCTTTAATATGTGAACTCACTGTGTATTTGCACTCTAAGACACTACAAAAAGTTGATACAACTAAAATAATACTTAAGGCACTTTTGAACTTTTTTTTTCCTATTACACTGTTTTGACTGAAGAGTTGCATCAGTTTCTGCTTTAATTCGTCTAGAAAAACCCACAAAGCCACTTCAAAGATGTTGTTCCCCCCAATAAATAGCAATGAGAAAAGAAGAAAAAATAGCTGAGGTTCTTTTTTTGGAGTTATTAGAAATACTCCCCCTGATGCAGGTCTCCATGAAACTGGCTTTTGAGGATGTTTTTAGTTTGCATTCTGGTCATGTAGAAAGGTTTAATAGTGAGCCATGTATTTATTTTCCCAGTCACCTTGTATGACATATAGAGTTTGCTGGATTGCTGTGTATTTAGGCATATTTCATAGTGTTAAATTGAAATAAAACTAGCCTACCTTGGTATTTAAAACTTGGTGCGTGACATCAAAAGGCCCATAAAAAAGAGTGAATGAACCAAATGTTCTGTGGAAGCCCAAATATAAATAAGAATTGAGGGTGGAAATAACTCTTCAGGCAGCCCTAGAAAGGGTTTGGAGAGACTTCTTCAGGTCATATAGCTAAATCTGGAAAAACAAAAGCCTTTCCAATACCTTCTTGTCATCCAAAAAGCTTCTCTGCCTCTCCAAGGTAATGGAGAGAGGGAGAATTCAGGTCTGGAATTCTGCTTGGAGTGTTTCAGAATATTTTACTACAGCCTCTTACAGTGAAAAGCAAATTAACTATTTTAATTACAGATGTTCTTTATCCCTAGGAGAGGCAGTTCAAGATAAATTACAGAATTACAAGACAGGTAATTTATTAGCTGGTAGGTGAGAAAATGAAAGCATTTAAAAAAAATATAATGCCCTAGAAATATTTTTAGTCATGTTTTCTCAGTGCTTGTGGTTTCCCGGTGTGGGATAAAAGGCAGCTCACTAAGAGGTTCGGTTATTTCCTTAAGCTGTGTCACTGTAAAAGGAATCTAATGAGGGACTGGTCATGGGATGTTTGCTGGAATCAGTAAATTTGTTCTCATTAAAAGGAAAATGAAGATTTAATGGCAGCATGTAACCTAAATACTGTAAAAAGTGGATGGGTGATGTATTTATGGCCAGGCAACAGTTCTCACTGGATCTAGTCCAGGTGATTCTAGGTTTCTATGGCAACTGATTGATAATGAATTATCTACAATTAATTGCACTTGAAGACTGAGTCATTATTGAGTACCTTTCTGGAGGCTTGAAAAATAATAGTATGTTAAGAGCAATAGCACTTTCCAACTATCTGGAGAGGGAATCTGCTTACCAGTTTTGACACTGGTTGAAGCTGGGGTGTAGTTTTTGATGATCATTCTTGTTTGCAGACAGATTGATCAATTCTTGTAAAGACTCTAATGAGTTCACTGAACTTCACTGAGCCCCTGGAAAACCTCAATGCAGGAAGCTGATCACATAAATAAGACCAGAGTCTGTGCTTCTATTAGGGAGGAAAAAATTATTTATGAAGGTTATTAATGCTTCAAATCACTAACTAGAATTAAAAGGAAAAACTTGGCCCATAAGGGCACATATAATTACATACATCTCCTTTTCTCTGATTAAATGCACTTCTAGCCTGTATTAAAAAATAATGATAAACCAATAACCACAAAACATCAGCTCATACAGCTCTCTCCCTCTGTTTGTGGCTTCTCATAGTGGCTTATTAATATCTGAAGGGGGCCTCAGAAAGGCTGGGGTAGGACTTTTTACTAGGGTCCAGGATGGCAGGACTAGGAGTGATGGATGCAAATTGGAAGAGGAGAGATTTAGGCTGGAGATAAGGAAGAAGTGCGGGTGGTGAGACACTGGAAGAGGTTGCCCAGAGAGGTTGTGGATGTCCCCTTGCTGGAGGTGTTTAAGGCCAGGCTGGATGAGGCATTGAGCAACCTGATGTCGTGGGAGGTGACTCTGCCCATGGCAGGGGGGTTGGAACTAGATGATCTTTAAGGTCCCTTCCAACCCAAACCATTCTATGATTCTGTGCTGCTCAAACCATGCTCCTGTAGACCTTTGGGGAAATGAGTAGCCCTATGCATCATGCTCCTATGCTTTGTTTGGGGTATGACTTTAAAGCCAGAGGGATTAATGAGTTAAATGAGTTTTAAGGACTGTGCTCTGATATCTTTATGCCTTTTGGAAATCTGAAGTGTTTACACTCTTTGCCTCCTTCAGGCTCCTGTATCCTATGTATAGACACTCCATATGTCCTGAAGTACATGTTATGGCAGTCCTCCTCTTCTCTGGATTCCCCCTTTTTGTGCTGAGATCTGATTTGAAGCCCCTAATACAATTTACCCCCTAGTGAGGGGTAAACTGTATCATCTCTCTCCACACCAAATACAATGATCAAAACCTTCCTGATTTTCTTTTTTGTGGACTGGTGATGTGTAGATTATGTGTTTAGGTTTTAAGGTTACATTTTTCTATGTGTATCTGCTGGCTGTAGGTATGAATTGCTGTATCTTTAGTCTTGCAAATAGAAGAATGACAGGCTTCTGGCCATGAGACAAATCTACTTTGATCACTTAAATTAATTACCAGGAGACTGTACAAACAGTAAAAACAAATTTAATAAAGGAGACACTCCAGATGGCTGAAGGTAGGTAGACTCACACATTCAGAATACTCCTGGTTATAATTGCAGTAGCAGACAGAGAGATCTGTACTGATGCTTTGGGGAATTTACAGCTGGGACACACTACAATCTGCTGGGAGATGCTCACAGGGCTTTCTTGTTACAGGAAAAGCACAAAGACTATTGAAGGAAACTAATTGCTGACAGTTTTTCAGTTGGCTTTGGTGTATGATACCTTTGTTCTGCCCCTTGGATCCTCATTTTAGAAAAAATAACAAGCATTTGAAGTACACTTGCAGATAGCAATGTATTGCTCTAATCTCCATGGCATTTATGGACAATTTTCCTTAAATGAATCCAAGCTTTCTTTGTCAATACAGGTGCTTGGTTGGCAATCTGATTCTTTTGAAAGCTTGATTTCAGTGCAGCTGTGGATTGTACAGCTCAGGTTCCACGTAAATGGATGAAAAAGGCAATAAATAACAAGCTTCAGCACATCCTTGCCTTCTTTCCAATGGGAAAAATAGGACATGTTGGTCCTTTTTCCCTGCAGGGGAGGCTCTGGGGTGCTGCTCTCATCTGGGAGCAAAGAAAGAGCTGTAGTTCAGGATTCTGACCTAAAAACACCTGGAAAACAGAAGGGATGCCCCCCAGACATCTGTGTTTCTGTTTTCCCTTGGCTTCTGTAACATGGCTTAATTTGGGGTGTTTTTCTGATTCTTATTTTCTCTTTTTGCTGAGAAAAATCCATCAGGAAGCTTTCCTCAGCTTATCTTGCCTATGTGGCTTTCAGAACTTCAAATATTCACTTCTAGCTGACTTTTTTTTTTTTTTGAAAACGTAACAAATAGCAATGAAGCTGCTAAAGGCTCATCTAAGTATTAAAAATGAGAGGGATTGTGCCACAGACTCCTTTTAAGCAGGAGCTTAAAGGTACCTCCATGGCTCCATGAAGTATTATAGAATCACAGAATGGTTTAGGTTGGATGGGACCTTGAAGATCATCTAGTCCCAGCCCCTCTGCCATAGGTAGGGACACCTCCCACTGGATCAGGTTGCTCAATGCCTCATCCAGCCTGGCCTTAAACACCTCCAGGGATTGAGGGGGCAGCCACAACCTGTTCCAGTGTCTCAGCACCTTCACAGGAAAGAACTTCTTCCTTCTCTCCACCCTGAATCTCCCCTCTTCCAGTTTGCATCTGTTACTCCTAGTTCTTCCATCACATATCCTATTAAAAAGTCCTACCCCAGCTTTTGTGTAGCCCCCTTCAGGTATTGAGAAGCTGCTATGAGGTCCCACCTGAGCCTTCTCTTCTCCAGGCTGAATCTCCCCAACTTCTCCAGCCTGTCCTTGTAAGGGAGGTGCTCCAACTTGATATTAACTCATCAGCTAGTAAGTGTACTTTGAGTGAGTCACCCATAGGTGTAGAAGAGCTTTCAGATTGGTGTTCAATAGCTTCCCCAGGAGGCAAAGAGGAGTCTGCAAATTCCATGAGGTGCTTTTGGAAGTGTGCTTCAAAGGCACCTAATCTGTTTTAATTCTCTCACCTGTGCAGGCTTATTATTCATTCCTTGCCCAGTGAATTGGTGCTGCATGACCACACCATTTATCAAATTTTCAGCCTCTGTCTTGGAGGAGTAGTGTGTTGGGCAGCCAAGTGTGCCAGGCAAATGAAGGGCAGCCAATGTGTCATAAGAACTGAAAGGTCATCAGTTTTGGGGGAGTTGTGAATGGGCATTAATGCAGTAAAAGAGAATTGAGAAAAAAACCCATTTGTAGTAATTAATTACCTGCTGCTGGGTTTTGCTCATGAAAGATGGAGAATTTTCTCTTCTTTGACCTCTGGTTTTATTGCATTGGCTTGAAGAAAGTAACGGCTGCCTTTGGAGTAGCTTCATCAGTGTCAGGAAGACTTTAAGTAGATAATCCATATAGGCAACAGATGCTGTTGTGTCTGAATTAATTGCAGTGGAACCTGTGTAGAGTCTCTTTGGATTTGCAGAGTGCTTTTTGATCTTGGGGAAGGAAAAATAATGGTCCAGCAGTGTCAGGAAGGAATGGGAGTGTTTGGGGTTGGGAGATGGCACAGGTGTGACTCCAGTGTGATCAAAAATCTCTTCTACTTGGTGAATTGGAATCCAGACTGTAGCTGGGCATGCCTGCTCCACTTCAGATCTCCTTACTTTGGCTCTTGCCATCCAGGAGATGCCAATGGCTTGTAGGAGAAAATTGGTACCTCTTAGGAAATTGTGAATAAGCAAACATTGAGCCTGTGTGAAGCTTAATACTGTAAGAGGGAATGTTTCCCCACACATTGGTCAATTCCTTGATGTCCTTGCTTTCATTTTTTTGTATAAATTTGTATAATTTAGTATCAACATTGGGGAAAAGTGGGGGTAGACAATGTAGTTCTCACCATCAATTGAGCTACAATGGGACAAACACGTTGCCTGAGCCCTTCTAGCTTTTATTGCAGAATTTTGCCCTGTATTTCTGCTGTGCCTTTAAAAAATATAACTTAATATTTGTGTGGACAATTTATCTGCTTGTTATAGCCTTGTTTTATTCAAGGATCATCATGTGAAGCTGCAACTGCCATTTGTTAATTGAGTGGAGTTGGCAGGTTACACTATGTCTGGTTACACTGTTAAATAAGTGTTGTTAGAAACTAGAGGACAACTCCCACCAGGGAGGAAGAGAAAGATGACCTGTCAGAGCAATGAGCTTCAGAGCTTTTTTTCATTTAAATGATTAGATATTTTTCACTTTGTTGTGTTACTACTCACAAACAGGGTCCAGGCACATGCCCATTTCATTGCTGCAAATGGTATCCAACAGCCTGTCGAAGGCTGGTCTTGGAGTAGAATGATTTCCAATTTTAGCATGCATTCACTTAAATGTGATTTAAGATGAGATGTGTATCCCCAGATCTGCTATCTTTGAGATGTCTGTGTGATTTGACAGATGCATGGGAAGTAAATGCCATTTGCAGTAATGCTTTGCAGCATCATGAGCCAGGTCTTTGAGGACATTAAGCATTTGCATGTAGTCCCTGTAACAGACAAATTCATGACTGTTTAATGCTTTTCTTGATTATCCTGATTAAAATATACTGGGAAAGCAAATTTATCAGGGTATAATTTAACCCTTCCTGTTTGTTTGGTGCTTTATATCATGTTAGTTACTTGAAAAATAATGATTTTTGGCATTGTGAAGGCAAGAGGGAATAGCAGTACTCTGAATCAGGAGAGTGCTTCTGACTTTAGAGGTATTTTCTCCTTTGCTACCTCCCTGATGAGTTTGTAGTTGTGAAAGATGTGAAAAAGCTCAAGGGGATTAGGATGGGGAACAGTTCCTGTAGGAAATGCTAAGGAAAAGCTATTGGGAGGATTTTGAACTTCATCTCTACTACTAGAAGTTTGTGAAGTCTAAAGTCTAGGCATCCTTTCTGAGTTTCCTCCTGTTGAAATGTTTCCAAGTAAGATGTGAGTAGGGTGTTGAGCTTTCTGTTGTGATTTTGAGTTTGGTTGGTTGCTTGTGGTTATAATTTTCTTTAAATCTCAGTATGGTATTCACTTCATTGTCTCACCTCAAAAAGTTAGTTTACAATTTACTGTTAATTATTGCTTTTGGTGTTATTCTTGATGTGTTCATTTACTGAAGCAACACTAACTCATGTCTCTGTCTTTTGCTGTGATTACATACAATAGATGCGGTTTTTTCCCGTGGAAAGTAGAACTTCTGATTACTTGTTCTTGATCAGAGAGTTACACATTAACTGGGGAAAAGAGTGTTCAAAGAAATAATAGCCTTAGAGTACACTCAGCATTCAAACTTCTTCCAGTTCAATTTTGAAACAAATTTCAGATCTTGAGACTGGAATGAAGGGAATGTTAAACAGTACTTGGAGTCAAATGTCTCTTCCTGGTCACTGCACCTTCATTTCAGGGTTTTTGAGTCAATTCCTGTGATGCTTCAAAGTATTCAGGCATGTCTAAACTCTTTCTTTAACTTCTGTGGGATCAGAGTGGCACGTCTCTAATTAGAGTGATAACACAAATGAGATCTCTGACAATGAGGAGATCATTTACTGTGAAAGGAAGGTCTTGGAAAATGTTGCACCTTCCATATGTGCTTCAGACTTGCTCAAAATTTGCATTGTGGAGTTCCCAGGGCACCTATGTTTGCTATCATATGTCCTGTATTATATGGGATTTATGATCAAAACAGTAAAGAATGGTTTAAACCCAAGAAAAATGTTTTCAAATTAAGCTGTTTCCCACTGTGCTAAGTGTTGATTTCGTGTGTCACTGTGCCTTATTTATGTGTCTCTGGTAGGTGGAATACAATAGTGCCTGTGGCACTTTGTGCGATGTAACACTTCAATCAAAAGAATGATGAGACATTTTGGATGACATCAGGTCACTTGAGTTTTGGGAACGTCACTTAATTATGTTGTTTCTCCCTCAACTTTGATCCAATCCTTTTTTGTGTGATTCACCTTTCTGTTTGGGAACAGCATCACTCTAGATTTGATATGAAGCTGGGTAAAATATCAAATCCCTCATTGATCAGTGTTATTTGTCCCTTCCTGAAGGTAAAAAGCTCCATTTAACTCCATGAAGTTTGAGAGGGTAAACTTAATCCATTGAGTGGCTAATCTCAATCCATTGCCTTTAGAAAGTGCATTATAACTCCATATGAAGCTTAACATTATTACCCTAGACCAAGGAGTTGTAAAAAAAATTGTTAAATGTTACTTAAATTATCTTTTCACTTGTCAGCCTGTACTCAAAGGTGAACACAAGCATTGTTCCTTTTTACTCAAAATGTTATAATGGAGAAACAAGTTGTAACTCACCCAAGTTCAGCTAAAGATACCTCCAAGCAGCTAGAGGAAAATAATGCATTTTTGTTGAGCAATTAAGAGAAAACTTAGGTGAAAAGTTGCCCTTTTGTTAAGTAGAATAATTATAATTAGTTTGTGCTGTTGGATGTGTCAGTGGGCTTCAGGGAAATAAGGCTGATTATTGCTTCATTCTTTGGGGTGATGGTGTCCCTTAGCAAAGTGCAGCATGCTAAATAGGTTCAGAAGAGATGAAAACAGTAATTTTTTTTACTTCTGGAGGTCATACTATATTATATATCACATATATAACAGCAGTGAAATGTTTATTCTTTTCCTTTACTGGGTGAAATTTCTTCCAGTACTAATTTCCTGTAATGCTAGTTGTTTTTTTTAACTTGGTTTCTACTGAAAACAAGCCTAAGATTTATTCTTGAAGAGGCTGAATTGTTGTCCATGCTGGAGATATAATCTCAAGTAATTGTTTCATCCTTTCTTTAAGATCAGAGAGCTCAGACTGACACCACTTAGCTTCCCTATTTGCATGCTTCTTCATCAGATAGAACATAGTGATTCTCTTTTCCTCCATGCTGAAGAATAAAAGGTTTTTTTAAGAACAAAATACAGCCTTTGTTTTTTTTTTAACTGAAATCTTCTTTGTGATGATAGGTGGCTAATACTTAAATTGTAGCACCAGCATGATGTAAAGTGCCATTTTCATTATTAGATCAGCAATTCAGAGCTGCATGTGACAAATGGAGAAGCTGATCAAATATATTTGTGCTCTGTATATTAATGACAAGTAGTCACTGACCTGTAGTTCTCCATGAGCTGGAAGGACATGGTTCAGAATACCCATTTAATGCTAATAATTTATCTTTCACATTTGCAAACTAAGTTTCTGAAGAGTTTGATTAAGAAGCTTCTTAAAAATCTGTGATGTTTTTACTAACAGTAAAAATGCTTTCTCTCCCAGAAACTTAATTCTTTCCCAACGCATTTTTGTGTCTTTCATAGAAAAGTTTGAAAATTACAGTTTTGGAGATCTAAGTTCCATAATTACAGATCATGGGTCTTACTATTTTTTTGCCTGAAGATGTACAGTGTCTTTTATGAGCATTTCAACTCTCCTCAAATTGATTTTCAGCTGCCTGAATTCACATAATGTGGCAGTCAAATATTTTTCTGATTTTATGCTTTGATTTTTGAGTAGTCCTGTCCTGTGGGGCTATTTGTTTTGGCTACTGAAAGCTTTTTCTGAAGCAGATGACTATATTCTGTTGGACTTTGCATTCAGAATAATTCACTTGATTGAATTATAAATAAATTAGACTTATTTACAGCTTGTTTTCTGGTGGTTCTATAGTAAATCTTATTACATTTGGGCTAGGGTTTGTTTTGGCTTGTAATAAAAATCCCAATTAGCTTTTCTGCTTTTATCAAAAGCTTGAAATAAGCTCAAGAACCTGCAAACAACTTGATTTCTCCACCAAGGAGGTTTTCATTTGTCTAAATCATGATTTATGACTGTTTATTTTGTGTAAGTTAAAAAATTGGGTTTTAAATTGATCTTTTCACTCTCTTATGAATGAAAGCAGAATGTCAAGCTTTCTGTGCAGAGGATTTTTTTTCTTGAAGTGGAGAAATTTAAGTATTTAGGGAAACCTGTTACACTGCATCTCCTGCTTCCTAAACAGGAGATCAAGACAGCTCTTTGCAAGAGTTTATGAATGTAAATCAAAAAAAGCCAGAGTTTCTAGTCTGACTCAAGACTCTTTTCAGAGAAAAAGCTTCTTTTGGCTGCTTCTTGGGGGGGAGGAAAGAGAGAGAGAGGAAGGCATCACCATTGTCTTGTGTTAATGATTGTGTAGTGCTTGGTACCACAGCGTGAGTTCCATAAGTTTGATTGATTAACACTTAAGGGTGAAGTTTGGAGGAAGCTTTTTTTTTTATGAAAGTATATATCTAAGTCAGGCTTCTAAGTCATCTCTAGAGAGGATGGCAAGTAGACTCTTGAGCAGGTAATTGTTCCTATCCAGAGGTAAGGGATGAGTTGTCCTCTGGTTGTTGTTTTTTCCCTGGGTTGTTAGGGGGAAGTATAGGGGAAAGTGTCAAAGAGCCCATAGATCATGGCCTTCAGACAAGTAAAACTAAGAGCAAGAGCTTGGTAGCCTTCAAGCAAGGAGCTGTAGCTTGATGACTTCAGTGTAACTTTGCTGTAGCCATCACTCATAAGTTTGGTAGGCAGGTAAGATCTAATCCTGAGTGTGTAGTGACCAGCATCATAATATTTCTTCCTGGCTTTCTCCTGCAGAGGTTATTGAATTACTGAATCTTTCTACCTCTGTTTCAGGCTGTGGTTAGGGTGGGGGGGGAGTGCAGTCTGCCTGCCATGATTGATGGCATCTTTTTCCATCACTGACTGCTTCTGGTTTCATTCTCAGGGCATGTCTAAATCAAATTTTATTATGAGAGATTCTTGCTTTTGTGATTTCATTATGCAGCTATTGCCTGAGAGACGGAGTAGAAGCATAAAGAGCTTTGTAATAAAGCAATATGTAGATTTCCAGATTCATGTTCTGAAATGCTCGCTGTCTGACAGGAATAAACCAACAACAAAGCAGCCAGAGAACTGAAAGTTCAGGAGCTGGAGGAGCCAGCTGAGGTCTCTGCCAGCACAAGCAGCCAGCTGGGAAAAATTCTGCCCCAAAGCAATTCAGGCTTATAGATGGGGCAGGCAAACTGTGCAGTAGAAAGTGTTGCAGAGGAGAGGGAAGAAGGAACAAATCATAGAATGGTTTGGGTTGGAAGGGACCTTAAAGATGACCTAGTTCCAACCCTCTGCCATGGGCAGGGACACCTCCCACTAGACCAGGTTGCTCAATGCCTCGTCCAGCCTGGTCTTAAACACCTTCAGGGAGGAGGAATATACAACCTGTGTGGGGAACCTCTTCCAGTGTCTCACTACAATCCCAGGGAAGAACTTCTTTCTTCTCTCCAGCCTAAATTTCCCCTCTTCCAATTTGCACCCAGGCTGGAAATAAATGATCTTTTAAGTCCCTTCCAACCTAAAGCATTCTATGATTCCAAGGTATTTAGTTTAACAGCAGCAGTTTTTGCTGAAATAATTAATTTCCAACCTCCCAGCTGTGGGAAGAGGGTAGATTTAGGCAGGATATAAGGAAATTTTACTGTGAGGGTGGTGAGAAAGTAGAACAAATCATCCAGAGAGGTTGAGAATGCCTCCTCAAGCCCTGGAGGTGTTTAGACCAGGCTGGATGAGGCATTGAGCAATCTGGTCTAGTGGGAGGTGTCCCTGACCATGGCAGAGGGTTGGAACTAGATGATCTTTAAGGTCCCTTCCAACCCAAACCATTCTGTGATTCCAAGGTATTTAGTTCAACAGCAGCAATTTTTACTGAAATAATTGAAGTCCTATAAAACATCTTTTTGTTTCTATACAACGGGAAACCAAGTATAAATAAATTCAACATAGACTGCAAGCATTAGTCCCAGCTTATTTACTATTAGTAAACAACATCCTTGTTAAAGAAGATTGAGTAGAAATTTTAGTTGACCCTGCACTGCAAGTAACAAGTGAAATGTGTGGAAGAGCTTTGGCTGAGATCCTGAAGGTTCCTCCTCTGAGGTTTTTAGTGTTATCACTTAATGATTTTGATTATTAGTCTGTGTGAATAAGTTGGAGGAAATGATAGTATGGTGCAAGGAAATAAGCTGCAAATCTCTCATCTAGTTACAATGCAGAAGTGCATTCTTTTACTTATGAAACTGCCTGAGACTTGACAGTGACATCAATTAAACTGCCTTTTGCTCAGTGTGTGATAAAGATGTTACAGACCAAAGCCAAAACAGTAATCTCTGCAGAAATTGAATATCCATTTCCTGTGCACATTTGTTACTTTTGTGGAGGTTTTTTATTTTTACTTTTTATATTTGATTTTATGGTGCAAGCAGGTTTCTATCCCTGATTTCACTACACTTTTAAAAGCATAATGACTTAATTCAGTCCTTGATGTTGGTGGGCCACCAGCAAGACTTAAAACATGTTCATTGCCCTTAGATGTTAAGAAAAAATATGATAAAATACGTTCTCATTTAGGAAAAATTGTGAAGATGAGCAAGCTTGTATTAATTCTATTAATCATGTGCCTCTGAGCATCAAATCCTGCTGAGAGGCCCCAGAGTGCTTAAAGGATGGTTATTAAAGTGTTCTTCTATCATCAGAGAGGATGATAAAGGGGCACAACCTCTCCAAGGCTTTATCCAGAGTTTGACCTATGAATTTTTGTCTTGTTTTACTGAAGATGAGTAATTCTGTGTGAGTGCTGTGATGCTCCTGTTGGTTTATTGGGATGCCATCATGGTTATGTGCTCTTTCTGCCACACAAATGACTGGACTCTGTGTTGAGAGTCTGCCTCTGTGCTTTACTCTTGTAACCCTCTTGCAGTAGTTATGAAGATCTTAAAAATCTGAAGAAATTTGGCCTAAGGTTTTTAAACATTAAAAGAAAATATTTTTAAACCTTGAAATAACCCTTATGTTTGTTCTCTGCTCTGCAGCCCATAGGAATCTGCCTGTTTCAGAGAGCCCTGGGGCTGAAACTCGTTATTCCTTGAAGTGTGGTTTAAATAATGGAGGGTTTTAAAGAAAAGAAAAGCTTTGTTTTTTAATCTTGTGATGGAACTATTGTAGCATTTATAAACAGGCTGCTAATCACCCATTGTGCCTCAATGCTCTTAAACATACAATAAGAATGGAATTGATTCAAACCTCTGAAGTTTGGAGCTTTTGAACACTTATGTTTGAATGAATCCTAAATAGGTGACCACCTAAACTTGCAAAGTTTATTTCTGCAGCTGAATTCACAGCTCACTTGTTTACCACTCAAAGAAAAGAGAGGGGAAAAACATGATCTGGCTTTTCTTCATCACTTAAAGAATCTGTGGCTTGATAACCAAGATTTCTTTTCAAATTGCAGTGCTGAGGCATTGAGGTGTGACTGCCAGAATAATACAGCTCATCTGAATAAGCCACTTGAATTTTCTTTCTATTTTATGGAGATAAAATACCCATTTTCATTTGCTTAACTTCAATTTGTATGAATTAGTGTCTCCCTCCCATTGCCAATCAGCAAAGCATGCAAATAATAATATCAGGGCATGAAATTAGCCCTGATTGAGAAGAACAGTGCAGAGTTTGTTGTATAAATAGTCAGGCTGATTCCTTCCTTCCTATTTATTTCTTTTTTTTTTCCAACTCCATTTAAAATGAAGTTCTGTGAAGTATTAAACACACAGGGCTTATTCACTTGTTTGTGTTGGAGGAGTGAATTCAGTGCTTGTGGGAAATGCCAGATGGGCTGTAAGAGAGACAGAAGGTCTCTGTCTCTCCACCAAGCAGCAGCAGTGTCTGCTCCCTAAATGATGCTGCCAAAGTGTTTTTTAGACCTTACCCCCAGGTAAGAGGCTGACTTTGATACCATTCAATCCATTGCATCTTTGGTATTGAGAAGTCTTTACTGTCATGACTTTCTTCTTGGTGTGCTACAGCTCAGCATGTGCTTAGATACTCTTCAGCTTCTATCATACTTTCATAAAAACCCACTTTTCTCAACAAAAAGCAGACCTGAATGACTACAAATGTAAAAAACAACACAGAAGGGGGAAAAAAATCAACACAGTTCACTTCCACTTCAACCACGGGCAAAACATTATAAACAGTTTGACAGTTTTTTCTGTTTATAACACTTTTATTGGCGAATAAAAGGGTTAGCATCCTAAGTGCTTTCTGTTGTAGCCGGGTGCAGGAGAAAAGCAGAAGTCCATAATAATTTAGAATTGAAATTTTTCTTTATCTTGATAAAAGCTTTCAAAAAAACACAACTCTCTGAACTACATAAAGTCATGGAACAGCTGATTGAACTTCTAATCTGTACACCAATTTAAATTGTTCCCCAGTTTTCACCAATTGAGGGAGTTTAATGAACACTGGTAGGATTAAGAGCTTCATTGGATCTTCTTGGAAAACTAAATCATAGAAT